>OW388082.2:62041627-62453319 GCA_936449025.2 Sarcophaga subvicina | reverse complement strand
AAAACTAATTTTTGTTGTAGATTAAAAATTTACCACTCATTTTGTTTGGAACTAACTTAAGTTTTTTTATTTTCATTTTAAAACACAATAATTTTTTTTTAATACTTATTAACTATTTTAACTTTTTTTCTCACTTATTCTACAACGCGTCGCTGGTCTTCTTCGAGACCTCCGGTTCACCTCTTATTTTCAGAAGAGGTTACTAGGGCGCACCATTTCCGCGATCTATATGTTGTACCGGAAACCCTTTTTCCTAGGGTTTATTTATTATTTTAGGAAAAGGACCCCTCTTTATCTTTTCCAAAAGAAAAGATTAAAAAAATATTTTTTTAATATTTTAAACTTTTAATTTCATAATTGGCGCCCGAGCAGGGTCCCCCTTCTGGAAATAAGAGGTGAACCGGAGGTCTCGAAGAAGACCAGCGACCAGCGGCCGCGTTGTAGAATAAGTGAGAAAAAAAGTTAAAATAGTTAATAAGTATAAAAAAAATTATTGTATTTTAAAATGAAAATAAAAAAAAAACTTAAGTTAGTTACAAACAAAATGAGTGGTAAATTTTTAATCTACAACAAAAATTAGTTTAAATATTACAACAAAACAAAAACACATTAAATAATTATTATTTTTATAAATCTAAAAAACTTAACTCTGCGTTAACAAATCAATCAACTTTATTTATTTAAATCACTAAACTGACTGCGAAGAATTTACAATTGAAAAAATATAAATATTAAATTAATTCAATTACAAAACTGTCGACACTGCGATTTCCACAATCAGGCCACTCATGCCCTTGCTGCATGGATTCGAATTTCGTCTGGGAATTTGTTGTTGAGAAATTTGTTTGTGTATTGCGTTCGCATATTTTAAGTTGGCACGTTTTGGTTGTTACTATTGTTGTTGTTTGATGTATTCCAGGTGTTAACTTATGCAAGAAAGGATATAACTGCAAAAAAATTAGAGACAGGAGACCAATTACCAATAATTTCACCGCTAAAAAAGTTTGAAAAAATAAATCGAGGGCATTTTAAGGGTAAGAAAACAAAAAAGGTATGTACAATGCAATATTAAGTACGACTTAAAATATTTATCTTATAGATCAGTGTAGGTATTGCCTCTTTTTGTTTTGGGCACATATTTCATTATTTAGCACAACTTCACACTTTAAGACTCTGACAATCGTCTTTAAATTTTTACAATAGCTAAACAGCTGTTTGCTTGTTTAAATGTTGCCATATCTTAATAATTTTAATAATATAGCTACATTTTTTATTTATGTGCCAATAATTTTGTCCGCCATCATTCATGTCCTTCAATTAAAATTAGCATTTTTCCATTAACCGTCTAATAAACTTTAAAATAAAAAAGCTATTGTATAAATAATATCTTTAAAGAAACACTTGTGTTTAAGTTCTCTAAAATTATAAATTTTCTAGATGAAATTTTAAGGGCCATTATTACAACTTGCCGTTAACTAAAGGGAGGATTTTAACGGGCAGATAAATTGTTTTTCGTTATTATGAGTACCCAATAAGATAAAAGTGATCGTTAAGCTAAATGGAGGATTATCCTACCTTTAACATTTAAAGGTCACTTTATGTTTGAACTTGCCATATTATATATTATTTTCATTATGGCAACTTCAAATTTGAACAAAATGGGCATATACATCAAAAAAACGAAGCCCGCGGTTGCCACTGCGTTAAAAAAAACTTGTGTAATTGAGCAGTTTTATCGACATTGCTCCGGCACTGGCATATTTTTGAAAAATTTTATCTGTAAGTTGTAATAACGAAAATAAGTTAAAGGTAACTTTACAGTTCCCTTTAGCTAAAGGTACCTTTAGCGTTTAACGGCAAGTTGTAATAATGGTCCTAAGTTTTATATAAAATAACTTATTGTGCCAATAATATAGTCCGCCACTGTAGGTATACGTATGTAAGGGGCGAACTCAATAAGGTGATAGCAAAATTACAACAGCTCAATTCGCAATTCTTTTTATAACAAAAACAACATGTGTTTGTTGGTTTTTTCGGGGAGCTAAATTGTCAAACGAAACTCGCTGTATGAAATGACGAATCCATATGATTTTTAATCATGTTTTTTTTGTTTCTTTTTAATTGTTTTTAAAAAGATTTTTAAAAAGTTTTAAAAGTTGTGCCAGTACATTAAGAATATTAAAATAAATTTTAAAAATATGTGAAATACAAATATAGAAGGAAATAAAAAATTAATAAACAATAGAATGTATATACAGTTAGCAAAAAAAAAATGTGTACACTTATTATAAAAAACTAAAAAATATATTACTCCACAGGAATTTGTTAAAGATGACTTTCTATACAATCCGGTCGCCGTAGTAAAGAATCACCACTTTTTTGCCTAAAAATGTTGGAATTTCTTAGTTTCGACGATTATTTTCTTTATACGTAACCAATAGAAAAATATTTTAATTGTGCCAATGGGTTTCCGTCATATGAGGCTAGATTAGGTTTGATAAAACTTCCAACTTTAGAACGTAGAAGGGCTGTTTTAGGGGTTTGTTTTGTTTTTAATCTGGTTAAAGGTGATATCGATTCTGAGTTTTTGCTTTGTAAACTGAATTTCAGTATTCCAGCAAGATTTTCACGGCACTATCGTCCTCTTTCTTTAAATTTTTATAGAACGAACTATGGATGTAATTTTCCTTATCGTAGATTATGCAATGATTATAACTTATATTATGATTTTATTGATTTTAATTGTAGTGTTTGTAATATAAAACGTAGCTTATATGCTGGCATTAATTTGTAAATTATTATATAAAAATGTATTTTCGTTCTTGCCATAGGTAGTTCCTGTTTATTGTTACTTTATTCAGCTTGTGATTAAGTTCTGTAGCTGATTGATGTTCTCGTTGCCAATACTTTTCCCTTACCCGCTACAGTCTGGACTGTAGTGTGTCCCTACGTAATGGGGATGAACCCTCCGCGGTCGGGTGAGGGTGGGTTAGTGTGAGGCCGGGGACGTTCGAATAAAAAGCTTTTATTTAGTCTTAAGGATAATAAATTTCCATTATAGATAAATTTTTATTCAGAAATTTATTTCGTGGTAGTAGGTGTACAAGTTTTTTTTGATAATTGTACGTAAACAAAACATTTCATAATCTCTCGCACTTAAAAAAAGCACTCACCTGGGCTGATAACACCACCTTATATGAATTCACCTTGCGTATGTAGTTCACAAACTGTTTTTCATAAAAGCGAGAAAAAAAGAATAGAAAGCAAGAACTCCAATAAGAACTGAGGCCGAAAGCGATTGTGATGCACTGTCTACAAAAGAAGATAAACTTCATAAATAGGCAACGGTGCTCAAAAGAAAATTTGTAAAAAACTGATGAGAAATCCTTTTGTTTATTTTCGCCAAAATAAGGACAACTTTATTATCAGAATATTTATATATTTGAAGTTAATTTTTGTTACTGTGACATTATTCGCGAGCGTAATCTCTTGGTTGTACCAAAATAATTAATGTTTTCTTTGCATAACTTGCAGCGTATAAGTGAAAATAAGTGCAAGAGAGAAGTAGCAAAAGCAAATGTAAATTAATGTAAACCAATAGTTACAACAACAATTTAGTTAATATTAGAGGCCTGCATTATTGCCTTCACTTCATTCACACACAGTAAATTCAGCTTTTAAGCCAAAAGTCCATACTATCCATTTCATGTCACCTTGCGTTACATGCGATTCTTGCATTCTATGCCGTTTTTATTGCAAGTTACACACAATGCGTTTTATGTGACTGGTTTTTTGTTTTAATCAGCTGTTGTAAACAACAAACAAGCAAACAAGAACAGTTTTGGGAAAAAGAGAAAATCAAATGGTAATTTTAAAATAATTTATGGCTTCAATAACATGTTTATGAATTTACATATATGATATTTTGTGCTGCTAAGGACAATATAACCAGTAACGAAAATTATGACATTTGAAAAACGCTCATAACATAAAGCACAGGCCAATTTAGGGGAGAAAAAGTGTTATAAGTTTTGCGAAGCGAATGTGTTAGAAGCAACAGATATACAGAGTGAAAACTGGAGGATAAAGAAGAAAAATTAAATGTAAAGAAACATTTATTTTGTGTTAAAAAGGGAAAATTTGGAATATTGTAATATTATTATATAATAGTTTAAAGATTCTTAAATATTTAAATATTAATCGAAATGTGGTTGATTTTCGGTCACAATTAATATAGTTTCTTGTGCAAGAGGTAATTAAGAAGCTAAATATTACAAGATCAAAATAAGACGTACTGCTCACAAAAAATTTTTCTTGCTGAAAGTTGTCAATATTTTTTAATTTCTTGAAAAGAAAAGTTAAAAATTGTTATTGTTATTTTTATTATTTATTAATAGTTTTACACAAAAATTACTTTTTGTGCTGCTAATGCCTACGAAAGGCTTCAAAAGAACGCAAGACAAGTGTTTTCAGTGTTTTATCCTCCATTTTTCTTGTTTACAAATTAATAAATTCAAAAGAGATGACACTCAGTACATAAAAACAATTGATAACTAATATACAAATTTTGTTTATGAAAGAAATGTGTTAAAAAATGTATTTTAATGTATTTTCTTCCTAAATTATTAGTAAAATTTATTATGAAATATGTTTTCATTAATATTTTTATAATGCAAATAAAAAATTCGAAAATAATAATGCACTATTTATATTTATCTAAACATATTTGTCGAAACCATTCACAATAGAATATAATTTGTCATCCCTAAGTTTAAGAAACAGCTGACCTTTTTCGTCGAAGCATGAGAAACAGCTGACTTTTTTCGCCGCCGCATGAGTCGCATAGAAAAGTAGAATGTAAACCTACTTGATGCATTCTATGCGTCTATGCATTCTATGCCTTTTCTTCTGTAACCTGTCACAAACAACTACACTGATTCTACTTTTTCGGTATACGCATGTAACGCAAGGTCGCATGAAACGCATGGTATGGACTTTCGGCTTTACTGTGATGAGGTGTGCTACACAACACACGCTATGTAAACGCATTGAGGCATACGGAGAGAAACAGATTCAATAATGTTTCATTCTTTTAAAAATTAATACTCTTATAACTCTCCACTATACAGCGTAGTAATAGAATCAAGTAGTGAACCAATCCTGCATTCATTAAAAAATACATGTTTTCATTACTAAACACGTGTATTCTTTTCTCATTTTCTTTGTCTTTGACTTTTTCTAATTAAAGCGAATGCTTTTACACGCTTGTCTGTTTATATGGAAAACACAATCAATATTGTGCGTTTTCGTGTGAAATCGTTCGTCTTACAAAATTAGGCTTTAACACTTATAGCACAGTGAATGATATAAAGATGAATGTGGTCGTCACAGTAATTCATTTTATAGTGAATGCACAGTTTTGCGTTTTATTGACATTCATGCAGGTCTCTAGTTAATATAAGTCAATTGCTACAGCCAATCCGATGGAAATAAGTGTAAGTGCTGATAGCTTTACTAATGTGGTGAATGGCCTTGTTGTCTAACCAAATAGAGGCTTAAATTTAACCACACGAACATTACCTTCATTGCCAGCGTATGCCTTGATTACATTAGCCATAAGGTAATTAGTGATTAGTGCGTATCATCCAGATGTGTAGAGCCACCGATAAAATTTCTCCTGTTGTCTCTATAGTTCAGACGACATTTTCCTTTTCTTGCAGTAAATCTTTTTAAGGCAGCAATAAAACATTCTGTGCTCAAATCCGTTACAAGCTCTAATTAGATAGCAGAGTTAACGGGATAAACAAATAGGCATATATCCCTTCAACCTTTTAGGGTTTCATTCATCAAAATGTTTTAACAGAAGGGGACCTGCATAGTTTGTTCTAGGGAGGTCTGTCATTAACTGCTGGGTTATAGTTTGACGTTGGTCAAAATATTTTAAGCATTTGAATGTCAACTTTCGAATGAGATTTCAATAATCCAGTATGTCCGTCGAGCAATAAGAAATAAAGCTGAAACACTGGGTGTAAATTTCATTCATGTAAGTCTTCAAAAATTATTGCAGTTATTCGACTACTTTTATATATATTATATTATGGGGCTCTTAGTAGCAATATCCAGCTCTAAATTATACAACCGACCATCGACACCAATTTATGTCCAAAAATTGGTGAAGGTTTAATAAAGGTGAGTGAAAAGAAACTTCGTCATGGAGAGTGTTATACGAAATGGCGCTATTTTTCAAAAAAGTGTCCAGTTGTTTGCGTACGCTGACGACATTGGCATCATAGGGCGTACCAAGCGAGATGTTTCTGCTGCCTTTAGTGCTATTGAACGGGAGTCTACTAAGATGGGTTTGGCAGTAAATTAGGGCAAAACAAGGTATATGTTATATACAAGTGGATACGTGCAGCGTATTGCTTCTCAGATTACGGCCGAAACTATACTTTTGATACAGTCAAGGAATTTATTTATCTTGGCTCCGGCGTTACCACCAAAAATGATATCAGGCTGGAGGCCAACCGCAGGATCACTCTTGCCAACAGGTGCTACTATGGTCTTAATAGACAATTGAGTAGCAGAAACCTCTCTCGTACGACAAAACTAATACTCTACAAGACGCTCATCCTGCCCGTGCTTCTTTATGGCGCAGAGGCATGGACCCTATTAAGCACTGATGCAGCAGCCTTGAGAGTGTTCGAGAGAAAAGTACTGCGTAAGATCTTCGGTCCAGTACGATGGAGATGATTTCCGCATCCGATCCAACAGTGAGCTATATGAGCTCCTCAACGACATAGACGTTGTGCAGCTTATTAATATCCAGCCACTGCGCTGGCTCGGCCATATCGTTCGAATGGAGGAGGATGCTTCGGCGAGACGGATATTTGATGCGGGGATCTGCGGAAGTCGGCGAAGATGACAACCTTGTATGCGTTGGAAGGACCAAATCGGGGAAGCCCTGTTATCGATTGGTGTGACCAACTAGCTTAGGCGCGCAAGAAGCAGAGGCGCCTGGAAGAATGTGTTGCGGCAGGCCGAAATCCGTTAATCGGGTTGTTATGGCCAATTAAGTAATTAAGTAAGAAAAGAAACCGATCCTTATTTTTGGTCTTGCTGGACTCGCTCATAACGACAACTGTTTTCTACTCATTTCTGCAGGATTATCTTAGCATGTTGAATTTCATGAAATGAAAGACCTGATGTCTGAAAACTGCGTAGATGTTTAGTCCTATAATCAAATTTCCCTTCCAACAAAGTTCAAAGCTAAGCAGTTTTGACACAGGCATTCCCCGAGAGGCATAATTCTCTTTGGAAGCAACATGATCTCATACTCAAATTAGCAAGTTATATTGGATTTCAAATGTTCGATTGGCCTCAATAGTTTTTAATATTAGAGTCGGTTGGGTGAGCCAAGACAATATAAGCGTTTGAATTTTTATACTGTAGGACAGTGAATCGCGAATCCGTTTAAGTAGGCGTGACAATAGCAAAGCACCACAAAAATTTTTACAATGTCGGTCGAAAGACATAACGATGAAAACGAAAACGTAAGCAATCAGAAAATAAATCCCTTTGAATACTCGGTCCAATATGCAGCATGTTTGCGTAACACTCCATTAGGATCTAAAAAAGATCCATCGAATATAACACGAATTTTTTCACCATAACTGGATGATGAGTCAAGTTGAAAATCTTATCATAGCTAAAGTTTATTTTACCAGGCGTAAATTCACGCATATGTCCTAGCGCTCATATTCGCGCATGAATGTTTGTTATTGTTTTCGTAGCTCCGTGTTTCTTTGTAACCATCTTTCCATGTCGTAGAATCGAGACAAAACTCCATTGAGCGTATTTCCAAAAACTAGGATTTTCTAATTTGAATAGTAACTGGACCATATATTTACCATGGCATGAGAGTGAGATAATTTGAAATGAGATTCAACATACTTATCATATGGTTTTATTCGTACACGGTGTTCCAGCTGTTCTATTTCACAAAAACTTTGAAGACTTCCACGGTCGAAATTAGGGTTATAGTTCGGTTACTAACCTGGCTTGTTAAAAGATTGTTTGTGAAGCAATGTCGTTATGTTAGGCATAATATGTACCACTGTGTCAGGCGTTGATCACAACTTCCAGTTATATATGAGAATTTCAATGCGGAATTTAGATAGGCACGACAGACTATTATCTGGCCGGCTTGATTCTTAACGTATGTTAACGCTGTAGGCATAATATTTTCCATATTCGAAATTCGTTTTGTGATAGGGGGTTTTAGACTCAATTACAGCAAACAGCCGCAGTTGCAAAAATAATTAACGTTTGTGAATTGAGTTTTTATCAGATTTACTTTTTGACAAAGGGTCAATCTTGGCAAGTAGCGGATAAATTCAAGAAGCCTCCACTAATAAAGACTTCATATAATGGAATTTATGAGTGTTTGACAACGTTGGTTTTGAATCAACTGTACTCTCAAATAAATTTTTAAAACTGGGCTAATCTTTGTGTGATCCAGTAAATATAGGAATATTATCCTATCTTTTGAGGGAAATCTGCTTGTTGTTCTCCTGGTTTCGGACTATGTTTAGTTTTAAACCACCTCTGGGTCAGCGGAGTCGTCTTGGTTGCTAAACTGATAAATATCATTCCTCGATTTAAGAAATACAGATTCTTTGCGCTCTCAAGAGTACAATTTTCTGCAGGAGCTTTAGCAAAGAAAAGCAATCTAGTCATTGATCCCTTCAAACGTTCACTGCAGGCTATACACGTTCTCATATGGACAGTCATTGTTGAGTTATTCTATTGATCGATCGATTTATTTATTATTTTTATAGTCAAATTAACTATAATAATTATAATTTCCAGTAGACTGGATCCCATTTTTCGAATATGTATATGCAGACGGTGCAGGATACCAGCGGCCAACTTGTTCCTGGAAGACCGCTTACGGGGACAAGTGCAACTAAAGTACTCTATGCTTCTTCGCTTTGATTTCCTCTTCAAAAAATCTACACTTATGTGGATTAGGTTTTGCACCTATGTTACTAAAAGTTTGACCAATGGCCTTAGGTGACTAATTTTTAAGTTTGCAGACTCTTTTATAGAACAACCACGAGTTAGACATTGTAAGATCCAGGTAGTGATAAAACATGCGAATTTGTTAACGTTTACTCCTTAGTCTTATATTGTGCTATTAGGTCTACACTGGTCATGTGCTCGTTATACTCGGTTACAAAATGCGGTCATTACACATAGGGTTTTGGCTTGCAAATTTTGAAGCTACTGTTACTCTTCTGATGTCTTTTTATAAAACAGTTGTCAGATTGGCGATACCGATTTTAGCTACATATCCTCTAGAATAGCCTCGACTGCTTTTAACTCTTTCTTTTCTGAGGGGAATTTACAATCTGAAATTCTATTTCTTCTAATTGTACCTAGCTCAATTTTCTCCTTCGGCTTGGTATTCTAACAGATGCCCAGGCGTAAAATAATTTCTAGATCTAGAGTACAGCTCATTAGTTAATCGCCACTGAAGGCTAGCTGTTACGTATTGGGTTTAAGATTTCTCTTTTGCCACTAAAGTGTTGTCTTTCTACCTCTGAATTTGAGGCCAACATCTTTCAAGGTGTTTAGTAACGAGAAATTAATTTCATCTTCCCAGGTCTCTACAATATATACCACGACATCTGAATCATAAGAAAATAAATTTGATTTGCTACACAAATAGCCATACAACTTAATAAATACTAAAACAATAGCTGATTACTTAGAGGTTAGATGACGTGTACTTGTCAATTAAGACAAGTACAGTACCCGGAGGTCGAATTGACCCATTGTACAACGTCCTAGTTTCTCACACCACTTATGTTCTGTGTGTTCATTTTATACATGAGTGGTGGGACCTACAGTTTAAAGTCGACTCCGAACGACAGATTTTTGAGAAACTTTTTTCATGGCAATTTTATTTACTCTCAGAGTTTTTGCCAGAACTCTGCTGAGAGGAAGTCGACGAAGAAATACTTTTTGTATTTTGTCTTGACACTGGCTTTACGTCTAATCAGCCAACACACTACCTACTAGACTACGGCGACTTGTTACGGATTGCCTGGAATTGAGATTGCAATTTTTACTCCCACCCTTTTATTTGCGTATATGGTTGACAATAATGCACTTTATTGCAACCCTTTTTTATCGATGCGATTGCGACTCTTCCATTATCTGCATCCCTTTTGTTATGTATGTACTTCGTTATACTTTTTTTCGCTCGACCAATTAGATTTTGACATTAAGCGTCCGTTTCGTTAAAATTTTACCGTTAGACAGTTCAAGCAATCAGAATGTGACATTTGTCACTAAAACGAGGATGAGCCTCATCCGATGAGGGAAATATGTAGAGGAGGATAATGCGTTTTGGCATGTAAAAAAAGAACATTCCAGAAACATAACTTTAAAAAAAAAAATTAAAAAACAAATAGTAGTGAAACACTCACAAAAACTCGCCGTTATGTGTAGATAACAATTTAAATGCTTGGATAATAAAAATTTCCTAAAATAAAATAAATAAAAAATATATATATATATAAAAAAAAATAAAAAATAAAGAGAAACTAAAAAGCAGGAAAGAAATCAGTAATACTTAAATTACCCGGGAAAAAAGGGGAGAAAAAAGAACTAAGAAACAAAGAGAAACAACACCTTCCAAGAAAACAGAGCTACCATAAAGGCTACATAATCAACTCCATACCGAAAGTTTGTAAGGTCTTCATCATGGGTACATCAAACAAGGCATTCATCTTTACATGCACATCGGTGCACCGCAGCGCAGCACAGCTAAGTCAATCCTGCATCATTATTTCTTATTATCACTATTTTAATCTTCTGCGTGTTATATTATATTTCTTTTTATAAACTTTACTTATATTATATTTTTATCTTTACCTATATCATATTTTTCCTAGAATTATCTTCCTTACACATATATTTGATAAAATCTTCAGAATGAATAATTTTTAATATTTTTTTTGTAAATACATAAGTTATTTATTTAATAAAACAGATTTAGTTATAATTTATATAAATTGTTTTTTATTACCGGCTATGTCAGTTAATTACGAATTATTTAGTAATAACTTATAACTTTTACCCTTGTTTATAATTAGTTGCTACTGGCTATGCCAGCCTTAGTTACAATTTATATAAGTTTTAATTTTTATACTTATTTATAATTAGTTACTACTGGCTATGCCAGCTTTGTTTTCAAAGGTTACAGAAATGAACTGACTGTTAAAAAATAATATAGTTCTCTCGCCGAGGAGGGGTAAATGTACCTAACCGCACCATAGACGAAGTCGTCACGTCTCTTGGACTTGTTGTGCCCACTCCGGAGCTACGGTGGTATTACTTCGGAGTGGAGTCCCTTTAGCCCCTGCGTGCTCATATCCGCGTCCGGACTGCGTGTCGAAATTTGAAGAGACATCTAAGTGTCTCCACTATTCCTTTCGTCCAGGTCCCTGCCTCGAATTCCGCTTGGCACGTGTGCCAGTTTCATCTATTCCGATGTGCCCACATGTTCCTCAGCCTCAAGATCCCTCTTCTTTAGTCTTAAAATGCTCTCCACGTAATTCGCCACTGAGGTCCAATTTTCCCTACTCGCGATCATAATCCCGACAATGTTACCGCCTGTGATCGTCCCAACTATCGACGTCAGTGCAGAGCGATAGCTCTGCCAGCGTGCACACTCGAAAACGGTGTGTTCTGCGTCATCAATTATCTCTCCTTCCTCGTAAAGACAGTAAGGGGAAGCGGTCTTGCCCATTCTGTGCAGATCTTTCCTAAAATATCCGTGACCCGATAGCATCTGTGTAACTTAGTAATTTACCTCTCCAAATTTCCGACCAATCCATGGCCTTATGTCTGGAATAAGTCTCGCCGTCCATCTTCCTCTATCTTCCTCGTTCCATCGTTGCTGCCATTTTGAAATGGTGGTTTCCCTGAAATGAGCGGTTATGTGACTTCCAGCTGTTTTTGCCCTATAAATCTCCATCCGCTCCGCTGCCAGCAGATCCACAGGGATAATACACGCTATCACCACTACGGCTGGAGCGGATACCGTACGATATGCCGACGCGATACGCAATGCAGCCGTTCTCTGTACCGATACCAGTGCGTTTGTTCGCTTCTTAACATCCAGTGTTTCGGCCCAAATTTCGCTCCCATAAAGCATAATGCTGTTTCCAACCTCCATCAGGAGTCTCCGTCTCGCCGCTAGCGGGCTTCCACTGTTCGCCATTAATCTACTGAGCTGCCCAACGATCTTCTGGGCCTTGTTAGCCGAGTACTGAATCTGATGTGAAAATGTTAGTCTGGGATCCAGCCTTATTCCCAGGTATTTCACCGAGCTCTTGGTCCTAATTACCCCGTCTCCTATACTCATGTCCACCTGCAAGGGGATATGACGACCAGTGATCAGCAGTAATTACGTTTTATGCATGGCCAGATCTAGGCCGTGGGCATCCAGCCATGTTTCGTTCTCAGCATGACAGGTCTCAATTTTCGTTGTGCCTCTTCCGTGTTCCTGGCCGTGATAACAGCTACAATATCATCTGCGTATCCAACCAAAAAAGTTCCCTCTGGCATATCATCTCTCAGAATTCCATCGTAGTTGATGTTCCATAAGTCGGGGCCGAGGATAGATCCCTGTGCCGCTCCTGATGTTATATGTTTCACCCTTGGGCCCAAGCTTGTGTTATACACCGGCTGTCTGCTACTCAGATAACTACTTATCATGGCCAAGATGTAGTGTGGTACCGAGAAATTGTACTCCAAAACATTTAATACGTCGCTCCATCTAAGACTGTTGAACACATTTTTAACGTCCAAGGTCGCAGGCAGTGCCACAGGCCTCGACGATTTTCTCCCTCGTTATGTTACCCTGGCCGCTTCATTCACCTCTCTCAAGGCACCAATTATAGACCGACGGGGTCGAAAACCATATTATCTAGCAGACAGTCCGCCACTATTCTCAATCGCGGCAGCAAGCCGACGCTTCAAAAGCCTCTCGAGCAGCTTTCCCGACGTATCCAGCATGCACAGTGGCCTGTACGCGGATGGGTCCTCTGGATCGCCCTTTCCCTTATTTATCAAGACTAGCCGTTGTCTCTTCCATATTTCGGGGAAAATACACTCTCTCAGGCACGCGTTGTACGATCCCAGTAGGAGTTGCGTTCTCTGATTGGCAATCTCCAGTATTACCTCAGGCGGGATGCCATCGGGCCCCGGTGCCTTACCGGGTTTCAATCCGAATGCAGCTGCTTTCAGCTCCTCTGCGGAAAATGGCAAAGGTTCCGTATTGGGCGTATTCCGTCGTCGTTCGTTCGCCGGTTCATGAGTAGGGAATAGTGCATCAACTATATTTCTCATTACTCGCTCGTGCATAATTTCCATTGGTTTCCTTCTGTTCAGTTTGTCCATTACAATTTTGTATCCAAGTCCGTAAGGGTTTACGTTTACGTCGTCGCGTAGTTCCTGGAATGCCTAATTTTTCTTTCGTGATATAGCCTTCTTCAGAGACTTCTTTGCCTCCTTATATGCCCGCATTTCCTTAGCAGCTGGTCCATCGGGTCTGGCTCTAGTGTACCTCCGTCGTAGTCGTAGGCACTCTCGCCTGAGTGCTGCGATATTGTCGTCCCACCAGTACACTGCCTTTCTTCTGATATTCGGAAGTCTCCACAAAGGCATTGCCTTTTTACATCCGCGTCTTATTATCTCCATGGTTTGTTCCACTCTTGTCCTCGCATCGTCCGAGAGTTCAACTCTGCTACACAGTCTATCCACTTCCAAGATTAGCCGATTCGCATTTAATTTCCGTGCATCCCAAATTCGATTATTCGTGGTGTAATTGTCCTCCTCAAGTCTATTTCCTGGAGCAAAGGTGTACGATATGTACTGGTGATCACTTCCCGTATATATTTCCAAAATCCTCCACTCCTTGACTCTGTGATGCATGCTCTCCGAGACCATAGTTATATCAGGGGGTAGTTACCCTAATCTCATTTGCGAAGACCAGGCCGGTTCGAGCTGCCATCTCTACAATTCGCCTGCCTCTTGGGTTGGTATTCCGCATTCCCCACTCTACCGCTCTGGAGTTAAAATCGCCTGCAACTATAAAGTTGCCGCCAAACTGCGCCATTGCATCCTCGATTCTGGCCAATTTCTCGTCAAAGGTTCCCACGTCATCATTGGGAGTCAAATAACAACTCATTAGAGTAATCTCGTCAAACTGTATACAGGTGAAACAATCCCCCTACCAGATATTCTCGGTCGGGGGCCCTGGTTATCCGTTATCCATATAGCTGCTGTATATGTTTCATCACCCAGCCAGAATCCGCTATTTTTAGATGCATACTGTTCGCTTATAACAGCTACGTCAACTTCCTGCTCCCTGACTATTAGCGATAGCAAAGAAAAAGCCACCTTCCCTCTATGCATATTCAGCTGCAATATCCTCATGCTGCCTTTCGTAAGCTCGTCCCACAGCCCCGCGATCCCGAGAGGTGATCCAGATATTTTCCTGACTCCGCAGAGTAAATACAACATTTCGGTGTGTTCCGGCATTCTTTTCTTATGCCCCTTTTCTCCACATTTCATGCATATGTAGGTCTGACCTGTCCGGTCCACCACACTCCCACCGTCTGTGACCTATTCCGAAGCATCGAAAACAGCGTGTCGGTTCTTCCCTGATGGTTATTCTACAGCGTGTCCAGCCTATTTTGATCCTCTGTAGTTTCAGCAGCACTTTCGCACAACTTGCAGAGGTTGTCACGAAGGCTCTTTTCTGCTCCCGGACATATCCGGGTTTATTTCGCTATATCCGCTATATATCCGCTTCTCTTTGTACCGCTGCCAAAACTTCCTCGGTGGTTGTGAGGGCATTCAGGTCTCGAATTTCCAAAGTGACCGTAGGTACAAGGTCCTTTACGGTTGCCTCTTGATTTAGGACGCTCTTTAGGTTCTCCCTGAACTCGTCTCTTTTGCCTCCTTTACGCATTTCAATGAGAATAGCACCTGTTTTCGTCTTCCGGACGGCTCGTATCGCTATCTCCGATTCCTCTGGTCTTATCTTGCTCCGTATGTTCCTCAGAACGTCAGCGTAGCTGCGCCCCTCGGTTGGGTGGATGATTACAGCATCTGGACGTTCTTTCACAGTTTTTCGTCGCTCCTTTTTCTCTTTTGTTGCCGTTTTCTTCCTCCTCACTATTTTCCATTCCTCGTCCACTGTTTCCTTGAGCTGTATGGTGTCCGTCGGTTTTCCTCTCGGCCTTTTTTCTGGGCGGCTCTCCGGCGGGCTTGAGGCGCCTCTCTTGTTGAGGGAACTAACAGGTGTGGAGACATCAGAGTCATTCCTGTTATTCTTGCTGATCTCGAGTGCTCTACTCGCTTCTTTTTCCTTTTCCGCAGTCTTCCAGTTCTCTGTATAGCTCCGCATTTTGTCGATGAGTTCCTCTAATTCAGCTACTCCGCTCTGAACTTCCATGCTGATGTTCCTTGCCCTCGTCATTGCCCCTCTAATCCTGCGGATAACATTTTGGTACTTAGTGAGGGTCTCCTCCTCGGAGTTTCTCATCTTGCATATAAACTCCTGTCTAGGGGAACTGTGCCCCAAAAGAGGTTCCTTTGTTCCACTATGCGCCGGTTGCGTTTGCGCCCCTTCCCGCACAGATTCTGGTGTCGTGTCACCCTTCCCAGTCCCAGTGTTCCTCGCAGACGCGCTCTGAGAGTTCGTCGTCGCCTGGGATTTCTTCACCAGCGATCGCCTGATTTTCGGGCTGCTCATAAAGGCAACCTCTCCCTGCATCATCTCTTCCACTTCTAATATTGTTTTATTCATCTTTTCTCTAGGGTTCCATCTTCAAGCCGCTATCTCATATCGACTATGCTGTTGTCCTTCAAAGACCCCGAGGGTGCCTATGGTAATCAGTGAGGTCCTCGCGAGGGTTGACGCAAATCATCATGGGAGTTTGCGTTCAGAGCCAGGTCGGATACTAATTAGGAGTCATCTCAACTAAACCTGCATCACCAACTAAATATTGACGATAATCGAACGTACTTGAAGCCCTGCCACGGATTTAACGGAACGGAGGCATCTGCAACATTAGTCTGAAAGCCATTTCGACCGGTTTTCACCCGGTATACTCAGGTAACAGAATGCAACAAACGTCAGCCCCTCAACAATACCTTAGAATGCCAATACAATACCAATTAGGGATGCCAAACGGGATTGATTTTTAAAAATCCCGGGATTCGGGATTTTGAAATCCCGATCCCGAAATCCCGGGATATTTCGGGATTTTTCGATCCCGAATTGTCCCGAAAAATCCCGGGATTTCGGGATTTTCTCTTAATAAAAAGGCTAAAAACAATTGTTTTATTAAAATTTCATTAATTTTTTATCTTTATCACAATACACATGTTATAAAATAGAAAAACACAACCAAAAATTAACAAAAATAAAAATAATTCACCTGTGTCTCCATACATACTTATACATATAAACACATTAGTGAAGAAACAAATACCTACCATTTTAAGAGCATTATTTAGTGTCCAACATATATATGTATATTAATTATATTCATTGTTTTAAGTAATTTTTTAAAAGGATCAAAGATGCTAATATTTCATCGAAGAGCCTTAATTTTGATGCAAACGAAAACATCCTTTCGCTGAAAAACATTTTTTGCAATCTACACAAGTGGGCAAAATGGTTTCAAGATAGCATGCAGAGTAAACTATTCACCTCTAACACCTCGTGCTTCAATCACATCTATTTCTTTTGAAAGTGGATTGTCTAAACCGTCAGCTGTGTAAACAGATTTCATTGGGCTTCGAGGGCAACGTTTAACTTTTTAACAAAGGTTCGATGTCGAGTGATATAGAATATTCACTTCATTGTTGCATGATACACTTGAAAAACTACATGAGTGTTATTTAATGTAATATTAAATAAAAAAAACAATGCAATAGACTAAATTTTTTCTTACTTTATAAAGAGTATATGTATGAATTTACAATCCCGAAAATTCCCGGGATAAGTTTTAAAAAATCCCGGGATTCGGGATTTGGGAATCCCGAAAATCCCGGGATTTTGTAATTCGGGATTTCCCGATTGGCATCCCTAATACCAATACAATGTTATGCTGTTGTTATTGTTGGTAAATTATTAAAGCAGACGCTTACGTTGCTAAAAACAATTTAGAGCGGATGCGCATGCAGGTGAAGTTGGTTAACACCCGCCAGCTTGTATTATTAAATTATTAAAGCAGGCGCTTACGTTGCTAAAATGATCTATAGCGGATGCGCATGCTGCTAACTACTCCCCCCTTGAATTCGAGATGTCCTCGGCTTCCCTTAGAACTCAGAACTCTATCAAGGATTACGATACTGTTGCTTTTCCACCGTTGTGCAGCCATAAATTTAGCCACAAAAATTGCACCAAAAAATGCCACGAAGGAAATGAACAGTATTAGCCATTGTGTGGATCGCAGATAAATTAATTCTTTCAAACTAGCGATGTGACCGATATTTTTGATGTTGACACTATGTAAGTACGGGAGTGATAATAGAGTAACGTGCAGGTGCAGCTTCGGGGTATGAACGACTGATGTTCCTCCAGTTGGTGAATGTTGTTCCGTTCAAAGTAACTTCGCTTCCGAAAACAATCAAGAATGTGCTGTTTATTATAATCGTTAAGTTGTCCTCTTCACGCACTTCTACTAGATGATAATTTATGACGACGATACCGTCGTTAACTTCTTCTATTGAAGAGATGTGATATGATGAGGTTGTTTTGCATGTAGCTAAATGATTGTCCAATAATTGTTGTATGCACGAACTATTTTTTAGAGGTTGGCAAAATGTTATTGACTTCGCGTCCTTACAGTTATAAAGAGGTTTATGTGTTTTATGGCATTCAGCTACGGTATTAGTTTCTAAACTAAGTATTTTGTTTTCATGTACAACTGGCAGTATTTTTATTTTATTACATACGTTAGAAATTTTTGGATATTTAATTACGAAGTAAATATTATTATTATCTTGAAAAACTTTTAGTTTTGAATTACTAAGGATATCGCTTATAGTAACATTGGCAAAGTGTTCATTAATTAATACATTTTTGATTTCATCACTATCTAATATTATTGGGTTAACAATGTTTAATTTTGCAAGAGTAATCGAGTAAATGGTGTTCTCAATACTAGTCAATATCGCCTTATTTCTAGCGATTGCAAGGTCAAACAAATGTCCTGTGTCGATTTGTGTTTGCTTGGATGCGCTTAGTAGTTTGTTAACCGTTTCCGTCAATTGATTAATTTTAATTTGTAATTCAGTATTAATGTGTACCTGTTGGTTATTAGCTTCTATGAAGCTCCCCTCTCTAGTGACCACCTGATTAAAGTCTTCAAAATCAGGAGTGCCAGCAATGTATTTAGTGCTGTTCCTAAAATATTAATACTCCTGGAATGTCGGTGGTGAATCTTTATTGCGTTCAGTAAAGTAAAGATATGGTCAACGTCGGCTCTAAGCAGTTTTCTCATGTGAGATTGTGGAAAGTGGTCAAGTATGTTTTCGGTGTCATGCGCTACATTTTCGTAGTTGGTCAGGTTAGTTATGCGTAATAAAAAGCCATAGCGATCATAAGTGGCTACCATTCCATCAGTTACCGGGATATAATAAGAGTTGGTGTAGTTTAGTATTTTTGCTCGTATGTATGGTGCAGTTGATATTAGAAGAAATCTGTAACAGCGAAAAAGGCAAAAAAAATTACTTAAGATTGTCTTTATGTACTGCCCTCCCGTCAATGAGAGCTTTAGTTCCCATATCTGCTTGAACATTTTTTTTCAGTTAGTGAATTTATTGCCTATTCCTTTATTTGTCTTGACATGGACTCTGTCACCGGGTTCAAAGCTTCGCTTATGTCGATTCTTGTTGTGGTATTCAAGGTTTCTTTCTTGAGTTTTAACAAGCTTTTGTTTAATTTCATCTATTAGTGTCTGAGGAGCTGAGTGAATTATATCGATAGGTCTATAACCCGTAATCGAATGGATTGTTCTGTTGTATTTTGTGACTGCCAATGATATAAGCTCAGATGTATCAGAAATATTTTCCCCCATTTTCGCACATCTAGCTATCTCTGTTAGTTTGCTATGGAATCATTCAACCTTAAAGCATCTTCAATTCTCCGTTCAGAAACATATGTCGATGATATTTTATCTGGAGGATATTCATTAGAGGAAACATTGTCTGCCCAGACTCAACTCATCAAAGTTTTGAAGTCAGCTGGTCTTCCACTAAAGAAGATTACAGCAAATACCTCAAAATTATTATCCCATTTACCCAAGGAGGATTTATATGACTCCGAATTTTTACGGTTCCAAGAAGCAAGCACCACAAAAACAATTGGAATTAAAAAGAATGCCCTCTCATATGCATTCACATACACATTCTCACCCGTAAATCAATCCCCAAGAATAACGAAACGCCAGGTTCTATCATCAGTTGCGAAGCTCTTTGATCCTGCTGGATGGCTAGCATTGTCATAAGAGCTAAGATCCTCATGCAATGTCTTTGGTTGGAGGGATTGGAATGGTTGATGATATATCACAGGAATCACTCGGAATGTGGAAAGACTTTGTTTCAGATTTATCGGAAACGGAAACGATAACAATTCCAAGATGGCTCCAATATACTCCGACGGATTCAGTTCAAATTCATGGTTTTTGTGATCATCGAATGCTGCATATTGTGCAACGATATACATTCGATGTCGGACGAAGACTCACAATGTTTTTTGCGTTTGGAACTTAAATTACTAGCGAAGCTGGTTAAATACGTGCAAGCATCACTTTCCTTTAATGATGCTGATATTTTTCTATGGACTGACTCTTCTATAGTCCTTGGTTGGCTGTCTAAACCACCCTCTTCTTGGGAAACATACGTTGCAAATAGAATTTCTCGAATTCATCAGCTTGTTCCGAAGGTAATATGGCGGCATGTTTCCACTCATTTTAACCCGGCAGATCTTGGAACTCGTGGTTGCCAATCTCACGAACTGGCTAACAATTCCCAGTGGTGGTCTGGACCATCATGGTTACGCAAACCCTAATGTGGATGGCCAAAGCGGAACCAACTCAAAATTGTTGAAAGCCCCAATGAAACTCAAACATTGCACGCTGAGGTCGAAATGGAAGATATTCTTTACCGATTCTCATCTTACGGCAGAGCTTTGCGTGTTTTGTGTTATGTTTACAGGTTTATTGACAAAAGCTTAAAGCTCAAAAGCTTAAATCAAAACTGTGAAAATTAAACTTCTCAATTTGGCTCAACGAGCATTTTATCTCGAGGAGTACAAATGCTTATTAAACTCACAGCCTATCTCAAAGAAAAGCTCGTTGAACACTATGAATCCTTTTTTGGACTCGAATTCAACAATGAGAATAAATGGTAGACTCGCTCAGTCGTCTCTTCCTTATAATGAGCATTATCCAATTATTCTACCAGGCAACTCTCGCTTTTGCCAATTATATCTAACTCACTTACACAATTTCCTTTGTCACGCTGAATTTAGCCAAATGTGCCGTATGGAATGCATGCAAACAAGGTAAAGTTTCTGATTGTGGTCAACTTGGCGACCACCAGGACGATCCTTGTCTTGCTGTATTCAAGTTGACACGCAGCCTCCTCGCGGCCCCTCCTGGATGGCATTCTAGCACCCGCTAGATGTTAACTAATGCGTGCAGCGAATGTCCAATCCCCTGGACGTTAAATTTGGGTTGTGCGTAGGGCTTGGAACCCACCACGTAAAAATTAGATCCAATGAAAACCGGAACAACAAACCTAAAAAAGATCCCCTCTAAAGTTGACGACCACGGCAAACGTTCAAAGGACTTCGATTTAAGAATAGCCACATGGAACGTCCGCACCCTTTATAGGGTAGGCGCTTCCGCACAGCTGGCGGATGCCCTCAAGAAATGTAAGACGGGCATCACTATCATACAGGAAATGCGATGGATAGGGCAAGGATGCAAAAGGCTGGCATCTTTCGATGTGTATTACAGCTGCCATGTTGATAAGCACGAATTCGGATGCGGTTTTGTGGTTAATAAGAGACTTCGACACCTTGTCTCTGGGTTCACGCCTGTGAACGAAAGAATAGCCACAATCCGCATCAGGGCAAAATACTACAACATCAGCCTAATTTGTGCTCACGCCCCGACGGAAGAAAAGGACGATGTGGTTAAGGATGCCTTCTACGCTAAACTCGAGGACGTATATGATAAGTGCCCGACCCATGACGCCAAAATCGTCCTCGGAGATTTCAATGCGAAGGTCGGGCGGGAAGGTATCTTTGGCCCCACTGTCGGACAGTTCAGCCTCCACTCGAACACTACCTCCAATGGTATGAGGCTGATCGATTTCGCCGCGGCGCGTAACATGGTAGTATGTAGCACTAAGTTTCAACATCTCGACATTCACAAGGCCACATGGATGTCCCCTGATCGATCAACATCCAACCAGATCGATCATATTGTGATAGACGGAAGGCACGTATCCAGTGTACTAGATGTGCGCACATTCAGAGGTCCAAACATCGACTCGGACCACTACCTTGTCGCAGCCAAGTTTCGATTGCGCATTAACGCTTCGAGGTCTGCGCACTCTAGTGCATTGCGAAAGCTGGACGTTAAGAAGCTGCGATCACAAAGGACAGCTGAGGCGTTCTCCGCTCAACTCTCGGATAAGCTCCGTCGTTCCCCATCTAATCTCAACGACATTGGCGGACTGTGGGCCAACATCTCCCACTCCTTGCGCACTACTGCGGAAACAGTCCTTGGTTTCGAACGCCCACCCCAACGAAATCAATGGTACGATGAGGAGTGTCGCGAGGCAACTGCAGCGAAAAACGCCGCATACAAGAAAACGTTGCAGTCAGCCGCTACGCGAGCCATTGTCGATAACTATAAAGAGAAGAGAAGGGATGAGAGACGCCTTTTCAGACGCAAGAAGAGGGAGGAGGAAAGGCGTGAGCGTGAGGAAGTCGAGATGTATAGATGTAGGAATGACGCTCGAAAATTCTATCAAAAGGTTAAGCGTCTAACCGAGGGTTATAAACCCGGAGCGTCTTCCTGCAAGGACGAAAATGGAAACTTAGTAACAGATCCGCAGGGAGTACTGAGGTTATGGAGGAAACACTTCTCTACTCTGCTACAAGGCGATGACGACACCAATACCGCCTTTAGAGATGATGTTCCGAACCCGATCGATGATGACGGCGTGGAGATTCCGCCGCCTAGCCATGAAGAGGTCAATGTCGCGATTACGCGCCTTAAAAACAATAAAGCGGCAGGTCCTGATGGCCTCCCCGCTGAATTGTTTAAGACCGGATGTAATGAGTTGGTAGGGCGCATGCACCAGCTTATTTACAAAATATGGCTAGAGGAAAGTATGCCCAACGATTGGAACCTCAGTGTCCTCTGTCCTGTCCTGAAAAAGGGAGACCCTACTATATGCGCCAACTATAGGGGTATAAGCCTTCTCCCTATCGCATATAAGGTTCTTACAGGCGTATTGTGTGAACGACTGAAGCCACTCGTCAAAACACTGATTGGACCTTATCAGTGCGGCTTCAGACCTGGTAAGTCCACCATCGACCAGATCTTCACACTACGCCAAATCCTGGAAAAGACCCACGAGAAACAAGTCGACACACACCATCTTTTTGTCGACTATAAGGCTGCCTTTGATAGCCCCATAAGGGATCGTGTTTTTGCCGCAATGTCTGAGCTCGGTATACCTGCGAAGCTGATAAGGCTATGCAGAATGACGTTGAGCAATTCCTGTAGCTCCGTCAAGGTAGGAATGGACCTCTCCGAGCCTTTTGATACCGTGCGAGGTTTCAGACAAGGCGACCCCTTATCATGCGACCTCTTCAACTTCGTCATGGAGAGTGTTCTGCGAAAGGCAGGAGTGCATCGCAGTGGCACTATATTTCAAAAAAGTGTCCAGTTGCTTGCGTACGCTGACGATATTGACATAATAGGGCGTACGAAGCGAGATGTTACTGCTGCTTTTAGTGCTATTGAACGCGAGTCTACTAAGATGGGTTTGGCAGTAAATGAGGGCAAAACAAAGTATATGTTATCGACAAGTAGAGACGTGCGGCGTATTGATTCTCAGATTACGGCCGATAACTATACTTTTGAAACAGTCAAGGAATTTATTTATCTTGGCTCCGCCGTTACCACCACAAATGATGTCAGTCTGGAGATCAAGCGCAGGATCACTCTTGCCAACAGGTGCTACTATGGTCTCAATAGGCAATTGAGTAGTAGAGACCTCTCTCGTACGACGAAGCTAACACTATACAAGACGCTCATCCTACCCGTGCTTCTTTATGGCGCAGAGGCATGGACCCTATTAAGTACTGATGCAGCAGCCTTGAGAGTGTTCGAGAGAAAAGTACTGCGTAAGATCTTCGGTCCAGTACGTGTTGGCGATGATTTCCGCATTCGATACAATAGTGAGCTGTATGAGCTCCTCAACGACATGGACGTTGTACAGCGTATTAATATCCAGCGGCTGCGCTGGCTCGGCCATGTCGTTCGAATGGAGGAGGATGCTCCAGCGAGACGGGTATTTGATGCGGGGATCTGCGGAAGTCGGCGAAGAGGACGACCTTGTATCCGTTGGAAGGACCAAATCGAGGGAGCCCTGTCATCGATTGGTGTGACCAACTGGCGTAGGCGCGCAAGAAGCAGAGGCGCCTGGAAGGATGTGTTGCGGCAGGCCGAAATCCGTTAATCGGGTTGTTATGGCCAATTAAGTAAGTAAGTAAGTGCCGTATGGTACAAACGGAATTTTACATTTTCAGACTCAAACCCCGCGTGAAAAAGATAGTGCGAAATTGTGAAACATGCATCATCAACAAACAGCAGCCATGTACTCAAATCATGGCTCCTTTACCTCCGGATAGGTGTAATTTGTCTCTTCCCTTTCAAATAACAGGTATTGATCTCGCCGGACCATTCGAAATCAAGGTAACGCCACTGAGAAAGTCTCCCATGACCAAAGGCTACGTAAGTGTTTTCGTTTGTTTCAGTACGAAAGCTATACACCTAGAACTGTGCTCAGAATTATCCTCGGCAGCGTTTCAGGCTGCATTTTCCCGCTTAATTGGGAGGCGGGGTCTCCCCCAAAGGGTAGTTACTGATAATGAGAGAAACTTCTTGGGCGCTGGCAGATCTCTCGAACGCGAATTCGCTAAATTCGTTAATAATGCTGAAAATGATACTGCTCACAAGTACATGACACATGGATTTGAGTGGAAATTTATACCACCCCACGCACCCCACATGGGCGGCTTATGGGAAGCTGCCATGAAAAGCTTCAAGTTTCATTTGAAGCGCATTGTTGGACCCCAAAAGTTAAACTTTGAGGAGTTCTCAACAATTTTAGCCCGAATTGAGGGCACCCTGAATTCTCGCCCAATATCTGCCTTATCGGAGATTTAACTGCTCTAACTCCTGGACACTTTTTAAGAGGCGCTCCTCTAATGGCTTTTCCGGAGCAAAACCATCATAATATCTCTCTCATTAATAGATGGGAAAAGTTGAAAGTACTGCATCACCAATTCTCCATACGGTGGAAGAAGGATTATCTAAAATCCTTACACAAGCGGTACAAGTGGAAGAGGTCAGCCCCCAACATACAAGTCGGAGATCTCGTAGCAGTGATCGATGATTTACAACCACCATGTGAATGGCGGTTAGGAAGAATAGAGGAAACACATGCCGGTGCTGATGGGAATACTCGTACTGCTGACGTACGTACAGCCTCAGGAATAATCACCAGACAAATTATAACCAAATTATGTCTCCTACCATTTATGAACGATGAACCTAGTCAATAATATAATCTTTTTAATTTCATTCCTAATTTTTATTCACAATCTCTTTTTCTCTAATTATTTATCTCATCCTACCTGACAGCAAAAAAAATACTTCAGAATGTAGAATTTTATTCCATATAGATTTCTAATAATTATGTTCCCAACATTAGGAACAAGCAAAGAAGTATCCGCCAAAGGTCTAGTCAACGCAGATGCCGGGGGGACGATGAAATGTATAAGTGCGTCCTTTGTCATCGGTTCAATGCCTTGAGGTTCTGCAAAAAGTTGTTAAGGATGACGGTAACGAAGAGAGAAGAGGTAGTTGACAAACACCGTTACTGTGTCAACTGTCTAGCCAAGAGTCACGATCTGAGAAGTTGCACGTCCATGGATACATGCAGAAAATGTGACAAATTTCATCATACGTTGCTGCATGAAAGGCCCCATCAGCGGAAGAAACCAAGATGCCTTAAAGACAAATCTTCACAACACAAGAAACCAAAAAGTAGAAAAACAACAACAAAACAACAACAAAAATCATCTACGTCGTCCAACTTATCAACAACACCTGATGCAAAAATCCTAGTTGAAGCTATCCGTTCTCTGGCACAGGTTCTTTGTACGAATACTGAAGTTTCTGTTGACTAACGTCAAGGCCGGAGCCATGTCCAAATAACAATTTGGACAATAAACTTTTTTAATAATAATGAATTTTAAACTGTACATAATTACGTTACATTCCTATAAATGAATTTCAAACATTTCTTAAATTATCTAATTGAATTTAAAATATGTTTATCAACACTATTATGCGTTCTAAAATTATCTTTACCGTATAGATAATATATATCTGTATATATAAGTTTACATATATACATAAAAAATTTTAATTTTCCTAAAGGATAAATTGAATTTGTAAAATCACTTTTCTATTTGCACTTGAATCATTAAGATTAACTTTTCCTTTTGCATTTGGAACGTTATCATTAATTTTTTATCTTGCATTAAAATCATCATTGTAAATATATACATATCTACAAAATATATTAAAGTCAACATAAAACCCAGCATACACACACTCTTAATCCATTTGGTTAAAATTGGTTACTCTACATACACAAGGTAAGATTTCTCAATATTTTACCAACATATCAAAAAAGGATTCTACTAATTCTTTTTGTTTTATCTCTCCCCTTTAACCCTAATTATAATTACATCACGTAATTATAATTGCAACTCTCTTTGGAAGTTTGGTACACTTGCTTTCAACCCCTATTTAGCAATCTTCCACAAGAGAGTTTGCCTAAGATAACACTGGAATACACAAGGTCAATTCAAGTAGAACTATGTTATGTTATTCGCGTATCAAACATTACACATTGTTTCATTGCAGCATTAAACAAAATTTCGTTTAATTTATTTGAGTATAAATTGTTTTTATTAATATCAATATTAAAATCACCAACCAATACATTGGGATCACAATGTAGATTAATGTTTTGATCAATAATTAGACTCAAGTTATCAAGGAAATCCGCACAACTGCCACTTGATGATCTATAAATTACGCCTAATTTCCAATTCTTAGCAAATTTTTTTGTTTTTACAACTAAGCACCATAAATTGTTAGGAATTGCTGTCTTATATACTTCTTTAAATGCAATTGTATCATGTATATAAATTATTACACCACCAGTATATCTACTATTAGAATCATATCTCACACTTTTGTATGTGTTAATAATAATTGCAGCATCTGTAATATTATATGTTCCACAAGTTTCCGTACATAGTACTATACCGGGTTTTTTGATTTCAATAAGTGTTTGAAGCTCTTTTTTTTTTTTTTGATATTATGCTGCAAATGTTAACATATATACACTTAATATATTTATTATTATTTAGTCTTCTACCATTGGATATGTTATGGTTTCTTTCTAGTCTATTTTCAAAAATATTGTTATTATCATTCGATGCAATTGATAACTGCTAATAACCAATTCGTTTCTCCTTTTCTTCAATTTTTCTTATGTAAACCAGACACATCCTACTATTTGCCATATGATTAACGTCGAGACCAAGTTTTCTGGATTTATTCATTTTCGGACAGTTCCTACATTTGTTAATTGCTTCACTAGTACAATCCGCTGTTCTGTGGTTTCCTAAACATTTCATTATTTTCACAATTAACAGTCTTATGCCCATATTCTTTAAATTTAAAGCAGCAAAGTACATTAATATCATCATATACTTTGCATCGGTCCCATCCTATATTCAACTTCTCCATAGATATGATTTTATTAAAAGTTTCCAACTCAGTTTTAATTATTGCATTATAAAAGGATCCATTAGTTTTCTTCAATTCACATACTTTGACCACTTTTATCTCATCGTTTGATATACAATCATTTTGCCTTTTAAATTTTTCAAGTAATTGTTCATTATCATATTTACATGAAATTTTTGTAGCAATAATTTTTGGTTTAAAATTTCCCGTAATTTTTATTTCATATTCATTATTTAAATTTTTCTCCATAACTTCCTTTATTTTATCCCTTTCATTTTCATTAACACTTTCAACCACTGCCACGCCATTCTTTTTAATTAACACATTTGATATTTTAAATTCACCTGGATCAATCTTTTTATTCAAATCATTTTTCGTTTTATCACTTGTTTGTTTACTTTTTGGCTTAATAATTAAAAGCTTATCTTTTTATATCTGGCAATGCTGACTTCGCAATTTCAGCAAATGTCGTTTTATTTATCACTTTTTTTGTTATTCTCTGTCATTTTCTTTATTTCATTATTTATTTTCTTATTTTCACTCTTATTGTTTTCAAGATCGATGCATATTTTATCATTGCTTTCCTTTATATTTTCTGCAGCTCTATTTAGATTTTCAACATTCACAATATTTTTTTCACACACTTGCTGTATTTTGGCTATTTCACTCAATTTTGGATCAAAAGCAATTTTAATATCATCGATCATTTTTTTTACAATCTTTTCATTATTATTTATAGCCATATCAAATTCTCTTCTGTACTCTCTCAAGTATTTGTTGTTTTTGTCCACCGCCTTGTGCATTTCCTTAAGTATTCCATCAACATTTTGTATATAAACCACACAGTCATCGCACATATATCTCAACATATTAATTCACTTCTGTGTAGGTATCTTCCACTCACTCCTTCACATCTAATACCTGTCTCATCACGAATGCCGCCATTACATTTGTCGCAATCCATTTTAGTCTATATTTATACTCAGCTTATTTTCTTTTAATAAACTTAAGTTCCCACTGATTATATTGAATTTTTATAAGGTTTTCAATAGTCCGGTCTATTTTTAAAAATCAAATTTTTATTTTTATTAATAAAATTAATTTTTTTTCTATTTTTTTTTTATTAACAATTACACTTTTATACGTCTGCACTCTATGATGTTTCAAATGTCAAATGTTAAAAATCATTACATGATTCGCTGTACAAAATTTCAGCTGCGAATCACACAAGCTGTACGTAATTCAGTTTGAATGATCTTATGAATTATGAAAGAATGACTGTCCTTTTTATCGATTATTTATGTATCAAAATCAGTTGATCTCGCTGCCCTCATAATGAAAATAATAATTAAATGATATTTGCTTATTAATGCTACAAGTTTATATTTTTACTTACCTTTTTTATCCATTGCCAAATTACAAATTTAAAATTCGCACCAAACAAACAAAATAAACAAAAAAACAAAACATGTAAACAGAGGGAAAAAACAAGAAGAAAAAATAAATAAATGTCAAACTGAATTACGAACGTGTCGTGGAAACAGGTTAATTGGCTATTGTATTTCAGTGGCCGAATTAAGTAATTCAACTGTCCGTGAGAACATGGTATAACTTAACGAATAAACTGAACTATCAGTGCTGCCAATATTTCAATATTAACATTACATATTTTATCATTGACGGCACTATAATCACTATAGTATACGTCACCAACAATAAGAATTTCAATGTGACCGCTTTTCTCGAATTCCAGATCAGTCAAAGAAATCCCCGGAAAGACTGCCGATTTCGAAAAATTTACCGTTGAACTATGCAGCTTTCCAGTTAATTTGGGTAAAAAAATTTTTGTCTTTACTTTAAACTTTTTGACTAAAGCTGAAGTCAGGACAAACGAGCATTGTCTCTGCAAAAGCTTAGTTAAAAACCGAAACCTTAATAGTTATCCGAAATGTTGGCAATCATAATTTTTTCTGCAATTTTTCGAAATAAAAGCCGCCTGAGATCCGGAATCTATCAAGGCAAATACCAACTATGTCTGTCCCTAAAAAAATCAAACTCCCTTTTTCTGATTAGGAAGCGCTTCAGGGGCAGACCTAGAAGCATTAACAACCTGTTTAAAATTCCGAATTTCGGACACAGTATCCAGAGACTGAAACCGTGAAGTCCAAAACAGTTTCCAGAGAGACAAAGTCGGCACTGGCAACTTGGTAGAGCATAAGTAAACAAAAATTGGATTCCAATATTAATACCATGCATCCTAAGTGCGAAATCGAATTATTAATATCTCGCTGCAACCTTTTGATATCCTGAGCTGTCTCTGATTTGACCGGTGTAAGTGTGAACAAAACTTTCAACTGAAAAGTCACAAAAATTCTCTTATTCTAATGTCTATCTCTATGATTGTTCCAGGTCTCCTGGAACTCATGGGCCGTTAGAGGTGATTTCTTAATAATTTCCAATGCTTCTCCTCGTGTCAACTGCCGCAAATGCAATAATTGTTCAATGAGAAATATTGGCACCATTCACATACACTGCTGTGAACATATGCCGAAAGGATGCCCAGGATTTCCATAGCACAAGGTGGCAACTGCATATTGTGCCGAATTCGATTTTCGCTGCTTTGACCATTTGGGCAATGGGTCGAGGACATCGATTAACGAAAGTCTGAGAGAGCTCACCCATTAGGACAGCTGCCTCTCGATCACCTACTAAGTCCTCCTCATCTCCTGTGGCAAAGGCTTCATAGTTCTTTACTTTTGTCCATAACAACTGAAACTCCTCCCTCTGAATTTGTATAGAGGAGGTCGTATTCCCTTCATGAGTCGCGTTAAATTCCTTTTCAAAATCCAAAAACATTTCGGCAAATGTTTCAAAGGTCAATAATTTTCTGGACTTGGGCATATTGAATTCAAATTCCAAAATTGATTAAATTTACAAATTAATCAACGAATATAAATGCGCACTCACGTGTAATGGAAAGAAATTTAAAGAAACTGAAAAGGGATTAACAGAACCACCAAAACTCCCCGTAGAACAAGGTTGGTTTTACCAAGGCATGATAGAGCCAGTATGTGATGGTTGGTCTGAGATACCAGAACTTGCCTTCAGTCTTTTTGCAGTCCTCCTAACCCTATCAATAATGTTGTATTATTGTATTCATAATGTTATTGTTAATATATACAATGTATCAAGAACGATCTTCAGATATTTACCTCTCTTGGACAAAAAAAGTTGAACCCCATTTAGGATCGATAAGTTAAAAATAAGTACTCTATATCGCCTGGTAAAAAGCATCGATTCCGATTTGCGAGGATTGACATTCAAACCACGTGATTATCACTATTCAGTTATGAGCTTTAGAGACTGGAGAGAGAGTGTGCTGATCGAAACCTGATACCAAAATGGCCAGGACGTCCACCTAACCATATACCCCATACCGCATATACCCCACCCTGTTATGTGCCTCTATTCACTTCCCCTTCTATATGAACCTCACCTAGAGCTGCATTAATTATTCTCTGGGTTAAAAGCTCATTAACGAACTTCTTAATAGCCTTAATAAAGGCCCTGACAAAGGTCCTCGGATGGGCACGTCAATGAAAGCTGCCAGTGAGTAAAGTTTGTAAGTTAGAGCTCTCTACGTTCTACACCACGGAGGTCTGTACAGCCTCAGTAAACCAGGCCTTAGTGTAGGCGTGTTGAGCACTACAAGTGTGGTAAAGTGGTTCGACCTTATCTCGAGATTCAGAGTTCACTCCATTCTTTTGAGAAGGAATGAGGTTGAACTGATATGTCTGAGATCATTCGCAGTGTATACCGATAGTCTCCCAGCTTTAGGAATGAAAATTACCCTCAACTCCTCCCCTTAGCAGGTCTTATGAGTACTCAAGATAGGCATAAAAGATCCGCTCAGCCAGGAAATCACCATATCAGATGTTGCCGCGGGTATAATGCCGTCATTTGAAATGTTTGAATAAGCCAATGGTTCATCGAAAGGTATCTACTCTCAAATTTAAGGTAATCGTTTGCGTAGATGTCTCCGACGATTGAAGTCAAGTATTCGTTCGCAATGACCCGGAAAACGTGTATCAATGAGTACTTTAAGAGGTTTCTCGTTCGATAAAGTACAGGTATTACAACCCAACCTCAAAGACCCTACATTACAGTTTGGCTTTGGATTTTCCCATTTCCCCACAAAAGGACCTCCAAGAGCTTCTCTTCGCCTTCTGTGTTACGCTTTTGAATTCGCGCAACTTTTGTTTGTAGCCAGTCCAATCGTTCGTTAGTTAGGCCTCGTTCTACAATCACCTACATTCGCCCCGCAATGCTGCAGTTTCAGGACATCCTTAATGCTATAAAAAATTCAAAGATTAACACACCTCTTACATTAGTATGCGAGCTTCCCCATATGCGGTGATAAGCGTAGGTATCGGCACCATTTAGAACGAGAACTCATTTTTGCCTGGCTTCCACCATTGACCACCTCAGACAGTCCATTGCCAACATATCAGCATATCTAAAATGATTTAAAAAAAGACTAATTCATTTTTGATTAGATTACAAGCTCTCTTTAACCACACCAGGAGGAAGAACCAGCCTGTAACCTCCACAACTGCCATTTCTTGGGTTGGCTTGGCTTCGGCATCTCTGTCGGCCTTACAAACCCTAATTCTAAGGTGTATCTTGCTAAGCCTATAAAAGATGCAACCTTTACGGGCTTTGAGAGGGGAAGCGATTCCCCATTGAGGATTAAGATCGCATAACTGAACCCATTATTGGGTTCTACGACCTTGACTTCATGCCAATTTTCTACAAGCAGATTATCGTAAGACATCTCGACGAGGTCGATTTGATCTTTGAGGATGACACGAAGCTGTGTCCCCGTCCACAATTACCCAAGTCCTTCAATGACAAGCTTATATAGGTCCTATGATCTTTGGTTCTCACAGGTCATTCATTTAATCTGGCCTTGTTCCAGCCCGCGTCATGTACTCGTGGGAAGGTGTCGGATTGCCGGTGATAATCTTTCGATTTGACCACCTTCCAATTGACTGGCGTGAAAGTTCCATCTTCGTCAGTTTGAACCACAATAGCATAAATCAAGGTGTCCTTGGCTACAGCTTTGAAGGACATTGTTGCGGCGGTAGTAGGCCGAACCACGATTTTCTTAGGAGGTTAGGTGCCAATTTAGTAGTAACCACGAATTTGGCCGAAGATGGATGAGCTTTGGAATCAGACACGGAGGCAGTAAGTCTTCTTATGCGGTTGTCCATAAGAATCGTCTGAAACTTTGCCTTATGGGTCCACACATGACTGCCATACTTCGAGATTATGTGCCTCACTTTCTCCGCATAGGAATGAAAACTACCTTCACTTCCTTCCGCTCACAAGGTATGTAACCTAAAAGTATACATCTCCTGAAAACCCATTCGACTACTTCGTGTAGTGTTGTGCACTACTGAAGTTGTTGACTCCGAGTTTGCTCTAACGTATATATCAATGAGTCTGTAGTTTTTCGGTGTTATGTGGTTAGCTTTTCCGGCGTTGGAAATGAAAACCACCCTCACCTATTTCCAATCTTGAGGTATGTAACCCAAAATTAAAAATGCCTTGAAAATACACTGATGCAAAAGTTGACCCTGTCGCCCGTCCGTTGTAGCAATATTATTATTGAAAGCCCATGCTAACTTCTCCCTTGCATGTTAACGATAAGACTCATTTGCTCTCTGCTGTGAGTGTGGATCAGCTCCGCAACTTCGTGTGCGATGCTTTCCACATCTACACAACTTTGGCAGTGAGTATCCTTTAATAACTCAACCTCAGGTTCTTTTCAAGTGCTTTTCAAAGTCTCGCTTCTACGCTAGGCAAGCAATATCCTCTCAGAATTTAGCCCAATAATCTCTTTAAGATCTTTTTATATTAATTGAAACTCAGCTTTTATATATCCCAGTCGCTATCCTTCCTAGTGCTTTGGCCCTATCTTCTTCCTAAGTTTCCTTAGCTTCGACGAACACCACGGTACCGTGAGAGCTCACTGAGGATGGCTAATTAGATATAATTTAAGAAAGGCCCTCCTAATATACCCAATAAGTTGCTGGATAGATTCTTTAAAGTGTGCAACATCAACTGTTCCCGTCCCCGTTTCAAAACTGTTCTAGTTCGTCCTCCTGGGATTCCTATAGGGCAAATGTTCCGATCGTCTGAAGTTAATGCTGAAGAGTATTTGGTAGTGATCCAAAAAGGAACACTTTTTATATACCCGCCAGTTTGTGACCCTTACCATAACTGCGTTCGACACTACCGTCAGATCTGCCACCTGTACCTTGTTCTTATTAAAGAATGTTGGCCGATACAATAACAAATAACAACTTTAGAGCTAAATATTGATGACTATCCTTCCCCATACAGTGTGGTGGGCGTTGGAATCGCAACCTATCAAGACCTTCCTGTTCTTGTGTACACAGATAGGTGGTAGCGGCTTTTCGTCTTCATATGGCAGATATGTGGATGCTATCAGGAAACTGCTACTCCCAGAGCGTTCGCATATCGCAACGGTGAGGACAGAACTGCAGATTTGTGGTAAGAGAAGAACGTTAATTACTTTTCTAAAAAGTATACAAGTCCTTAGCTTACCGTTTGCTGGTGGGACAAGAAGTGTTTGGAAGTTAGACCCTAATCCCAGAGCCATATCCTCGTTTTCCTTGATCACGAACAACAACAGATCATCGTTTGCATCCTTAGAATGGTGCAGATTAATCTGAACCACCTTCAGCTGTTCCGGTCTAACTGCTGCCGTTCGATGGCAGTTCCATACCGGATTTTATCGGCGCAGAAGCTGAAGAGACTCCCGACCTTATTTGATCCAGAGATCCTTTCCAGAATCTTTGTATCTTGCACGGCCGTGCGCAAGTGTCAAATCGAATGATTTTAGCCCCACATTTTGTAGTTTGACCAGGGAAAGTGTGTTGGTTATTGGTCCTCGAAGAAAAGAAAAACACTGTTCGCTTTGAGCTGCACTATATTAATCTACTTTATTAAAACCTTTCCTATTTTATACAATATTATATTGTTACGTTTTTACCTTTTTAAAAACGTTTAAATATGAGTTCGTTAATTGCAAACCAAAGTAAAAACAAATATGTAGTTATTTTCAGTTAAACTCTCTTTATTATTCACACTACATTTGTGCCACTGTTCACACTGAACGATACAACAGTAATTTGCTATTCTATTTCACACTTCTGCCCGCGATAACACTAACAACTGTTCGTTAGATCTTTTCTGCTTACAACCTTTTTGCAAGCAATACTACTTGTACGTTCAAACCGCAACGCGTCTTCACACAAGGCTGACTGAATTAACTCTGACTGCTGCTTGCTTTGTCCAGCCCTTTTATAGTCCGCACAACCAGTCAATCGAACATTCTTGAGGTGGAAGGTTCGTGATCTCGCCTTCTCGAGAACTCTATTGCTAGTACATTGTTGTTTGTGTACTTTGCTTATGTTGTCCGTTACATATTTGTCGTAGCTGGTTTACTTTATGTTGTTGTTGCTACTATGACGAACCAGGTTCGTCATACATATGTGTGTGTGCAGCTTTAGATAATCAACGCGTTCATTGTATTCCTTGTGTTAGTGTGTATTTGTGTCGTGTGTATTGTGTTGGAGTAGCTGGTAGCCATTGTTTATAGTTTTTGTTGTTAAACGATATTAGGTCGTTTCGATTTATGTAACAATATTATTACATTAATTGCTTAAGCCCACTTCACACGGTAGTACTTTACGTACGTAAAGTCTAATGAAAAAGTAAAATGAAATTCCATCCGTATGACAAAAAAGAGAATAAAAGTCGTATGATTTATATTTTTTGAGTTTACATGATCGGTATAAGACAATAACAAAGTAAAATTAAAACAGCTGTTACACTTTTTTTCTATGTGTTTACATAAAAATACATCCCTGATCTAATGCGACTTGCTTGTTTTTTGAATCATTTCAAAAAATGAAGAGAGCCATACGACTGTCAAACTTTTCATCCGTATTTTCTCTCAATGTGTGATGGTTTCATTACATAGTACGTTTAGATGATCACATCCATACTCTTCTACACAAAATTTTCATAGATCATATTACTTGTGGGACCGTGTAAAGTAAGCTTTAGTAAGTATTTCTTAATGACCTAAATATTTTATACAATATTATTTTATTACATTAATTGCTTAGTAAGTAATATTGCTTATAGAAGTGTGCATAAATTTAAATTAATATATTTTTTTTTAATAAATTATTGTTATTATTGCTCAATAGTGATTAATTTGTACGATTGGTCAATAACCGACATATATCTATCTCAAGCATATGTTTTGCTTGCACAAGTAATCATTTTTCTTTCCCTTCTTTGGTAACACAAATGCATTGTATTTTTCAATGCATTTATGTTACATTTTAAGTAATTATATGACGTGCGTTGCACCCTACATCACGCCTCTTGGAAAAATAAAAATCAACACCGAACATCAAACTACAAATAAGTTTTATTTTAATTTTAATTTCTTAAAAATATTTTTATTTTCCTTTTTTTTACATATAATAAAACACTTTATGTGTAAAAAATTTATACAAATATATTTTATTGTTTTATTGCATATAAAATTATTATTATTATGTATTGTTATTATTAAACGTATTTATAAAACGTATACCTCTAATTTATTTAGCAAACGCGTTTGTTAAATTTTATTTATTTCCCCTCTTAAATTACAAAATTCTTAAGACTAAAAGTTTATAAATTGATAAGTTTCAATATTTATTTACTTTGTATTTAATAAACGTATACATATATATATATTTTCCATTATTATACTAAAATGGTAATATTTAATTGCTTATAATAGTATTTAAATGAATTTAGATTATGTTTGTGAATAACAGTAGTACGCTTCTACCCGATTTTTATGAACTACTGTATTTTTACTTTTATAATTAATTGTGCAATTTACTGAGTCTTGTGAGACTACTTCATAAGGTCCAGTGTATACTAAAGCCAACTTTTTCCTTTATTCCCTCTTAAGTAAAACGAACGAACCTATTTCAAAATCATATTCTTTACTTATCATATTTTTGTCATATTTCTGTTTTCGCTCTGTTTTTTTCTTAATCAGAATTTGCTTTGCATTGCTATGCACAACTTGTAATTTATTTTTGAGTTCCTTTGCATAATCTTCATAATTATACATTGGTTCACAGTTATTTGTTAAGTTTGATGGTAATATACAATTACGACCGTACACCAGTTCGTGTGGTGTGTACCCCGTTTTCGAGTAAATCGACGTATTTTAACAAAATACATAAAATTGCAACCATGTATCCCAATCCGAATGGTTTTTCGTGACGTATGCACTTAGGTACGCTCCCAAGACTTTATCCGAATTTTCAAGGGCACTGTTTTATTTTTAGCAATTTACAAATATCTTTAAATACTTCGTTCACAAACTACGTTTGGTACGCCGTGTCTCTATATAAATTGATACACAAGCCCCCTCGCGACTGTATTGTCTTCTTTATTTACCAAAGGTACTGCTTCAATGAATTTCGTTAATTCATCTTGAATTGTCAATATACATATACTTATAACCCTCCAAAGATGTATCGAGTGGACCAACAAGATTAACAAAAATATTCTCAAAACTTGGGTCGGCAGTTGATGTAATTACTAATGGTTGCCTTTTGTTCTTAATATGTTTATTGCGCTAGCATGAATCACAATTTTTAACATATGATGTTATGTCTTGTTGCATACCTGTCCACCAATATTCTTTCTTTATATTTCCAATCATGCGGTTTATTCTCGCATGTCCGCTAGTCGGTAAAACATGGTAATCATTTACAATTATTTTTTTAATGTTTGGATCCTTAATTCTTTTTAATTTCTCAATAATTTCTACTAAATATAATCCCCGGTGGTTTAAATAATTCTTTAATATACCTTTTATATTTTATCTCAGGGCGCGCGATTGAGAGTTGCATACACCCTCCTCTAGTAATATAAACCTTTTTAATTTTCAGAGGATCCATGACTAAACGTACATCTCTCAACAACATTTTGTCAGATGGTGCCGATCGAGTAATAGTACTAGCGTCACGTCCAAATTTCAATAATACACAATTTTTATCTGGGATATATGCCACTCTTTTATTTGGACCAGTTACTATATTTAACCGTTTAAACTCACTATTTGCTATCATTTCTTTTACAAATTTAATTTCAACCATATTTAAATCGTCCTTAGGGGGTGTCAGGAGTTTCTTTATCATTTCGTTTTTATCATTATTCTTGTTATTCATATAGTATAAACTCTCCGGCTTAACTTGCATAACCCATCAATTTCCAATAGGTTTTTGATAGCTTCTTGGAATATTGTGTGACGAGCGCTAACGAGTACGATTCTATATTTTTCTTGTATCTACTTTTCAAGAAAGCTAACCCGCGTCTTTCATTAGACTCCTTTAATGCTTCTCTACTACCTTCTCCCTGAGCTGTTACTTTTAATTCTATCATGTTTGTTACTAAATTTTCTATTTCTCTGACATATTCTCTCAAAGATCTATTCCCCTGTTTTGTCCTACTCAATCTTACCTGAATAGACTCTAATGTCTCCTTCGGTCCACATTTATCTACCAATATTTTTTTTTAAATCTGCTAATGTATTTGGTTTACTAGACCCTAATTCTGTTAATGCGCGACCTTGTATTTTACTCTTCAATAAAAATTGAATTATTCTTTCTGCAATACCTTTCGCTTCGATATTTTCTAATGCACTTAATTTTAATTTTCCTAATTCCTTAACAATATCCTTATATCGCTTATATAAATCTTGTAATCCAATTATTTTCTCCTGTGCTTTTTCTCTAGGCCTCTTTTTATTAGGCCTTTCTTTTCTTAAATTTGTTAATACTTTATAACGGGTGACTTTTTTTAGCTATAATCTTTTTGCAACACTGGTTTAAAGAGCTAACGCACGTTTCGTATTTTGTTTCACTGTCAAACATCTTCAGTTTGGTCTATAATTTAACCATGAATCGTCTTACAAACGAACAACGCTTGCAAATCATTGAATTTTATTATCAAAATTCGTGCTCTGTTAAGAAAGGTCATCGCGCGCTTCTTCCATTTTATAGTGAGTTTAATCGACCCATTGAAGCGGCTATTCGGGCTATTGTAACTAAATTTCGCACCAAATTCACATTGTTGGACATTAAACCACCAACACGCTTACGTAGAGTGCGAACTGAAGAAAATATCGCAGCTGTATCGGCCAGTGTTAATGATGACCATCAATTATCGATTCGTCGCCGTTTGCAGTAATTGGGCCTCTATTACCCAATAACGTGGAAAATTTTGCGGAAGGATTTAGGTGTGAAGCCTTTCAAAATACAGCTGGTGCAAGAATTGAAGCCTAACGACCTACCGCATCGCAGAATTTTTGGTGAATGGGCTCTTGGAGAGTTGGCCGAAGATATCCTTCTTTATCGAAAAATTGTTTTCAGCGACGAAGCTCATTTGTGGCTCAATGGATACGTAAATAAGCAGAATTGTCGATTTTGGAGTGAAGATCAGCGAGAAGCATTGCAAAAGCTACCAATGCATCCAGAAAAAGGCACAGTTAGGTGCGGTTTATGGGCTGGTGGTATCATTGGATATATATACTATCTTGACATAACTCAGTTAAATTTTCGATACATTCTTTTGCGTTCATAATTTCATAATATCATTTATAAATATATTTATATATATATATAATTTCGTGTCAAGTGACCCAATTTTTAAAATCGATGTCTTCCGATTTGAATAAAAGGTTAGTACTATTGGATAGTAGGCCAGACACAAATTTTCAGCTCTATCAGTCAAGAACCGCCGGAGTTAGAGGGGGCCAAAGTTGGACATTTTGGTCATAAAGGGTTTTTTAAAATGTGTGTAACTTTTCACCTATTGGTCCTAGCAAAAATTATCCAATATTAGATAGCTATTTCTTCAAACTTTCCAAAAATAATTTTTTTAATTTTTAAAAAAAATTTTTTATATTTTTTTTAATTAATTTATTTTAATTTTTTTTTCAAAATGCGCCTTTTTTTGCTCAAAAGAAAGCCTATACAATTTCCTTTAAGGCATTTATAATCGCTTAATGGGATGCGAGTGGGATATCTATAAAAAAAAAATTATTTTTTAATTCAAGAATAAGATTTTTCAATATTATTTCAATATTTTAGGATAAAATTGAGTTACTAAAGCTTCAGTTTCGCACGCTAAAGTTTCGAAATCGGAAGACATCGATTTTAAAAATTGGGTCACTTAACACGAAATTCCCCATATATATATATATTTACTTACTTACTTAATTGGCCATAACAACCCGTTTATCGGATTTCGGCCTGCCGCAACACATCCTTCCAGACGCCTCTGCTTCGTGCGCGCCTACGCCAGTTGGTCACACCAATCGATGACAGGGCTTCCTCGATTTGGTCCTTCCAACGGATGCAAGGTCGTCCTCTTCGCCGACTTCCGCAGATTCCCGCATCAAATACCCGTCTTGCCGGCGCATCCTCCTCCATTCGAACGACATTGCCGAGCCAGCGCAGCCGCTGGATATTAATACGCTGTACAACGTCCATGTCGTTGAGGAGCTCATACAGCTCACTGTTGTATCGGATACGGAAATCATCGCCAACTCACACTGGACCGAAGATCTTGCGCAGTACTTTTCTCTCGAACACTCTCAAGGCCGCTGCATCTGTACTGTATGGCCTCTGCGCCATAAAGAAGCACGGGTAGGATGAGTGTCTTGTAGAGTGTTAGTTTTGTCGTACGAGAGAGGTCTCTGCTACTCAATTGCCTATTGAGACCATAGTAGCACCTGTTGGCAAGAGTGATCCTGCGCTTGATCTCCAGACTGACATCATTTCTGGTGGTAACGGCGGAGCCAAGATAGATGAATTCCTTGACCGTATCAAAAGTATAGTTATCGGCCGTAATCTGAGAATCAATACGCCGCGCGTCTCGACTCATCGACAACATATACTTTGTTTTGCCCTCATTTACTGCCAAACCATCTTGGTAGATTCGCGTTCAATAGCACTAAAGGCAGCAGTAACATCTCGCTTCGTACGCCCTATGATGTCAATGTCGTCAGCGTACGCAAGCAACTGGACATTTTTTTGAAAAATAGTGCCACTGCGATGCACTCCTGCCTTTCGCAGAACACTCTCCATGACGAAGTTGAAGAGGTCGCATGATAAAGGGTCGCCTTGTCTGAAACCTCGCACGGTATCAAAAGGCTCGGAGAGGTCCATTCCTACCTTGACGGAGCTACAGGAATTGCTCAACGTCATTCTGCAAAGCCTTATCAGCTTCGCAGGTATACCGAGCTCAGACATTGCGGCAAAAACACGATCCCTTATGGGGCTATCAAAGGCAGCCTTATAGTCGACAAAAAGATGGTGTGTGTCGACTTGTTTCTCGTGGGTCTTTTCCAGGATTTGGCGTAGTGTGAAGATCTGGTCGATGGTAGACTTGCCATGTCTGAAGCCGCACTGATAAGGTCCAATCAGTGTTTTGACGAGTGGCTTCAGTCGTTCACACAATACGCCTGTAAGAACCTTATATGCGATAGGGAGAAGGCTTATACCCCTATAGTTGGCGCATATAGTAGGTTCTCCCTTTTTCAGGACAGGACAGAGGACACTGAGGTTCCAATCGTTGGGCATACTTTCCTCTAGCCATATTTTGTAAATAAGCTGGTGCATGCGCCCTACCAACTCATTACATCCGGTCTTAAACAATTCAGCGGGGAGGCCATCAGGACCTGCCGCTTTATTGTTTTTAAGGCGCGTAATCGCGACTTTGACCTCTTCATGGCTAGGCGGCGGAAACTCCACGCCGTCATCATCGATCGGGTTCGGAACATCATCTCTAAAGGCGGTATTGGTGTCGTCATCGCCTTGTAGCAGAGTAGAGAAGTGTTTCCTCCATAACCTCAGTACTCCCTGCGGATCTGTTACTAAGTTTCCATTTTCGTCCTTGCAAGAAGACGCTCCGGGTTTATAACCCTCGGTTAGACGCTTAACCTTTTGATAGAATTTTCGAGCGCCATTCCTACATCTATACATCTCGACTTCCTCACGCTCACGCCTTTCCTGCTCCCTCTTCTTGCGTCTGAAAAGGCGTCTCTCATCCCTTCTCTTCTCTCTATAGTTCTCGACAATGGCTCGCGTAGCGGCAGACTGCAACGTTTTCTTGTATGCGGCGTTTTTCGCTGCAGTTGCCTCGCGACACTCCTCATCGTACCATTGATTTCGTTGGGGTGGGCGTTCGAAACCAAGGACTGTTTCCGCAGTAGTGCGCAAGGATTGGGAGATGTTGGCCCACAGTCCGCCAATGTCGTTGAGATTAGATGGGGAACGACGGAGCTTATCCGAGAGTTGAGCGGAGAACGCCCCAGCTGTCCTTTGTGATCGCAGCTTCTTAACGTCCAGCTTTCGCAATGCACTAGAGTGCGCAGACCTCGAAGCGCTACTGCGCAATCGAAACTTGGCTGCGACAAGGTAGTGGTCCGAGTCGATGTTTGGACCTCTGAATGTGCGCACATCTAGTACACTGGATACGTGCCTTCCGTCTATCACAATATGATCGATCTGGTTAGATGTTGACCGATCAGGGGACATCCATGTGGCCTTGTGAATGTCGAGATGTTGAAACTTAGTGCTACATACTACCATGCATGCGCCGCGGCGAAATCGATCAGCCTCATACCATTGGAGGTAGTGTTTGCGTGGAGGCTGAACTGTCCGACAGTGGGGCCAAAGATACCTTCCCGCCCGACCTTTGCATTAAAATCCCCGAGGACGATTTTGGCGTCATGGGCCGGGCACTTATCGTATACGTCCTCGAGTTTAGCATAGAAGGCATCCTTAACCACATCGTCCTTTTCTTCCGTCGGGGCGTGAGCACATATTAGGCTGATGTTGTAAAATTTTGCCTTGATGCGGATTGTGGCTATTCTTTCGTTCACAGGTGTGAACCCAGAGACAAGGTGACGAAGTCTCTTATTAACCACAAATCCGCATCCAAATTCGTGCTTGTTTTCATGGCAGCTGTAGTATACATCGCAAGATGCAAGCCTTTTGCATCCTTGTCCTGTCCATCGCATTTCCTGAATGGCAGTGATGTCAGTCCTACATTAAGGGCATCCGCCAGCTGGGCGGAAGCGCCTACCCTGTAAAGGGTGCGGACGTTCCATGTGCCAATACGTAAATCATAGTCCTTTATACGTTTGCCGTGGTCGTCAACTTTAGAGGGGATCTTTTTATAGGATACTGTCTTGGTTTTCATTGAATATTTGTTTTTACGTGGTGGGTTCCAAGCCCTACGCACAACCCAAATTTAACGTCCAGGGGATTGGACATTCGCTGCACGCATTAGTTAACATCTAGCGGGTGCTAGAATGCCATCCAGGAGGGGCCACGAGGAGGCTGCGTGTCAACTTGAATACAGCAAAACAAGGATCGTCCTGGTGGTCGCCACGTTGACCACAATCAGAAACTTTACCTTGTTTGCATGCATATATATATATATATATTTCTTTTTTTTTTTTTTTTTTCGAACGTCCCCGGCCTCACACTAACCCACCCTCACCCGACCGCGGAGGGCTCGTCCCCATTACGTTTCCATTTCCATTATTTTTTCAAATTTACTATATCACTTATCAATTTTTGAACAAATATTCTTTCACATTTTTTTTCCTACAAATTTTTCAACATTATTTATTGATTTATCAATCAATTTTTTTTTTCAATGTATTTATAAAAATTATTATTTTCAATAGTACTATTTATTTATTTATTTATTATTATAGTAAAATTTTTACAAAATTTTAGAGAGAATCCCACCCTGATAATCGTTCTAATAGGGGCTTCCTTTAGTGGTACCACGTCAAGCTGAGCACCCGGGCACAACTCTCCTTGGATACGGATGCAGTTTGTGAGAGGCTCGAGAGTGTTCCAAAGGCTTTGCGGATCCTTCCACACAGACCTGTTTCATAGGTGCTCAAAAGTCCTCTGGTTAGGTTGGCGCTATCTTCGCCTGAGAGAGGAGTTTTAATTCCTCTTCGTCAGTCGTGTAGAAAGTCATCTCAGGGTCTAAGGAGACAGCTCTGTTCTGTGTTCGTAGAGCCCCCTAAGTTGACATTTGGGTTGCCGAGGTCCCACACTTGTGATCTCCATCTGAGTGATCGGGGCTCCGGAGATTTTAACGCCCTTTCTTGCCAGATACTGAGGGGCCGTAATTTGGGGTCGACATCATGAATAGAGGGGTGGAGTGTTATTGCATTTTATACCTACTGCCAAGTTTTAAAACTGCCGCCCCACTGGAGTCGGTTGCAGTCCATTTAGCCGCCCAGTGTGGTTCAGACGGTTCTAGATCTTGGAGAGTAAAATGGGAAAATGGGATATTGGGAAAAGAAGGGAGAGGGATTAGTAGTAGTTCATTTGTACTCACCGACTCTGACATGACTTTATATCCGAAAATGACTAGTTATCTTGGCACACTCGTCAGCCTGGCCAAGTCGGATCATTGAAACTAAGCATTCATATCGTGGGTGACTACCACGCGAAGGAACATATACGATTGTGAGTAAATATTGCAAACCTTATGTAAATTGACTTATTTTTACAGACTTAATTAAATATGGTGAATTTTAAACTAAAAAGAACACATTCAAACACATGTCGCGTAGGGTGCCTTTATCGAGTCAAGATTAGATTAGAAGATAGGTTTGCAGTGAGTTTTTTTTAAATACACATACATATACATATATGCTTTTAAATTTGATTTTGAAATTAAAAGGTTTTGTTAAAAGATGTATTTACATGTACAGATGTAAATGACAATTAAATAAAATGCTTAAATTATTATATTTTTGTTTGGAATAAAAATACATGTTTATAGGGGAAAACATAAGAATACTTCGCAGGATGCCATGTTGCGCTTTACGTAAAATAATCTAATATATATTTTGATTTGGGTTTTTTATGTGAATACCCAATAATTTTTAACTTTTCTTCCTTTTTGTTTTGGTTTTTTATGTGAATACCCAATAATTTTTAACTTTAACTGATACCGCTTCGATCATCAGAAGAGTACTACAGAGTGAGTACTTTTTCAATTTCATTTTTAACTCCAGACTTATTATATACAATAGAGGCAAATGTAGTTAGGGTCAGAGACTGGTAGGTGTCTACGACGTGTTACTTTTCGGATCACACTCTTAAGAGAGCAATCAGTCACGGCATCGTGGTGGTCCTTGGAGCTAAGGATAGGGCCAATTCCTAAAAAAGATAAATAGTTGGAGATAAAAAGATTCCTGGGCTAAATCCTGTGAGGATATTGCCTGTACTAGCGAAGCTGTAAGATTTCGAAGAGTACGTATCCTGAAGTGCAAGCCTATTAATCGCGCACACGAAGTTGCGGAGCCAAACTACATCCATAGCAGAGAGGAATTTTAACTCTTTGATAACATAATAACGAGGGTAAAGATAGCATTGACATTGATTGATTGATGAAGCTTCAACGAACGATTGATGAAATTGCTCTTGGCGTTAAGGAATACATACTGGCCATCTTTCTTGATATGGGGAGCGGGTATGTAACTACAAGGCAACGCCACTGATTGGTTTCAACTTAGTGAAGCCCGGGGCTATCCTTTCGAGTACATGCCAAGCAGCTCACAGCCTCCGTATCTTATATCTGGCGCTCCCCGGGTACTGGTACTCAGCATCCGCTGGGCACTTGCTAATGTGAGAAGGCAAGATTAAATCGATTTTGAAGATGACGCAAGTGGGCTGACGTTTGTTGCATTCTGTTACCTGAGTGCATCGGATGAAAACCGGTCCAAATAGCTTTCAGGTTAATGTTGCAGACGCCTCCGTTCCGTTAAATCCGTGGCAGGGATTCAAGTACGTTCGATTATCGTCGCCATTTAGTTGGTGATGCAGGTTTAGTTGAGATGATTCCTAATTAGTGTCCGAACTGGCTCTGAACGCAAACTCCCATGAAGATTTGCATCAACCCTCGCGAGGACCTCACTGATTATCATAGGCACCCTCGGGGTCTTTAAAGGACAACTGCATAGTCGATATGAGATAGCGGCTTGAATATGGAACCCGAAAGAAAAAAATTAATAAAAGAATATTAGAAGTGGAAGAGATGATGCAGGGTGAGGTTGCCTTTATGAGCAGCCCAAAATCAGGCGATCACCGGTGAAAAAATCCCAAACAACGGCAAACTCTCAGGGCACATCTGCGAGGAGCACTGGGATTGAGAAGGGTGGCACGACACCAAAATCTGCGCAGGAGGATGCGCAATCGTATGCACCTCAACCAGTGCATGGTGGAACAGGGGAACCGCTCTTGGGGCACAGTTCCCGTATACAGGAGTTTATATGCAAGATGAGAAACTCAGAGGAGGAGAACCTTACTAAGTGTCAAAGTGTTATCCGCAGAATTAGAGTGGCAATGATGAGAGCAAGGAATATCAGAACGGAATTAGAGGAGCTCATTGATATAATGAGGAGCTGTAGAGAAAACTGGAAGACCGCAGAAAAGGAAAAGCAAGCGAGTAAGTCCCTTGAGAGCGCCAAGGAAAACAGGAACGACTGTGATGTCTGATGATGTAAGTTCCCTCCAGCCCAACGGATATCCGCCCGGAAAAGAGGCCGAAAGTAAAACCGACAGACAAGCTCAAGGAAACATTTCTGGATGAAGAATGGAAAACAGTTAAGAGCAAGAAATCAGCAAAGAACGAGAAAAAGGAGCGACGAAAAATTGTGAAAGAACGTCCAGAAGCTGTAATCATTCACCCAACCGAGGGGCGCAGTTACGCTGATGTTCTGATGAACATACGGAGCAAAATAAAACCGGAGGAATCGGAGATAGCGATACGTGCAGTGCAGAAGACAAAAACAGGCGTCCTAAATCAGACCTAAGACCGTCCTAAATCAAGAGGCAACCGTAAAGGACCTTGTACCTATGGTCACATATGGCGAACAGTAGAGAGAAAAAGAAGGCCTTCGTATCAACATCCGCAAGCTGTGCGAAGGTGCTTCTGAAACGACAGAGGATCAAGATAAGCTAGACACGCTGTAGAATAATGATCAGAGAAGAACCAATGCCTTGCTTTAGATGCTTCGGAATAGGTCACAGACGGTGGGAATGTGATAGACAGGACAAGTCAAACCTATACATAAAATGTGGCGAAAAATGGACATAAGAGAAAGGAATGCCGAAATGCACCGAAATGTTGCATATGCTCTGGGAAGCCGAGAAAATCTCTGGATCTCCTCCCAGGATCGCTGGGCTGTGAGATGAGCTTAGGAAAGGCAGCATGAAGATATTGCAGCTGAATATGTATCGCAGCTGAATATTATTTTTCTTTGCTATCGCAAATAGTAAGGGAGCAGGAAGTTACCGTAGCCATTATAAGCGAACAATATGCAGCAAAATATAGCGGATTCTGGCTGGGCGATGAAACATCTACAGCAGCTATATGGATAACGGGTCCCCGACCGAAAAGATCTGGTAGAGGGATTGTTTCACCTGGGTACAATATGAAGGGATTACTCTAATTAGTTGTTATTTGACTCCCAGTGATGACGTGGGAACCTTCGAGGAGAAATTGGCCAGAATCGAGGATGCAATAACGCAGATTGGCGGCAACCTCATAGTGGCAGGCGACTTTAATTCCAGAGCTGTATAGTGGGGAATGCACAATACCAACCCAAGAGGCAGACGAATTGTGGAGATAGCAGCTCGAACCGGCCTTTAGACGACAGGGTCGTAAGGGCACTATTCCTGATATAATAATGGTCTCGGAGAGCATATATCACACAGTCAGGGACTGGAATGTTTTGGAAATATATACGGGTAGTGATCACCAGTACATATCGTACACCTTTGCTTCGGGAAGTAGAGGAGAAGGGAACAATTAAACTCCGAACAGTAGAAGATGGGATGCACGAAAACTAAATAAAAATCGGCTGATCTTGGAAGTTGACAGATTGTGTAGCAATGTTGAGCTCTCGGACGACGCGAAGACAAGAGTAGAACAAACCATGGAGATAATAAGACGCGGATGGAAAAAGGCAATGCCCTTGTTGAGACGCCAGAATATCAGAAGGAAGGCAGTGTACTGATGGGACGGAAATATTGCAGCGCTCAGGCGGGAGTGTCTACGACTACGGACGAGCGATTGATGAGAAATATAGCAGATACAATATTCCCTACTTATGAATCGACGATCGAATGACGGCAGAATACACTCGGTATGGAATTCTTACCATTTACCGAAGAGGAGCTGAAAATAGCTGCAGTCGGACTAAAACCCGGTAAGGCACCGGGGCCCGATGGCATCCCGCCTGAGGTAGTGCGGGAAATTGCCGATCAAAAACCGCAACTCTTACTGGGAAACAACGGCTAGTCTTGACAAGTAAGGGAAAGATCGATCCGGAGGATCCATCCACGTACAGGCCGCTGTGCATACTGGATACGTCGGGGAAGCTGCTCGAGAGGCTTATGAAGCCTCGACTTGCTGCCGCGATTGAGAATAGTGGCGGATTGTCTGTCTGTCTTATGCTAAGGACAAAAACATTGTTGGATTGCCACGGCCTAGACTTGGTCATGTATAAAACGGAATTGCTGCTAATCACTGGTCGTCATATCCCCTTGCATGTGGTCATGAGTATTGGAAACGAGGTAATAAGAACCAAGAGCTCGGTGAAATACCTGGGAATAAGGCTGGATGCCAGACTAATATTTTCGTATCAGATTCAGTACTCTGCTAACAAGGCCCAGAAGATCGTTGGATAGATCAGCAGATTAATTGCGAATATTGGAAGACCGCTACCGGCGAGACTGGGACTCCTGATGGAGGTTGGGAACAGCATTATGCTTTATGGGTGCCAACTGGATGTTAAAAAACGGACAAACTCACTTGTACCGGTAAGAGAACGGCTGCATTGAGTATCTTGTCTTCATATCGTACAGTGTCGGCTCCAGCCGTACTGGTGATGGCAGGTATAATCTTTGTGGATCTGCTGGCAGCGGTGCGGATGGAGATTTATAAACGATCACAGCCGCTAACATTGTTGGGGTTATGATTGCGAGTAGTGAAAATTGGACCTCGGTGGTGAATTACCTAGAGCGCATTCTGAGGCGGAAAAAGAGAGATCTTGAGGCTGCAGAACAAGTAAGCATGTCGGCATAGGTGATACTGTCACATGTGCCAAGTGAAACCGAAACGATGATTTAGACGAAAGGAATAGTGGAGACGCTTAGATGTCTCCTAAACTTTCGATACGCAATCCGGGCGCGGATATAAACATGGAGAGGCCAAAGGGCCAAGAGGACTCCACTCCGAAGTAATACCGCCGTAGTTCCAGAGTGGGCAAAATCAAGTCCATAAGAGACGAATGGGGATTTAGTGGGTGAGGACCCCACACTCGGAGGACTTCCTGTATGGTGCGGTTAAGTACATTTACCCTCCTCGGCGAAAAAAATCGTTCTTGATATAGAAGGGGAGTTCAACAACGTAAGCACAGAGGCAATACACACCCCTCACACGAGTGACATTATAAATAGATGGCTTAAGCATATGTTATCATGTAGGAGCATCTAATCTTCATTAAGGTTATTCTCCGTCATGAAAGCAGTAACTAGGAGCACATCACAGGGGGAGGTTATACATACATACATACATAATTGGTCATTACAACCCTTCAGTCAGGATTACGACCTAGTTTCTCACACCACTTATGTTGTGTGCGTTAATTTTATACATGAGTGGCGGGACCTACAGTTTAAAGTCGACTCCGAACGACAGATTTTTGAGAAACTTTTCATGGCAATTTTATTTACTCTCAGAGTTTTTGCCAGAAATCTGCTGAGAGGAAGTCGCCGAAAAAATACTTTTTGTATTTTATTTTGATGTCTGGCATGGGGCTCGAACCCTGGCTTTTCGTCTAATAAGCCAACACACTACCTACTAGACCACGGGAGGTTATACATATAAATAATTATTAATCAAATACTGCTGGAAATGAATAGCGAAGGCTTCAAAATGATAGCATATACTGACGACAGGGTGATACTGATCACGGGAAAGCGTCATCCAACGATCTGAGCGATCGTGGGCGGAGATGAATGACTTGGGTATGCACTGGGTTCCGGTCTGTTGTGGAGTAGAGGAGAAAGAAAAAGCTGACGAACTGGCATGGAAGGGATCGTAGTTGTCTGAGGAGGAGACGATGGGGGATATATATTAGCCTCGACATAAATGTTTTTCCCAATTTTAAAAAGCATCAAAGAATTCAAAAACTGTGGGTGGTTCAACATACCTGGTTGCCGAATTTCGAAACTGCTATGTCCACCAGTGTGCAGCAGAAGAACCAGGGGACTAGTTGAGTTCAACAAGCGAACAGTGCATTCTAACAAGAATTCTAACAGGAAAATGCGTAACTGGCAATTTCGCTGACCGACTTAGTCTGCCACAGCGGGATTACTTGACATGTATAAGTAAACGTATTCCCCGGAGATAACACTTCAATTTATTACAATCTATTTATAATTAAACTATTCTTCTTTGCGACATGTTACGACGAAAATTACCAGTACTATAGCTTGGATTGTAGTAAAAACGTGAATACTTGTCCCCAGAGTCCTTTTGTGGTTAATATTATTCTGGTTCATTGCATGAATATATTTAAGGTTTAATTTTCCTCTTGCGTATCACATTTAATAAAATTGATGGCAAAACTGTTTTACTTGAAAAGTTTTATTCCGATTTTTAACAGCTTATTATTAAGTTGTACTATAAACGCCCCGTTGATGTTTCTCGTTTCTTTCTCATTTGTAAGAAACCCATTGAAGTTAGTGACAAAAATAGTGTTATCGTTTATTAATTCAATTATCTGGCCATTATTCTTGATAAAGTGACAATCCGAATTTCCACCTTTAAGCAAGCTTGACTCATAGCCATCCTCTGGTAGTTCCCTGAGCATACTTTTTTCGCATATTATTGCATTGCCTAAAGTAAAGCAATTTCCAATTATTTCATACTTTTCATCCTCATTCAACATAAAATGTTTAAATTGAAGGTCGACTTGTTTTCCTTTAGATAAAGCAGATCTCGATAGTATTACCCAGTATTCCTGGGATGTTGCCTTTGACTAATAGTACGTAAAGGAGAATTGTTCCATTTGTATATATTGAAGGTTTAGCATATTCAACCGCTTCAATTGAGTTTTCGTAAAGTAGTGATTCCTATTCAGAAATTATTCTTTCTAACTCGACCCTATCGAGTAAATTAGCATTCACGATTCTAGTTTTGGTCATTTGAGGTCGCACTATTTCAGAAATTTGTTACTTCAATACTAGAAGCTTGCTTAACGTAAGGATCTTTAGATTTTCCTAATTTACATTTTTGCTAATGGCGTTGGCCTATGTAATCATTTTATTAACTTTATCAATTGAACTTCTGATAATGATAAAAATCTCCTCGTTAATAATATACTGATTACTATTATTTGTTATTATTTCTATCTGATTTCTTCAAAATTATATCCCAATCAATTGCGTTAGTTGACCTCGTAATCCATTTCCATGCTGATCTAATCCAGTTTATAGAACGGCGTTTCCTTTCTATATTTCCATTTAATTCGTTCAGAATTAGCTTTGTGATGTTTAAGTGGAATTCTATGATAGTTTTCATAGGACTTTGAGTCACTTCTTTTATATAGTGATCAAGACCTGATGATATTCGTCCAAATTAATTTTGTTTACAAGTTTAAAGTAACCATTGAGAATCCAGTCGTTACCGTGCTCCAGTGGAGAATCATATTTGAATATGTTGAATCCAAATGCAGTGGAAATTAATACCGTCCCATGGTTTAAAAAGAAAAAATTTGATTAGCAAGGCCTTGATAATAAAGTTTCTTATATATTAATACTTGGCAAGGAGTCAAACCTTGATAACAATTTCCGTTACCCACCATACACCAAAAAGTTAAGTAATTTAAAAAAAATTTTTATATAAATAAATTTCTACAATCGTAGAGTGAAGTCTTTCAATTTGAGTATTTGCTTCCCTTCTTTAAGATGGTATTTGTTATATATGTACTCCAAAAACTTCTGATCTAGACCAGAGGACTTAGGAATCGCTTTTCATTGTATATAACAATGATTTTACTAAAAGCGAAGAAATGCAGTAATTTTGCAATTTTGTGCCTTAAATGCACTACTGATTTGTTTTTAATGAAAAAGAATTTGTCAAATTTTGAAAATTTGTCAACACAAAAAAATGTTTGCCTTTCGATTTCGAATATATCCAAATAAAGGATTTCAGAAGGATACTTAGGCACACGAGTACCCTTGATTTTTGAATTAAATTGGTGTCTATCATATTTTTTCAAGCTACAGGTTTGGCAAGCCTTAGTATATTCTTAATTCAGCTTGTCATTCGAGAAAAATAATAGCTTTCGAAAATTTGCTGTTCATTTTCTACAGGATTTCTGTAAGTTCTTTTATGTGTTGTTGTGTGTTCTATTATATTGCATATCCACTCTTCATTGACGGCATCTTCAACCAACAGCTGAGTAATTCTTTTCAGGAAATGCTCACAATATACCTCCTGTATTCTTCTTCTCTGGAATTTTGCAGTCATCTCACTCTTGAGAGGGCTGGAATCCTGTGGTAATAACGCCATAGCTTACGCTGACGACATTGCCATTGCTGCGTTGGGAATATGTCCGCTGACGTTGTCTGATAGGCTGAACTTAGTGCTGTCGATTGTACTGGACTGGTGTAGGGATTTTGGATTGTCTATTATCCTCTCCAAGACCGATACTATTATTTGGAAATACAAGATTCCGACCTTCACCCTTCCTAGCATATGCGAGACCTGACACACGTTGAGTCCCAAGCTTAAATATCTGGGCCTGATCATCGATCTCAAGCTCAACTGGAGGGCGAATCTGGCTGCTTATTGTTGCAGTAGAGCGGTTGGATCCAGATGGGGTCTCCGCCCAAAGATCATGCCCTGGATCTATTCTGTAGTAATCGAACCCAACCTTCTATATGGTGTTGCTTTCTGCTCTGAACAAACTACACAATGTCAAATTTTTTTCTTTCCTACTGTGCTTTTGCTAAGCAGGTAGCTATGTTTGCTGCTACTAGACTCAATGCCCTGTCTCTTGGCGCATCGTCCCTCCTGGTCACTCCTCTATTTTGGAGGTGGATTCTGTGGCCCCATTGAACGTCGATTATCTCCCTCGGAATATTATTTTGACAGCGGTTTTCATTTTCTGATTCCAAGCAGGGAGCCCTGACATGATCATTCCCCCGGAACTCCTGAATGTATACACCAATGGCTCTAAACTCGATAATGGGTATTATGATTTGAATTTATCAGGATTTAAGTATTATGTTTTTATATTGTTTTTTTTTTAATTAAGAGAAAAAAGTAAAAAAGGTTTTGGCAAATTAGTTTATAATGCTGCATTTGGCTGCAGCAGTTCTAATTCATCTAAGCACTGGTTAAAGTGCTCAGTCAGAATAATGTTTTGCTTTACAATTCAAAATTATTTGTAATTTATTCAAAATTTCCCCGTGGTATTTATACAAATTCCTTTTGGTTATAATTCAATATGTTTATACATATACATATGTATGTAATTGTTTAGTGTTACAAAAACTAGTATTTCTTTTCTTATAATTTAATATTATTGTGTCAAATGTTTTGTTACATTTGTGTGGTCTATTTTTTGTTGCTATTTTCGTGATTGCTTGGGGTTTTAAATTACATTAAAAATTATTTCAATTTATTATTATATTAACGCATATAGTGTACTTCATTATTATAAGTACACTATTATATCATTATTATAAGTACACTACACCATCGCCCTCAAGATTAAATTTATGTTTGAAAATAAGTAATATGAATCTAAATAGTAAATATTAAATTATATTAATGTCTAAGTAAATTGAGTCTTGATATTAAGTATTACACGGTACGACAATGAAAATACACCCGAGTAGCTATATAGTCTAATGGTGTTTTCTTTTCTACCAAAAAATGTGCATTTTGTTTAAAAAAAATTCAATTTTGTGTTTGTTTCTTAAAAATGTTTCGCCCTCTAAAAGGGTAGTATGTTTTATTCTAAATAATTCGCACTTGCCAAGGGTGGAGGGCATTGCATTTTATACCCTGTATAAATCGAGAGTGCTGATAATGCTCTGTAAAGCAGATGACTTTTGTTTATTTATAGGGCTACCAGATGAAATTTAAAAAACGTCGCCTGGTATCGTTATCCAATTTTGAAGTTAATTTTTTCATTGTTTTGTGGAATAACCTTAAGGAAACATTACATTATTAAAGCTGCATGGTCAGTAATATAAAAAAATGCATTCACTGTTAGAAGATTGTTAAAAAAAATTTTTTGGTTATAAAAAAATCGCTCAAAAAATGAAGTCGAAAAATTAACGATCTGGCAACACCTTTTTCATATTTACATTCATTTTCTTAATAAGTGGTAAATACAGGGCATTCCTTTTTGTTAATTTTGTGTTATGTTCTACTCAAATAAAATATTACATTATAACAGGGTTGGTCAGCAATTTTTAATGCACCTTGTAAGAGGGTGACATTTTCTTTGTAGAAAAGAAAACACCATTAGTTATTCACTAGGTTGAGTAGAACTCAAAAATACTTTTTATTTTTCTCGAACCCTCCAAACTTGTTTTATTTGGCAAAAACGGTTTTTGATCTTTTCGCACGAAACTATTGATTACCCAAATATGTTTGAACCTATTTTAAAAATCCAAAGTTTTTAGAAAGGGGAGAGATTAGTCTTTAAAACGGTATACATAAACGTTTAGTTCAAACTTGTATGTTTTGAATTTAGATGGGGTAAACTTGGAAAATATTATTTTTTTTTTTCTTATTTTTTCACTCTTAATTACAAAATTTAATTAACAAATATATAATAAGTGATGTCATTCTGGAAGTGCATTACCTTGTGAAGAGATTGAAACTTTTCTTGATGAAATCTGAGAAAAATTTCCGTATTTATAATTTAAATAGTATAGCAGTCGTTTTATATTTTTTATATGTAATCTTATCAAATGAACCTACAGTTCAAAAATGATATGATATTGATTTTGATCTGCTTTGTATCTGATTACGATCTACTTTACATCTGATCACGATCTGCTTTGTATCTGGTCACGATCTACTTTATATCTGATAACGATCTACTTTTTTGGTTTTGTCTATTTTATTTTAATTTTTTTTTGTCATTGCCATGTTTTAGATAAACATGTTCTACCTCATGTGTATTTGATCAGCTAGATCATCATGTATTTGTGTTATATATATATATATATATACATATATATATATTTGTTACGACATTTTTTGTTTGTTTTTATGATTATATTTATTGAAACCTTCTCCAAATTTATTAATATAAGACATCTCTTTCACTCTTCTAATAAATTATGTTAGATTCTTTAAGTTCTTCGATAATAGAGATTATTTCGTTTTGATGATTGTTGTGACCAACACCTTCCGAAGAAAGAAGTAAACGTAGTCTGTCAACTAGTTCATTAGGATCATCCCAATATATGTAATTTGATTTCGGATTATTTAGTAATTTTAGCATTAAACCACTGCCTTTTGTTAAAATGTTTGTTGTTGTTTCGAATAAATGTTTAATTATTCGTATATATTTGAAGGCTCGTGTTCCTTTCACTTGTTCATTAGGTTCATAGCGACGTTTATGTGCATTGGTATGAATTAAAATCTCTTTATATTTTTTCAAATCATTTTTAAAATAATAGAGAGCTTTTTTATGAAATACTAGTTCAAATAATCCAAGCGTCTTTTTCAATTTCATATTTCCTATCCGCATAGTATTATCTCTATTAAATATTAATTTTTCCTTGCCATATCTCCAACTACCGTCTACATCTTGATTAAAACCATAAATTTTATCCAATTGCTTATTATTAATAAGTGTTTGAATATTTTCAAATAATGGAGAGCTTTTCATCAGCTTTAAACATTGTTTTCTTTTCAAGTTCTTGATACATGTACTTGATACAGGTCTATTATGGTCATAGTTTTTTCATCATCATTATCATCAGCTGAAATATTTTCATATCACCGTTTACATCATCGTAATCGTCGTCATCATCAATAGTGTTGTCTATATCCTTATGCTTATCTTCAAGTTTTTCAGTGATTTCATTATCACCATTCACGTCATAATAATCTTCGTCATCATCAATAGTGTTGTCTATATCCTTATGCTTATGTTCAAGTTTTCCGATGATTTTATTATCACTATTTACATCATCATAATCATTGTCATCATTAATAGTGTTGTCTATATCCTTATGTTTATCTTCTAGTCTTCCAATGATTTTTTTAAGTGGTTTTGTTATTGGTTGAAAGGTATCTTCTAATAAATTAAGTCTATCTATTTGTTTCAGTTTAATATTTTTTAGCTTTCTCTTTAGAACAGCCCTTGTCTTTACAAGATCTTCCAACACTTTATTATGGTAATTTTTAGACATTATAATAATTTTTTATATTGATTTTGATCTGGTTATGATCTGCTTGCTATCTGATTATGATCTGCTTTGTACCTGATTACGATCTGCTTTATATCTGGTCACGAACTGCTTGCTATCTGGTCACGATCTGATTTATACCTGATCACGATCTGCTTGATGGCTTGTGTCTATATCCTTTGAATTTGAGTACGCTGTATCGTGCTTTCTACAATCTACATCCAATAAATTATTCCTTTATTTCCTTTATTCTTGCTTTTCGTTTTTGAAGTTTTGTATCAGGTCCACAAAACTGATAACCAGGTGGATGTAATTCAACATATAATTTGTTTATTAAGTTGTTTACAAATCTTCTTCCAATCTTACACTGATTTATTTTTTTCATTACTTTCATACCTCTTCGCATGAAATACTATACCAGCAAGCTATACAATCTGTACTAGCTACACTAGCAAGCTATACAATCTGTACTAGCTATACTAGCAAGCTGTGCCAGCTATACTAGCAAGCTATACAATCTGTACTAGCTATACTAGCAAGCTGTACTAGCTATACCAGCTATACCTGCTATACCGTCTTGATTTCCGCTATTTTTGCGAAGAGGTATAAAAGTAACGAAAAAAAAATTTTGTTATAATCTACAGTGAAAACAAAACCCCAGCCAGTGTAAGATAAGAAGAGGATTTGTAAACAACTTAATAAATAAAGTACCTGTTGAATTTCATCTGCCTGGTTATCAGTCTTGTATAACTGGTACAAAACTTGAAAAACGTTTAGCAAGAGGAGATAAGGGTATAAATTTATTAGACGCAGCTTGTAGAGAGCATGATATTGCATATTCACAATCGAAAGATATAGACACAAGACATCAAGCAGATCAAATATTAGCTGAAAAAGCCTGGCAACGCGTTAAATCTAAAGATAGTGATATTAAAGAACGTGCTAACGCGTGGTTTGTGACAAACGCTATGAAAGCTAAAGTGAAATTTGGATTAGGTTTGAAGGAGCAGAGACATGAGGAAAGAAAAAATTCAAAAAGAATGAGAAAAGGAAAAATGAATAAGTGTAATAAGAAATTATTCACAGCTACTGTGAGAAAAATTTTAAAACAATTGAAAGAACAGAAACCCCTTGATATAAATGATGCTGTTAAAATAGCTCAAAAGGCTTTTCATTCAAATTTTAAAGGGAAAAAGCGAGCAGACATTATAATACCGAGAGTTATACCTGTACCGAAAATTGGAGGATTTCTTCCACTTATTCCCGTACTAACAGCATTGTCAGCGCTTGATGGTTGGCAAGTGGAGGATCCGCTATTGTCAAAGCAGTATATGCCTCAAAAATGGAAAAGAACAATTGGCTGAAGCTAATCGTCATAATAGATATATGGAATCAATTGCAATGGGTAAACGGTTGTACCTCAAACCATATAAAACTGGATATGGTCTCTACTATAGTCCAGCTCCAAAAAACTATTAGATAACCTACCCAATCGCCCATTAACAGATTTGGATTTGAATAAATATGGAAGACATCTCAAACATTTTAGGGGTGTTTTCATGCGTGATTCTTTACCAGAAAAACCATTCAAACAAGAATCCGGTATTGTTAATTTAGATGATTCAAATGGTATGGGAACACATTGGGTAGCATATTAAAAAAACCACAACTATAAAGAATACTTTGATAGCTTTGGAAACTTACAACCACCACTTGAGATTGTCAATTACTTAAAATTTCCTATTGAATATAATTATGAACGAAAACAAAAATTTAATACATTTAATTGTGGGCACTTGTGTTTAAAATTTTTATTCAATAAATATAAATTGAAATGAAATAATTTAGAGTACATCGTCCCGCACTAACACACCTACTATTAACTTTTTAAGGAAGGGGAACAAAAATGGTAACATCAGCTGAATTTGAAGAACTATTTATTAACAAAACATAGTAATCAGATTGATAAAGAGCATATAGATTAATTTTTAAGTCTGATCAATGAACTAAGAATATGCAAGATTAGTAAAATAAATAATCCATTTTTATGTATTAATAATGTCATACATTTGTATTATTGTGAAAAAATTTACTCAGAATCTTTTGACATTCGCAGATGCCAAACATTTTATGAAAAATATTTGTTAACACTTAAGCTATTTAATCTGTATAAACGTATTTTTTAATTCGAATCTCTAAAAATCTGAAAAAAGAAATATCTAATAAAATATGTATATCTAAGAAAAAAAAAACTAACTTGTTTTAATTAATCCCCTATTCTATAATTTTATTTATTTAAAACAGTAAAACTAAAAAAATCGAAATCCTTAAAACAAGTCTATTTATACTCTGGGATATTGTAAATCAATCAGTAAATTCAATTATGTAAAAACAGATATTCTACTTATGCATGAAAAAAAACGCAGGCACAACTATACATTTATTTCTTATCAATTTAAAAATCCTTCTAATTAAATCATACAAAAAATAAAAAACAACCGCAGAACCAACCTACCCTTTCTTATCAGTTTATATTTCTATTTCTTCTACCTTTGATCATGAGCAATACGTGCCAAGAATTTATTATTAAAAAAAACGATCATACACATTACATGTTAACCACACACTCATTCTGTCCGTCCAATCATTCATACATACGTACATATATTTTCACATTACAGTCTATTTATACTCTGGGATGTAGATGAGGAAACGTTCTGTCCGTCCAATCATTCGTTTGCAAAGTAATACAAATAAAAGCAACAAGAAGAAGCAGGTATGATCCCAAATTTTTATGGAAAAAATGAAAATTAAAATGATTTAATTCTTTTCCAGATATGCATGCTCCCAAATTTTAACACACACACACACATACACATTAAAAAGCATTACCTTTTCATAATACATGTTACAAACCTAAAGACCGATCGCACACTGTTCACGCTGGCCACCCTAATGTTAAGTTTAGCTTTAAGTACTTTTACAACCATGTAAATTAATTGTGAATTGTTATAAATATGATCGAAAAGAGATTAATATCCAAACAACCCCCAACCCGAAAGGTACGTCTAATCGTATTTAAATATATTGTATCGAAAACTAATATTTTCGTATTTTTATTTTGCCAAATATTTTATTTTATTTGTTTTCCCCGTTCATCCCAACATTTTGGTCCACTCGAGCCGGATCATCCCCTGAAGAATAAAATAAAATATTTTACAATAATCTTTTGTACATTATTCGCTGCAGTGGATATTTGTTGCTGGAAACCACACCCTTTGCACCGTTGGAATTTCTTTTTTGTGTAATTTCTTTCCCCTTAAAAATTTGTTTACAAGGTATGTGTTTATGTCTGACAGTCTAAACTTCCCATCCTTGCCGACATAAACAGAATTGTTTGAACGATGGGAACAACCAATAGAGGGCGCTGTAATATTAATTTAAGCTTTTGTAATGTAATGTAATTTTATCTAAGCTTTATGTTTTTAACATTACGCTGTAATTGTGTTTAACTTAGGCCTCTTGTTTGTATAAGCCTAACTTTATTTTTTATTCTTCTTTGTAACATCCACAAGGATGCAAGTGCTTTGTTTGACAATTTTTAAGATCTGTGCAATAATTTTTTCTTGTCTTGTAAATTTAAATAGTGCAATTAATTATGAGTTTGTGAATATTAAAAGATTTGAAATTAATTAAAATTTGTAAAAGAAAAAGAAAAAAAAACCAATAAATAAAATATTATAAATTGTTTATGAAAAAAAGAAATAAACCAGACAAGATTGTTGTTGTGCTTGAAGTGACTGAAAAGGAAAATGGGATTTTGCTCGTGTGCCAAAAGAACACCAAAGGAGAGTGTTTTTTTTATTATCGTATTGGAACGGTTCTAATTTGGATTCCTATTTTTTTCAGTGCTCATAAATTTGCATCAGCAGTTTGTGTAATTTTGGTCTTTGGTTTACTCCCCATACAGTCCACGATTTATCATTTGGTCCAATCGAACCGGATTTTGGAACTGCGTTTATTTTGCCTTTTTCGGTTGTGTGACCTTCATCCAAACAAACTTCAACCTAATCACCAAATTACAAGGTAACGTTGTTTTTTGTTTTTACTTTTCTATTTTTTGATTTTTTGGTGGTAATTTTATATACAAGTAAAGTTCTGTTAGACTAGACAACAAAACTTTGCAAGTATATAAAATTTATAACAGTGCAAATATATTCGCAAAGTGGTGTGTTATAATTTCGATAGCACTGGCACACTTTGCGAATTTATTGAATATAAGAACCAAAGGGTTCTTTGTATGCACTGTTATACCAATTTGTCTTGGCTTATAGCAAAGTCAAAAGTGATTGGGATATCAAATTGTGGTGTGAATATCACAGTTGGTGAATCGAGTTCAACCACCCAATTTGATATCAATTATAAGTCAACAGTTTTGTTATAATTGGTGAATGTGCGTTGGGCTAAATAGCGAAGCACATTACCTTTTATTACAATTTTTTAAATCCACCGGATACATGAAGGAGGTACCCACAACTAAATCTTATTCACTTTTATTAGTAACAAATCTGGAATTTTTAACAGATCTTAAAGTGAATGAGATGTTTGATTTGTAATAAAGTAAAGTGGGATGACACAATAGAATTTATTTATGGGTTTCCGTACAATATTTTATTCGTTCTTTAATTTTGGGAAACATTTTTATTTGTTGATAAAAATTGTTGATAATTTATGAATTTGTTATTTTTTATTATTTTAAATTTAATATTTTTTGATATTAATAAAATTTATGTTGACAAGTTTAATATATATATACATACATATATGTACATACCCATAAATTTGAATATTACTTTTTTGATTTGAGGAGAAACCATAAGTATCGTGTTATTGGCCATTAGGAATTCGTCCTGTTGGCCTAGTTTTGCGAATTGCGTAATTTCTTTTTTGGAATATATGTCAGTTTTATTGGACATTTATTACCTTTTGTTAAGTTTGCGGTAAGGCGCAAATTTGGTCGCGATAGAACGTTGTCAGGGTGGTCACGGTGACCTTTTGTTAAAATTTTGAAATATTGTCGGTTTTTAGTTGCGTATCGCAAAATTAGTTACGATCGAGGCGCGAACATTTTCGAGTTTCGTTGTGGTGCCATTTATTATTTATTTGACTTTTGATATTTTTTGTTTGATTTTAATTTCGCTGCGGAGTTAGTCTAGAATTAGTGAGGAACAGAATCTCAACCTTCTGTTGATTCTTTTTGGTTCCTACTTTTGTTGCTGTTAGTTAGCTGAAAATCTTCCTGTATTAATCTGTCGGTGCGTAGGTATAATTTTCGTTTATACAAGCTCGGCTTATTATTCAGGTTGGCTCGGCTTATTATTATACCACAATTTGGGTAGTTATTTAGAGCTGATTTGGAGCTGCAAGTTTGGGCGTTCGTTTTGGAGAGCGTTTGAATCTGTCACAGAATCTTTTCATTGGGCAAAGTTTTTTGGTAGTAAAACAGAACAACCTGTGTACTGACTGTTTCGATGTTGGTCATAGGTTGAATGAATGCAGGCGGAATTTGGATTGTTCGATCTGCGATTTGCGACATCACCCTTTGCTGCACCGGGAGGTGTTTGGATCTTCTCGGGAACTTGGAGTTTTCGATGCGACAAGTTCTGGTAATGTAGCAAAGCTTGGTAGTGATGTGCAAAACTGTTATGCTGCCACATATAGGCAGATTCTTTTAGGGACAGCCATAGTTGGTGTTTGTCATCGAGGGCAAATATTTATAGCTAGGGCTCTGATAGACTCCGGCTCCCAAGCAACTTTTGTTTCGAAAAAGTTGCAGGAAAAAATTAGTATTGCCAACAGCAGCAATAAGAGAAGGTATAGCCTATTACTGAATGGCGCTTAGGTCGCATTCGTAATTTACGTTTAAATAATAATGGTTACGTAGGAACTGTGGATTTAGCAACTGAATGTTGAACAATTATAAAGCCAATTGAAAAGCTTGTAATTTTTCCAACGAATAAATATTTTAATACGCAACTCTAGCTTATAGTATCATGGTACAACGAGGAAATCCCGCAGTGGTGAGGATGTCGAAGGCGATGAATAGTAAGGTCGCTTGAGCCACGATCATACCTGGTGGACGTGTGCGCAGCTGAAGTTAAACCTTCCATTTACCGGGCAATAGACCTAGTCCGTCTGTCCCTAGGAAGGTTAGGTTAGAAAACTGAAGCACCGAAGAGGACTATCCGCCCACTAGCCAAGAAAAATATCGGACCTCGTTCGTCCTGATAACCCACCAGTGGACCTAGTTCGTTCAATGATCGTGAGAGCGGAAGACCTAGTTCGTCGGAAGCTCTAGTTCCGATTGAGTAGGGGAACAATAAGCCTCAAGAATTCTACACAAAATCTTAGACCATGGTACTCATTCCTGGAAGATACTTATTGCATTTTTTTAATTTTCTGGCTGACGGATTAGAATTGGAATAACTGCAAGCTGGCAAAATTTTGGTGAAATTCTACACCCTGTTAAATTAATACAAAAGTTTTGTTTTCTTTTATCTTCCTAGCTAGATTTGGAGGAGAATGTTTTCGGATTGCAGTACTGCAAGGGCGCCGGTATGTTTATGTCTGACAGTCTAAACTTCCCATCCTTGCCGACATAAACAGAATTGTTTGAACGATGGGAACAACCAATAGAGGGCGCTGTAATATTAATTTAAGCTTTTGTAATGTAATGTAATTTTATCTAAGCTTTATGTTTTTAACATTACGCTGTAATTGTGTTTAACTTAGGCCTCTTGTTTGTATAAGCCTAACTTTATTTTTTATTCTTCTTTGTAACATCCACAAGGATGCAAGTGCTTTGTTTGACAATTTTTAAGATCTGTGCAATAATTTTTTCTTGTCTTGTAAATTTAAATAGTGCAATTAATTATGAGTTTGTGAATATTAAAAGATTTGAAATTAATTAAAATTTGTAAAAGAAAAAGAAAAAAAAACCAATAAATAAAATATTATAAATTGTTTATGAAAAAAAGAAATAAACCAGACAAGATTGTTGTTGTGCTTGAAGTGACTGAAAAGGAAAATGGGATTTTGCTCGTGTGCCAAAAGAACACCAAAGGAGAGTGTTTTTTTATTATCGTATTGGAACGGTTCTAATTTGGATTCCTATTTTTTTCAGTGCTCATAAATTTGCATCAGCAGTTTGTGTAATTTTGGTCTTTGGTTTACTCCCCATACAGTCCACGATTTATCAGTATGTAAAAACACATATAATTTGGTGAAATATATATATATACTTATGTGAAAATAAGTGAAAAAAAGAAAAAAAGGAGAAAAACAAATAAAAAAATATAAAAATTTAGTGAAGTGTCTCAGTGAAGTGCAAGAATATAAGAAAAATATAAAGCAAGAGAATAGAAATAAACGGGAAAAAAGATACAAAAACAACACAGAGTGCGTTGATCTTGTTGTGTACTTGCTTTATAAACAGCTGGAAGGTTGTCATTGAATAAGGTGGCCGCTGTTTCAAATATCTTATATTCTTTCACCATTATATTAAGCGAGTTGTATTGTTTTGTATATTTCGAATTATTTTGAGTTTGTTTGAGACACTTCTATTCTGACTTAATTAAAGGAAAAATATATATATTTTTTTGTTGATATTTTTTATATATTTTTATTAATTTTTATATATATTTTTTATTATATTTTTATAAATTTCTTTTTAATTTATTATTGATTTACCTTTTTTGAGTAAATCTTTTTGTACCATTTTTTATTTTTGATGGGATAATTTCCCCTTTTATCGGTGATTCTTTCGCGAGCATATTTTTTCGTTTTTTCGAAATATTTTCTTTCGTGTTCGAAGTCGAGACTGTGAATTTGTCCGTTTTCTAATTTATATCGAAGTTTTTTTCTCGTGAACTTTTTTTTTGAAATTTTCGGACTTTTTCCTCGCGTTTTGAAGATTTTCTCATTTGTTCCTATTCTTTGGAATTTACAATTGGGAGTCCCCAGTCTTATCTCTTTCGTTTTCTTTTTATTCCGAGTTTTTTTTCTTGATAAACTTATCTCCATCCCAATTGTGATAAAATGGCCGCGTTGAGAAACTTGACAAGAAACTACAATCGCTTAGTCGATTTTGACAGTTTCATTCAAGCTATCCCTAAAGAAGAACACTCTGTTCACACTCTGAGTGTCCATCGGCAGGAGTTAACCCGTTTGTGGGAAGCTTTTCGTGACTCCTACGAGGACTTGTCGGAAAATGCCGAGGATACCAAGGTCTCTTCTAAAGACCTGAACGCCAAGTATATGTCGGGATATACACTGTATGTCAATGCGTCTCGCTCATTGATGGGTCAACTGACGGCCTTAAGAGCAAGGTCGCGAACACCCCTACCAATAGTATCCCGATTCACCTTCCCCCCTGTGACACCCCAACCTTTACCGGTGATTACGCATCTTGGCCAACGTTCAGGGATATGTTTTCGGCCATTTATAGAACCAACCCTCACATTAGTAACATCCAAAGGATGTATTATCTTTTGCAAAAGACGGAAGGTGAGGCGAGGGACATTATTCGAACTTGCCCCATGACGAATGATGGTTTCGACATGGCGTGGCAGAACCTGGTGGACAGGTATGAGAATAAACGCGTTTTGGTGAATTCTCAATTGAAAACCCTCTTTAACCTGCCTTCCATATCCAAGGAGTCTGGCCCTTCTATTAAAGGTTTGCAACGGACAATCAATGATTGTATAACGAATTTGTCTTTGCTGGGCATACAGACTCAGAATTGGGATATAATCTTTGTCTACATTTGCTCCACCAAACTCCCCGAACACACCTTAGGTCTTTGGGAACAGACTCAGGGGCCTTGTTCGGACCTACCGAAGTGGAGCAAGATGGATGAGTTCCTGACTGCCAGATACCGAACTCTTGAGTCGGTGTCGGACATTATCGGCAGCCACAATTTTTCTCAAGGTACTGCACGGGTTAATAACCAAAGCAGCTCTAGTAACCCCCGAAAATTGAAAACCTTTGGGACCACTGTGGCCCCTAGCTTACCCCAACGAAAATGTCCGGTTTGCAGCGAAAATCATCCCATTCGTTTATGTTCCGACTTTTTAAGAATGACGGTTAGTGCTCGTTTGGCAACCGTTAGGAAACACAAATGCTGCACGAATTGTTTGGCAGCCTCGCATGAGTTCAAAAGATGCCAGAGCTCAAATGTTTGCTATATCTGCAAACAAAAACATCATTCGCTACTTCATCGTACCGAATCTTCACCCCGGGAGAAATCGAGGACTGGACCTAACCCCGCTGACCCTTCTACCCCTATTAGCTCTCCGGAAATCCCTCGGTCTTCTCCTGCACAAAGGCGAAATGAAGTGGATGATGGCCCATTTACATCCGCTGCTGCTCGATCTTTTCAAAATTTCGCCACCCGTATTCAGTCCACCCCGTACTCGACAGTTTTATTGGGAACTATCCAGGTGAATGTAGTGCATAATGGTGTAGTTTTTCCTGCTAGAGCTCTAATCGACCCGGCATCTCAGGCTACTTTCATCTCCAGAAAGTTGCAACGGAAGCTAGATCTTCCAACCCTTTTAGCACCGGCTGCCACTGTTGTGGGCCTTAATGGCGCAGTAGCAGCAAACTCGACTAAGGTCTGTGTTGTTTCGCTGGGATCTTCCATTGATCCAGCGTTTAGTCTGACTACGGAGGCATATGTGGTTGACAAGCTAACTGGTCGATTACCCACCTACTCCTTGGCGAAGTTTGTTGACCTCAACACTCCCGAACATCCGTTGACAGACTTGAAATGTGCCCATATGGATTTGCTATTGGGCGGAGATATATACTCTCAAATCATGCTTCCTGAGGTTAGGAAGGATTCTAAGAACCCCTTGATCGCTCAGCGAACTGTCTTTGGTTGGATAGTAACTGGTAGAATACCTCAGTTGAACCCGTTGGATTCCGTTGCTTACTTCTTTGGGCAACTGGACTTGGATGCGAAAATTAGTCGGTTCTGGGAAGTAGAGGAAATACCGAAGTCGAAGGTACTGTCGCCTGAAGATCGCTTTTGTGAGGATCTGTATCGTCGTACGACTTATAGGACTCAAGAGGGTAGATATGTAGTTGCTCTTCCTTTTAAACCCGAATTTTCGACGGACTTGAATCTCGGTCCATCTCGAAAAGGTGCTCTCGGGCAATTTTTGAGAAATGAGTCTCGTATGTTGAGGAACCCTGAGATTAAGGATCAATATGATCAGGTTATTGAGGAGTACCTTACCCTGGGCCACATGTCGAAGATCGATCACGACGCTGTTTATTCTCCTAAACCCAGTTACTACCTACCCCATCATGCCGTTTTTAAGCCTGATAGCACCACCACCAAGTTGCGTGTCGTTTTTAACGCCTCTTGCCCCTCCTCTAATGGCTTAAGCCTTAACAGTGTCTTGCACACTGGCCCGATTTTACAAGCCGATTTGACTATTCTGATTCTCCGATGGAGACTGTTTAGATTTGTTTTTAATGCGGACATACAGAAGATGTATAGGCAAATACTGGTCGTGTCAGATCACACCCCTTTTCAAAGGATATTATTCCGTCGGAACTCCCAGGAAGATGTCCAGGATTTTGAATTAAACACAGTTACATTTGGTGTTAACTGTGCCCCCTATTTGGCCATAAGAACCCTACATCAGTTAGCTGATGATTGTAAATCGGATCACCCCTTTGCTTCTGAGATTTTGCGAAACCAAATGTATGTGGATGACATTTTGGCTGGTTCGCATTCCTTTGTCGAAGCTACTCGTAATCGTGATGAGATAATTCATGTTCTGAATTCTGCTGGCTTTTCCCTTCGTAAGTGGACATCAAATGATAGAGGTCTTATTGATGATTTGCCACCTGAACATCTATTGGATTCCCAATTTCTAAAATTGTCAGACGCCAGCACCGCTAAAACTCTGGGTTTACGTTGGAATGCGAGCATTGATGCATTTTTCTTCAAGCCAGCTCCAACGCCCGATTTCTCTGTAGTCACAAATAGCGAAGCTATTTGACCCCGTTGGGTGGTTGGCACCTAAAGTCATAGTTGGGAAAGGGAAAGACGGAACGGATTGGGACGAATTCTTGAAACCCATGACGTTTAACAGATGGCTTGAGTTTGTCGATGATTATTCGTACATCGAAAGGATTAACATCCCCCGTTGGGTTAATTTTAACCCTCAGTGTGAAGTGCAACTTCATGCATTTTGTGATGCTTCTGAGAAAGCATATGCTGCCACTCTGTACAGTAGAGTCCAAACCCCGTCTGGTGAATTTGTCACCCACTTACTCGCTGCCAAAACAAAAGTTGCGCCTATAAAAGTGCAAACTTTACCCCGTTTAGAGCTCTTCGGCGCAACTCTATTGGCGAAAATGGTATTTTCACTTCGTAAGGAGCTGAATCTTACCAGATCGGAAGCCTTCTATTGGACAGATTCGACTATCGTTCTGTCCTGGCTTCAAAAACCCCCGTGCCATTGGCCAACTTTTGTGGCGAATCGAGTATCGTATATCGTGGACCAGGTAGGCACTGACAATTGGAATCACGTCGAATCTCATCATAATCCTGCTGACTTGGCTAGTCGTGGTATGAGCGCTAAGGAGCTCTCTATTTCAGATATTTGGTGGAAAGGTCCTGAATGGTTATCTCGTCCACAGTCTGAGTGGCCACTGTCGTCTTTTAAACCCAATAATCAGCTAGAAACGCGTTAGATACAGGTTAACGTTGCCCAGACGGATACGTCTGAAGAATTTTTGAGTCGATATTCGGACTTGCCTCGTGCTCTGCGAGTTATGTCTTACATCTTTCGCTTTTATCACTCTTTACTCCCCGGAAAAAGGTCGTCTCAAGTCCCCCTATCTCAAACGTTGAGTCAAAGTGAGGTGAAGTCGGCAAAGGATCGTTCGATCATTCTTTGCCAAAGGACCCATTTCCCCGAATACTCTTCACTGAAGAATGGCTCTACCTTAACCTCGAAGAATTCACTACTCCTGTTCAACCTGTTCTAGTGGATTTCTACGAGTTAATGGTAGACTCTCCCAATCACCTACTTTGAAAGGATATGTCTTAGTATTTGTTTGTTTTGCTACTCGAACCATCCATCTGGAGGCTACAAATGACATATCCACCGAATGTTTTTTGCCCGCTTTTGCTCGATTCTTCTCTCGTCGCCATTGTCCTTCTCACCTCTATTCGGACAATGGTACTGCTTTTGTTGGCGCAGCTAATCTCTTGAATAAGGATAAGACTCAGTTCCTTGAGAGTCTTAAACAACAGATTGTCACCAAAAATGCCTTTCAATTGGTAGATTGGCATTTTATTCCTCCTGGCGCTCCACATATGGGTGACTTATGGGAGGCAGGAGTGAAGAGTTTCAAAACTCATTTGCGTAAGATATCCCATGCCCAAAGCTTCACTTATGAAGAATTCTCAACTATGTTGACAAGAATAGAGGCTTGTCTGAATTCTAGACCTCTTAGCTCGATGACAGACAACCCGTCTGACATCAATCCTTTAACCCCGGGAAGTGCCATCCTATCCCCACCGGAACCTGATTTTTCGAACGAATCTATAAGCTATGCTAATCGATGGCGTAAGCTGAAAATTTTGCACCATTTATTCGCGCGTCGATGGAAAGACGAATATTTGGTTGAGTTGCATAAACGCAACAAATGGAAGGTTCCCCAAAGAGATTTTGTTGTAAATGATTTTGTTGTCATTCGTCATGACAATCTTCCCCCTAACGAATGGAAGCTAGGTCGGATCGAACGGGTCTATCTCGGCCCCGATTCGAAGGTGCGAGTGGCCGATGTTCGAACCGCCAATGGCGTTTTGACACGACCAATTGTCAAACTCGTGCTGCTTCCTAATCATGAATCTTTTGTCCGTTTTGTTGATTGTATTTACAGATGTCGGAACTTGCACCCCGTCGACTAGCCGTGGAGCGTCCCCAAAATGAAAGCCTCGACGACGTTATTGCTGCCTCCAGCTCCAAATGTCGTTTATGTTCGGAGCATCATCCATTGCGGAAATGCCCTAAATTTCGTCGTATGAGTCCTTTTAGACGATTGAGTGTCGTCAAAAGGCTCAAGTATTGCATAAACTGCCTGGCACATTCCCACTTCGTCAAAGACTGCCAGAGCAGAGAAAGGAGTATGGAGTGTCTACAAGAGCACCATACAATGCTGCATTTCCATCGGCGAGCTGACAGCAACCAACAACGAAGGAAGAACGCTCCCGCAGCCAAAAAAAGCCACCATGGAAAAGGACAACATAAAAGGAAAGCTACTCACATCAACAAGCAGAAGCACAGCAGTAACCAGAAGAGCGCACCCCACAACCAAGCGTGTGCGTGCGCAGATCAGCCTTCCGCCAGTAATGGGACTGTCGTTGCTGCTTCTAATGCGACAGCGGGGCCTACCATTGTTATAAACGTGCTAGGCAAATAACTCCTTTTTTCTTTATTATTATTTCCTTTTCAAATGAATTGTTTTTATCTATTTTTTTATTATTTCTCTTTTTTTCTACTCTATTTAAACTCTATTTAAACTTACAATATACTATGAATTATATACAGATACCCTGAGTTGTAACTTTATTGATCTCTGGCCAGGTGACGTCTCGGTCCGCTTGTTGCACTGTTGCAAGGGGGCGGGATGTTCACGCTGGCCACCCTAATGTTAAGTTTAGTTTTAAGTACTTTTACAACCATGTAAATTAATTGTGAATTGTTATAAATATGATCGAAAAGAGATTAATATCCAAACAACCCCCAACCCGAAAGGTACGTCTAATCGTATTTAAATATATTGTATCGAAAACTAATATTTTCGTATTTTTATTTTGCCAAATATTTTATTTTATTTGTTTTCCCCGTTCATCCCCACATACACAATTCATTGTCACGATTCTGCAATGTTTTTACTCTTTTACAGCTATGCATGCACCAAATTTTGTATGGAGAAAGTGCGCCCGAAATGCCATAAACACACTACTGCCATGTTTATCAAATTCTGTTTTTGATTAGATGGGTTTATTGATGTTAAAGCTTCTTCAAAAATTTGTTTATTTCTTTTGTGATGAAGTCTGTATCTACTATCTAATAAAATTCTTTTTCTAATAAGTTTATTTCTTCTAATTTATTTCTTAATGTTGTTTCTTGATAACCTCTAGCTCCTGATTTTTTAATTTTTTAAAATTTTTATTTATATTTTTCTAATTTGCCTATCATTGTGTTCATTGGTATTATTTTGTCATTCTTCTTATTTTTATTTAAATTATAAAAATATTTTTATTTCTGATTTTATTATTAGACCTGAACAACGGTTTTTTCTGTACATACTCCTTAAAGTATTTATTCATCTTAATTATTAAAAATATTATTAATATTATACAAAATATGCAGAAGGCATCTAACTTAATTGTTGTTCCAAAACCCATTTGCTGGTTATTGTTGTTGTTTACATTAACTGTCCCTTCAATCTTTGATTGTTGTCTTCCCATATTTTAAATTTTATGTATAGCTTCTTTTTTCTTCAGCAGAAGATAAGCCCATTAATCTTATCTGTTCTGTCCTTTCTTTCTTCAATTTTAGTTTTTTCCTCCTCTCATTTTCTTTTTTGTTATACAGGTTGGGGTTTGAAGTGTTATTTTCTTATTCCTTATGTTATATTCCTCTACTGGTATGGCCTTAGGTCCACAAGATTTTGGTGTGGATACGTACACAGGATGGCTTGTTAAACCTTCAGGTACATATTCCTCATATCTTTAAAAATCTTATACATATTGTTACGCAAAGCGAAACGACCTAATACCGTTTAACAATAAAAACGATAAACAAAAGCCACACAATACAAATACACACTAAAACTAAGAATACAATGAACGTGCTGATTATCTAAAGCTGCACACACACATGTGTACAACAACAACATGGAATGAAGTAAACCAGCTACGACAAATATGTTACGAACCTGGTTGCGGCAGGTACATACCATAACCAAGTACACAAACAACAATGTACTAGCAATAGAGTTCTCGAGAAGGCACGAGCGAGAACCTTCCACATCGAGAACGTTCATCATGCTGATTGATACGCGTGTGTGCGGACTATAAAAGGGCTGGACAAAGCAAGCAGCAGTCAGAGTTAATTCAGTTAGCCTTGTGTGAAGTTGCGTGTGAACAAAATAAGTCGTGGTTGTAAAGATCTAGTGAATACTTGTGTGAACTAGTAAAGTGAATAAGCAAATTATTATTGTTGTATCGTTAAGTTCTATACGGTGGTACACAAAAATAGTGTAAATAATAAAGAGAGTTTAACTGAAATTAAACCACCTATTTGTTTTTACTTTGGTTGCAATTAACGAGCTCATATTTAAACGATTTTAAAAAGATAAAAACGTAACAATTGGTGTCAGAAGTGGGATTGCAAAAATCCAAAAGGAAAAATAAATAAAAAGGAAATAAATAAATAAAATGAAGCTCACCGAACTAAGAGTGGAACGACTGAAACGAGAGTTGGGTAAGCTAGAACTGCCAACAACGGGCACGAAGAATGAACTGCAAAGGCGATTAAGGGAACAGCTGCAGCTTCAGGGCATCGACATCGATTCCTACGAGTTCGAGGATGAAGAGGAACGAGAGTTAAAGGCACCTGCAAACCCTAGCGGTATCGACATAAATTCGTTGCTAGCCGCTATGATGGAAAAAATGCAAGTATTAACGGATGCACAAGAAGCTTCTAGAGCTGAGAATCAAAAGCTATTTACTGATGTACGAGAAGCTTCTAGAACCGAAAATCAAAAACTTCTGCCCGAAATACAAAAAGCTACTAGAGCTGAGAACCAGAAGCTATTTAAAGCTTCTAAAGCCGAAAATCAAAAACTTCTGGCCGAAGTACAAGAAGCCTCTAGAGCTGAGAACCAGAAGCTATTTGAAGCTTCTAGAGCCGAAAATCAGAAACTTCTTCTCGTCTTCGCGACGAGATAGTGAACAAAGAATGGAAAGTATGCAAGCAGCGGTTTTGTCAAAAATTGAAAAGGAGCTCGAGGCGACATCAGGGAAGCTACAGGAAATACATGAGTCGGTCAGCAGAAGAATTACTGGTGTGGAGGAAAGGATGTCACATTTAGAAAGGACTGTCGACACGAAAGTGAACAATTTGGGAAAGACCGTCGACGGAAAACTGGTGATTATGGAAGAGAAGATCAACAACCTCCAGAGCCAGCGACCGGAACCAGTGCGAGTCGTATCCGAAAGCACCGGCAGAATAAAAGCACCTTGCATTGATGGCACCTCACCCCTATCCGTATTCAAGTTCCAATTCGAGACAGTAGCCAGCAGGAACGGATGGGAAGATGAGGAAAAGGCTTTGGAACTAATTTTGGCGTTAAAGGGTGTAGCAGCCGAGATACTAGAGACCATGCCAGCCAGCCGTAGAAACAACTACAACGACTTAATGGTGGCATTACAGCGCAAATTCGGCGACGAGCATAAACGAGAACTGTACCGCATGAAGTTAAGGTGCCGAGCGCAAAAGGCAAATGAGTCATTACAAGCCTTTGCAATGGAGGTTGAGAGATTAGTGCAGCTCACATACCCAGGAGAAAACCATCCATTGATAGACAACTTTAAGACCGAGGAGTTTGTTAATGGCATACGCGACCCTGACATCAAACTTGCGGTATGCTCCACAGAGAAGACAACCTTTGCAGAGCCTTCGCACTAGCCCAGGAGACCGCTCGCACGATTTCTAGACCACCAGGCAGCAAAGTGCGAAAAATGGAAGTCGTGGAGGGGGAGGAATGCATTTTGGACAAATTTAAAGAGATGTTGAAGCAAGTTTTGGGAGAAAATGGACAAAAGGCTAATCTTAAATGCTTCAACTGTGGAAAGAGTGGTCATTTCCAGAGAAACTGTAAAGCGCCACGAAAGAGGTCAAGATCCGCCTCACCATCAAGGAATAAGAAACGAGCGAACTACCAACCATCTTCACAAGAGTCCCCGTTAAACTAAAACGAGCTAGCACTAAGGGGCAAGTGCTGGCTCCCACAAGCGAGGGCCCCACAATCTCAATATCAGTGATGCAACAGAACAACAACAATCTTACGGCGCGCGGATACATAAATGGCAGACCACATATCTTCACTATAGACACCGGGGCGACGCGGTCTATCATCAGACCAGATGTAGTGAAGGGAAAGTGTGAGGCACTTACCAATATACGGCTACGGACAGCTACGGGAGAGTCTGCCACCGTCCACGGAAAAACGGAGGCGAAGGTGACTATAGCCAACATTAGTGTAAGTCACATCTTTATTGTTGCCGATATTGTGGAAGAGGTTATCATTGGTGCCGATTTTATGATAGCTCATGGCATCAATTTGAATATGGGACAACAGATTATGAGTTGGCGAAATGTAGAGATACACCAAGTGGACGCCAGAAGGATAGTTGCGGTCGAACAACTCAAATTGCCACCTCAGAGTGAATCACTGATATGGGGGCGTATGGATGGAGATTGTGTGGAAAACCGCTTGTGGGTTGTTGAACCAGCAGAAATACAGACGGATTTAATATCAGCAAAAGCCTTTGTCAAATCCATAGAACAAAGAATAGTCCCGGTGAGAGAGAAATGGATAGCAGGTTTAGCAGCTGCAGAGAAAAACAAAGCCAAAAAGCTGCTAAAGAGGTATACTTTCGCTTTCGCCACGAACAACAAAAGGCAAGGAAGAACAGCCATGGTTAAACATGAAATTGATACTGGCGAAGCGAGACCGATAAAGCAGGCACCCAAAAGCATACCGCTGGCGAAGCGTAATGAGGTCAAGAGTTAGTCGACGGAATGAGACAGAGCGGTGTAATCGAACCACCATCGGGTCCGTGGAGCTCACCTGTAGTCTTAGTAAAGAAGAAAGATGGCAGTACAATATTCTGCGTAGACTGCAGGAAGCTGAATGATGTCACCAAAAAGGATAGTTAGCCGCTACCAAGAATTGACGACACACTCGACACGCTAGCCGGAACAAAATGGTTCTCCACATTGGATCTACAAAGCGGGTATTGGCAAGTGGAGATTGCAGACAAGGACAAAGAGAAAACCGCATTTAGTGCGAACGGCGGCTTATGGCAGTTTAAAGTTATGCCATTTGGACTCTGTAATGCTCCGGCCACATTCGAGCGGCTCATGGAACGTGTGCTAAAGGGACTGCATTGGAAGACTTGCCTGGTGTATCTCGACGACATAATAGTGATAGGCAGAACTTTCGACGAACAGCTCAAGAACCTGGGAGAAGTTCTGCAATGGATATCAACGGCTGGACTAAAACTAAGCGTAAAGAAATGTGCATTTTTCCAAAAGCAGGTGAAATATTTGGGGCATCTTGTCACAGCAGATGGGATATCCACCGATGAAGATAAAAAACGAGCAGTAAAGGACTGGCCTCGTCCCCAGAATCTTCATGAACTACGCAGCTTTTTCGGACTATGCACATACTACAGACGTTTTGTGCCTAACTTTGCCAGCGTGGCTGCAAGTTTGCATGAGCTCACCAAGAAGTCAAAAATCTATCAATGGGGTGAGCCACAGGAGAAGGCGTTACAGACACTAAAAGACCTATTGTGTGCTGCACCAGTTTTGGCGTATCCAGTCCCAGGAGAAAAATTCATCTTAGACAGTGATGCTAGCGGATATGGTATTGGTGGTGTACTTTCCCAAGTGATCAATGGAACAGAGAAAGTCGTAGGCTACTATAGTCGCACATTGTCAAAGCCTGAACGGAATTATTGTGTAACCCGACGAGAGCTACTGGCAGTGCTGCAGTGCATTAAACATTACCATAAGTATCTGTATGGCCAAAATTTTCTGCTAAGGACTGATCACTCCGCACTGAGATGGCTGCTACAATTCAAGAACCCTGAAGGACTGTTAGCACGTTGGATTGAACGCCTACAGACTTACGACTTCAGCATTGAACACCGAAGAGGCATAAAGCATGGAAATGCTGACGCTCTTTCACGCCGACCTTGTAATTTGGAGTGTAAACATTGCGTGAAAGCTGAGAAAAAGGAATCCATCGTCGATATCCGGCTAACGCGGATTGAAGCCAACGAAGACTGGTCCCAAGCACAAAGGAGTGACCCAATATTGGCGAAGGTAATAGCAGCGAAGGAGGAGGACAAACGACCTACAGGAAATGAGATATCCGCAGAACGTCCTCTTACAAAAGCATATTGGGCACTATGGGACAGCCTAAAGATCATAAATGGGTACCTGTATCGACTTTGGGAAAGCGCTGATGGCAAGACCTCATCCAACCTATTGGTAGTGCCTTCCTCCAAAATGAAAGAAGTGTTAAAGGAGTTCCATAATGGAGCTAGCAGAGGACATCTTGGAGTGACCAAGACGCTGGAAAGGCTAAAACAACATTTTTATTGGGTTGGATGTCAGCAAGCAGTGTCGGACTGGATAGCAAACTGTACCCAGTGTATTACAGCTAAAGGTCCAGTAAGAAGAACTCGAGGTCAGCTACAACAGTATAACTCAGGCACATATTTCGAGCGGATAGCGATGGGCCTTTTTCCAGTCAGCAATGCCGGAAACCGGTATGTTCTCGTTGTGATGGACTATTTCAGCAAGTGGCCGGAAGTGTATGCCATACCCAATCAACAGGCGAACACCATAGTAAATGTTTTTGTCAACAACTGGGTATGCCGCTACGGGGTTCCAATAGAACTACATTCCGATCAAGGCAGAAATTTTGAGTCGGCTGTATTCCAGGAAATGTGTGAAGTATACGGTATTAAGAACACTCGAACGACGCCGCCCACAGTCAGACGGAATGGTAGAGCGATTTAACCGAACCCTGGAGGAATACTTGCGAAAAGCAGTGAGCGAGCAACAGAAGGACTGGGACGAACACATTCCGAGGTTTCTACTGGCGTACCGATCCGCGGTCCATGATTCAACATCTAGATCACCCGCCAAGGTTATCTGTGGGACTGAGATAAAGCTGCCTGGTGACTTAGAGTTTGGTGTTAAGCCCGGCACAGAGAGTGATGCCACATACACTGGAAAAGATGAAAGCCTAAATGAACTTCATGAGTTTGTGCGCACCCGTATAAAAATGGTCAGTGATAGAATGAAAGCCAGGTATGATCGTGCGGCACACACGGAGGGCTTCCATGAGGGACAAATGGTTCTGCTATACAACCCAAAGCGGAAGAAGGGATTATCTCCCAAGCTACAAACCAGCTGGGATGGACCGTATAAAATAATTAAACGGTTAAACGATGTCGTGTACAGGATACAGAAAGCTAACAGCCCCCGAACAAAAATGAAGGTCGTACACATAGAGCGACTGGCAAAATATGGGAAAGGAGATAATGAGCCTATTCGGGACGAACAGGCTTAAATGGGCGGCAGTGTACAGGATACAGAAAGCTAACAGCCCCCGAACAAAAATGAAGGTCGTACACATAGAGCGACTGGCAAAATATGGGAAAGGAGATAATGAGCCTTTTCGGGACGAACAGGCTTAAATGGGCGGCAGTGTTACGCAAAGCGAAACGACCTAATATCGTTTAACAATAAAAACGATAAACAAAAGCCACACAATGCAAATACACACTAAAACTAAGAATACAATGAACGTGCTGATTATCTAAAGCTGCACACACACATGTGTACAACGAACCAGGTAGCAACAACAACATGGAATGAAGTAAACCAGCTACGACAAATATGTAACGAACCTGGTTGCGGCAAGTACATACCATAACCAAGTACACAAACAACAATGTACTAGCAATAGAGTTCTCGAGAAGGCACGAGCGAGAACCTTCCACACCGAGAACGTGCATCATACTGATTGATACGCGTGTGTGCGGACAATAAAAGGGCTGGACAAAGCAAGCAGCAGTCAGAGTTAATTCAGTCAGCCTTGTGTGAAGTTGCGTGTGAACAAAATAAGTCGTGGTTGTAAAGATCTAGTGAATACTTGTGTGAACTAGTAAAGTGAATAAGCAGATTATTATTGTTGTATCGTTAAGTTCTATACGGTGGTACACAAAAGTAGTGTAAATAATAAAGAGAGTTTAACTGAAATTAAACCACCTATTTGTTTCTACTTTGGTTGCAATTAACGAGCTCATATTTAAACGTTTTTAAAAAGGTAAAAACGTAACAATATCTTCCTGCGAAGGAGTAAATTTGATTGCCTCAGACATATAAAGTGTTCGACAACGGCAAGATGTAATTAAATTATTGACCCGTGTTGGCAGGATGTAATTTAAATGATTATTAATTAATTATTGGCCCGTGTAGGCAGAATCGCCATATTATGATTTGAATTTATCAAAATTTAAATTATGTATATTTTTTATAATATAAGAGAAAAAAGTAAAAAAAGGTTTTTGACAATTAGATTATAATGCTGCATTGGCTTCAGCAGTTTTATTTCATCTAAGTACTGGTTAAAGTGCTCAGTCAGAATATTGAGAAAGAATAATGTTTTGCTTTATAATTCAAAATTAATTATAATTTATTCATAATTTCCCCGTGGTATTTATACAAATTTCTTTTTGTTATAATTCAATATGTTTATACATACATATATGTAGTTGCTTAGTGTTACAAAAATTAGTATTTCTTTTCTTATAATTTAAGATCTATTACAAAACAAATTACTTACAAATTTCTTTTATTAGTTCACACATGTTTACTGTTAAGTGTTCTAAATAATTTATTGTGTCAAGTGTTTTGTTACATTTTTGTTGCTATTTTCGTGATTACTTGGAGTTTTAAATTACATTAAATTTATTATTATTATTATTACATTAATGCATATAGTGTACTTCATTATTGTAAGTACACTACATGGGGTTGGGTAACTGAACCTGAACATTTCCCTCCCTCCTTCAACGGTGCTTCTTTCTTCCGCATCTCAATCTTCTCTGATATTTAGGCTGCTATAAGATCTCTATAGAGTGTTATGATTAACTCCAGGATCGTTAGGGAGCGCCGCCACTGTCTTGACGTTCTTTCTGAATGCTTCAGTGTCTCACTTGTCTGGCTTCCAGGCTCACAGTCACTTTCCGGGAAACTGCAGGGTCGACGGGCTCGCCAGAGCTGGTGCACTCCTTACGGAATCCTCGTCAATCGAGGATTTACCTCGGTTAAGTTAGCTATTACGCGGAAATTCTTCCGGGAAGCCAACCTATCCAGGGTCAATGAGGAGTCCTGCTCTACCGTTAGACTCATTTGGTCCTTGATGGACAGAAGGCGCACCAACCAGTTACTCGGACTTGTTCGTAATATGATCTCAATCACAGTGCCATAGGTTAGGTTAGGTTAGGTTAGAGGACGTGTAGGTTAAGACAAGTACAGTACCCGGAGGTCGAATTGACCCATTGTACAACGTCCTAGTTTCTCACACCACTTATGTTGTGTGTGTTAATTTTATACATGAGTGGTGGGACCTACAGTTTAATGTCGACTCCGAACGACAGATTTTTATTTATTGAGAAACTTTTCATGGCAATTTTTATTTACTCTCAGAGTTTTTGCCAGAAATCTCCTGAGAGGAAGTCGCCGAAAAAATACTTTTTGTATTTTGTCTTTGATGCCTGGTCTGGGGCTCGAACCCAGGCTTTTGCGTCTAATAAGCCAACACACTACCTACTAGACTACGGCGACTTCATCACAGTGCCATTCTAACAGATCATTGTTTTATTGGAAGACACCATTTAACGACTTCTGCCGTGGGTGCAGATCCGCTGAGGAAGAGGAGGCTGTTATCCATTTTCTTTGCACTGCGAAGTGCAGATATAGGTTATTTGGCTCTTCAAGCCTTCTCAGCTTGACGGAGCTATCATCTATTGATATCAGGGATATATCTTCGTTTATCAAACTTTCGGGCTGGTTTTCCAGCGTAGGGTAGTCGTGCTTTTAGTGTGCAGCCCTTCAGCTGACCAACTTCTTCCTCTTTCTTGGTTTGGTGTAACTTCGTTAACAAAGGGACAGCGTTCCCCTGTGGCGTCACAACGGGCCGCTATGCTTGCTCAAGGGAGCTTTTTGGTATCAAAGATACCACTCCAACCTACCTATCTACCTGTACTATTATCATGCGATACGGCTACGTTCAATCTTCTAATAAAAACGTCTAATTGTTCATTAATAATCCGATTTAGGCCTGCCTTAACACATCATTCCAGGCGCCTCTGCTGCTTGCACGCCTACACCAGTTGGACAAACCAATCCATGACAGGGCTTCCTCGATTTGGTCATTTCAACGCAAACAAGTTCGTCCTCTTCGCCAACTTCCGTAGATCCCCGCATCAAATATCCGTCTCAACGGAAAATCCCTCACCGCGAACGACATGGCCGAGTCAGCGCAGTTGCTGGATGTTAATACGCTGCACAACGTCTATGTCGTTGAGGAGCTCATACAGCTCACTGTTGGATCGGATGCGGAAATCATCATCAATTCGCACTGGACCGAAGATCTTACGTTGGGCATTTCTCTCGAATACTCTCAAGGCTGCTGCATCAGTGTAGTAGAGTAGTAGAGTCCATGCCTCTGCGCTTGGGGAGGATGAGCGTCTTGTAGAATATTAGTTTTGACGTACGAGAGGGGACTCTTTTACTCAATTGCATATTGAGACCATAGTAGCACTTGTTGGCAAGAGTGATCCTGCGCTTGATCTCCAGACTGACATCATTTTTGGCGGTAACGACGTAGCCAAGATAAATAAATTCCTTGACTATGTTAAAAGTATAGTTATCGACCGTAATCTGAGATCTAACACTCCGCAGATCTCTACTTATCGATACTTATCGATACATATATATATACATCGTTTTGCTCTCATTTACTGCCAGACCTATACTTTCCTCTAGCCATATTTTGTAAACAAGCTGGTGCATGCGTCCTATCAACTCATTACTTCCGGTCTTAAACAATTCGGAGTAGAGGCCATCAGGACCTGCAGTTTTACTGTTTTTATTGCGACTTTGACGTCTTCGTAGCTAGGCGGCGGAATTTCCACGCCGTCATCATCGACCGTGTTCGGTACATCATCTCTAAAGGCAGTATTGGTGTCGTCATTGCCTTGTAACAGAGTAGAGAAATGTTTCCTCTACAACCTCAGCACCCCTGCGAATCTGTTACTAAGTTTCCATTCTCATCTTTGCAGGAAGAAGCTCCGGGCTTAAACCTTCGGTTAGACGCTTAACCTTATAATAGAATTTTCGTGCGTCATTCCTACATCTATACATCTCTTCCTCATGTTTTCGATTTCCTACTCCCTCTTCTTGCGTCTGAATATAGTTCTCAACAATGACTCGCGTAGCGGCTGACTGCAACGTCCAATGACCCAAAACCGATATTGTAAAAATAAACTTAGTTTTATTAAAATTTAGGCGCTTCTGCCTAGTTAATACACGCTGTTAAAACCTTAAATAATATTTTAATAAATGATAAAAATTAAGTTTTAATACAAAGTTTAATGCAATTTTGGTACAAAGTTACATTAATCAATGTCTTTTTTTTTTTTTAAAGTTACGTTTACCGAGTCACCAATATAAAAAATAACAGACGAGTTGCGTTAATCGAGGAAGCACGGTGTTTTAAATAATTATTTTGAAGTGGAACCCATTTCTTACTAGAATAAAAATTTACATACATATTTGTATTCTAAAATATGATGCACAAAATAAATGCAAACATTCACTGCATTGTGTTGCTTTTCATTAAAAATGGGTAATTAATAGATAAAAATTATATACATATGTAGGTGCACAAATATATTTTCATATTTTTTAATGAGGTGCAAGAAAGTGCAAAAAATGTTTTTTCCACAAAAAATTTTTAAAAATAACAAAACTATATAAACTTAAAAAACAACGAAACAAATATAATCTTAATCACTTGTTGCTGAAGGCTCCATATTTTTTACTACTTTTACTTAAGAACTTCCCGAAAGCTAATTTTGAAAACACTGAAAATTTAGTTTTTTCACGAAAGATTAAAAAACATTAAAAAACTCAAACTTCAAAAAGACGTAATGTAACGGTACTTGCTAGAGACATTTTTTTAAGATAGTGACGCAGAATTTTGTGTACTTTTAGCCCATTTAAAAAATATTTGGTATTCAAGAATTTCATTTTCCAATTAATTCAGATTTTAAGCATCAAAAACTCCAATTTGCGTTGCTGCGTAAGCACAAATAACTTTGTTTGAACCTTGTTAATTAACAATGAGAACTGATGGTATAATATAATTTTATATATAAAAATGAATGTGTGTTTATTTGTTTGTGGGTTTGTTTGAAGTCTATAGACGGTAAACGGCTGGACCGATTTTCTTGAAATTTTAACAGTACCTTCCTGTATGTCTGGAAGGAACTATACGCTACTTTTTATTTTAAAATTTCAAGTAGGCGAGGTGGGGAAGGTTTCTAAGTTGGTATGACTATTTTCCGGCAGGTGGCGCCACTGAAAATTACTTAAAATCAATTAAATCGTAAACTGTGCATTTGCTCATGTTATGATCCTTAGCAAAGTTGTTGCGCATCAGCCGGGGAAGGTTTCTAAGATAGTATAACCAATTTCCGACAGGTGGCGCCACTAAAAATTACTTAAAATCAATTAAATCGTAAACTGTGCATTATTTAACAAAGTTGTTGCGCATGAGTCGACGGATGTTGGTGCGATTAATTTCCGATGGATGGCGTCACTGCAAATTATTCAAAATGAATGACAAGCAATTGGTCGACCTACAGCTCAAGCACGGAAGAAAAGAGCATTACGATCCTCAGAATCAGACGAGCATTGAGACTGGAAAATCTTCGAGTATGTGCCGCTGAGACGCGTTCGCTTGAACCACTTGAACAACGAGAAGTGAGATTAGAAACTGGTCGAATGCGTACTACTCAGGCCCGTTCATCTGAATCATTAGAACAACGGGAAACAAAATCAATAAAATAATTCAAAATTAATTGGACATTTGTGTAGTCTTTCCTTCAAATTTATTTTAGTTGGTGCCGCAGCAACACGCGCAGGGTACAGCTAGTAACATCTAAATTAGAGTTCCCCTGTGTCAATTGTACAAGCTGATGTTCTATCGTTCTTATGAACATTTGTCCGCGTAATAGAATGACAGACATGACTTGATTGCCGGCCAATCATCGTCAAAAATGTTGTGCGAGATTAGCGCGCTATCCTCGCTACCCCTTATCTTACCCCTAATACTTTTTAATATTACCCTAAAAATTGGCTTTCCACACACAATTTCAATTCTTTTAGGATACCCTCGACGGTGTGTATCCAAGATACATACTGGGAGGGATCTCCTTCAAAAACTTTTACTTCCTTCACCGGATTAGGAAGTCTGTTTATTTCTTTTAAATTGTCCTCTATTGTAGGACCAAGTAAAGGAATAGACCGAGCAGTAGCGGGTTGAGCTTTCAAGCTTTCCTATGTACGGAAACGGTTATCCGCCTTTCTTAACTCATTCATCAGATCACCTACCAAACCTGACAATTCTGTTACTGACTAAGACCAAGGGTCCATATCGTAAATATAAAATAAAAAATCTGAACACTCACAATTGGTAATCTGGAGCTGGTACTTAGCTTAATCGTTGATTTAGGCTTCCTTCAGTTCATTGTTTTAGTTTTGCATGCTTAGATTTACTTCCGTCATTTTCAGCAACAACATTTTTTAATTATATACTTTTTCATTAAAACAATTTCACGTTTAATATTTCAATTTTCGTTTAAAATAAGATTATTAACTCTTCTTTTATTTTTTAATGCATTTTTATTATTTCAGTAATAATTATTTCATTTTACATTTTTTTCTTATCCATTACCCATATTTCTCGATTTTCGACCATAACTTTACAAATTTCACAAGCTTTTTGGTTTTTTTTTTGCTCTAGAAATTTTAAATTTATTTCATATATTTTTCGCTTTTTTTATTTAGATTTATTTTACAAACTTTTCGCTTACTTTTTCTTACGTTTTTGCATTTTTAATAATGAATTTTAATCTAAAATATTTGAATATTTCAAAACTTACATTTTCCTTGAATTTTCTTCGTTTCTTTTTTACTTTCAATCTTAATTTTACTTGATCACATTTTTCATAATTAATATTAATTAGTTAAATTTTGAATTTTTTAACGAATTTAAAGAATTTCTTCTTTATTTCCACTTTTTATTTTTAATATTTAACTTTCGTCTTTGAAAATATAATATATTTTATTTGTTTTTTGTATTTCAATGCAAAAAGAATTTTTCTTTTAAAATTAATTTCTTTAACAATTTTTTTTACTCGCAACTTTTAGTTTTGTTCTAAAAATTTGTTCACTTTTACTCCTTATTTGGAAATTTAAAGCGTATTCTCATGAATAATGCGGCAGAACCGAATTGGTATTCTAACACTAACTGGTATTTCAATACTAGCTTTTTTATTTTTATGACCAAGGAAGGGCCGTGTTGTGCTTTTTAGATATCTAAACTGTTTAGGGATTTTTTTAAATTATTGAAGGGTTATTGGAGGGTCCCGTGGGAGTTGCAATGTCCTTTATTAGTTATAGGATGTACTGGAGGTATAGGTTGGCCCGTAGGATTCGCAGTATATATAGTGTTGGAGTCGTAGTACATCACTTAATTTGTTAAAATGCTCTGGAGTTTCCCTGCTCAGACCCCAGTTGACGTGTACTCCGGAGTCAATACTAAAAAATTAAAATTGAGGCCAACCCTAGGCTCTTATTACTTAAATGAAACAAATATTTTTAGTTATTGCTACCTTTTATTCCGCTGTCCTAAAGTATAATAAGTACAATTAATTTATTACAATCTATTTATACTTAAATTATTCATACTAAGCAAGTAATTGAAATAACTAAATAAATAATTGGAATTTCTGATAATGCAAATTTTGCTAACTTGTTGTATGTACGCAGACAATAAGTCTGCATGCAACGTCAGCGTATCCAAATTAAAGTTCAATGAACGTTGTGTCAACACTTTGGATAAACGGTATGCCATACAATATATGGAGCGTGTGAACTTAAGGCGACTGGAGACGATCAAATAATTTCATCAAATAATGCATAAGTGTGAGTGTCGTGTGATTGACGTTTAAAAGGAGACGTACAAATCAATTCGTCAATCATCATTTGTATTTAGATTTTGTAGTGTCCGTTTATAAAATGTCTTCATAGGATGACGATTTATTGCTTCACATCGTGTGCAATTTTATTAAGATATAAATGTAGGGTCGGAACAAATTGTCTGAATTAAAACCCTCTTTTTTGTAGAAATAAAATATTATAAATTCAGTTTATTTTTAATATTGTTATTATTTGGTTCTTATAGCTAATTAGTAGTTAAATTAAATATTCTTCACACTTAAGGTTTCACACTTCTAAAAACACAACTCCTTTTTCTTTTTGATCACACAACTACTGTCCTTATGTCGTGTCTACTATGCTTGTTGATGCTTGCTTAGTCTGTTCGGTCCGTTATTTGAGAGCAATTTTCTAGAGTCCGTTATTCCCTTTCATTGTCGGTATGTGAGAATTGGGAAGGTAGGGTACCTACATTCGGCCCTCCTGACGGTAATTCGGGTTGGATTGCCATCTTTTCATATATTCGGCCACGGTCGTTGTCCTCATAGGACCTTCATGGTGGCCGACTTTCTCTACCTCATATCTTACTTACTTACTTACTTAATTGGCCATAACAACCCGTTTATCGGATTTCGGCCTGCCGCAACACATCCTTCCAGGCGCCTCTGCTTCGTGCGCGCCTACGCCAGTTCGTCACACCAATCGATGACAGGGCTTCCTCGATTTGGTCCTTCAAACGGATGCAAGGTCGTCCTCTTCGCCGACTTCCGCAGATTCCCGCATCAAATACCCGTCTTGCCGACGCATCCTCCTCCATTCGAACGACATGGCCGAGCCAGCGCAGCCGCTGGATATTAATACGCTGTACAACGTCCATGTCGTTGAGGAGCTCATACAGCTCACTGTTGTATCGGATACGGAAATCATCGCCAACTCGCACTGGACCGAAGATCTTGCGCAGTACTTTTCTCTCGAACACTCTCAAGGCCGCTGCATCTGTACTTAATAGGGTCCATGCCTCTGCGCCATAAAGAAGCACGGGTAGGATGAGTGTCTTGTAGAGTGTTAGTTTTGTCGTACGAGAGAGGTCTCTGCTACTCAATTGCCTATTGAGACCATAGTAGCACCTGTTGGCAAGAGTGATCCTGCGCTTGATCTCCAGACTGGTGACGGCGGAGCCAAGATACATAAATTCCTTGACTGCAAAGTATAGTTATCGGCCGTAATCTGAGAATCAATACGCCGCACGTCTCTACTTGTCGATAACATATACTTTGTTTTGTCCTCATTTACTGCCAAACCCATCTTAGTAGATGCGGTCAATAGCACTAAAGGCAGCAGTAACATCTCGCTTCGTACGCCCTATGATGTCAATGTCATCAGCGTACGCAAGCAACTGGACACTTTTTTGAAAAATAGTGCCACTGCGATGCACTCCTGCCTTTCGCAGAACACTCTCCATGACGAAGTTGAAGAGGTCGCATGATAAGGGGTCGCCTTGTCTGAAACCTCGCACGGTATCAAAAGGCTCGGAGAGGTCCATTCCTACCTTGACGGAGCTACAGGAATTGCTCAACGTCATTCTGCAAAGCCTTATCAGCTTCGCAGGTATACCGAGCTCAGACATTGCGGCAAAAACACGATCCCTTATGGGGCTATCAAAGGCAGCCTTATAGTCGACAAAAAGATGGTGTGTGTCGACTTGTTTCTCGTGGGTCTTTTCCAGGATTTGGCGTAGTGTGAAGATCTGGTCGATGGTGGACTTGCCAGGTCGGAAGCCGCACTGATAAGGTCCAATCAGTGTTTTGACGAGTGGCTTCAGTCGTTCACACAATACGCCTGTAAGAACCTTATATGCGATAGGGAGAAGGCTTATACCCCTATAGTTGGCGCATATAGTAGGGTCTCCCTTTTTCAGGACAGGACAGAGGACACTGAGGTTCCAATCGTTGGGCATACTTTCCTCTAGCCATATTTTGTAAATAAGCTGGTGCATGCACCCTACCAACTCATTACATCCGGTCTTAAACAATTCAGCGGGGAGGCCATCAGGACCTGCCGCTTTATTGTTTTTAAGGCGCGTAATCGCGACTTTGACCTCTTCATGGCTAGGAGCCGGAAACTCCACGCCGTCATCATCGATCGGGTTCGGAACATCATCTCTAAAGGCGGTATTGGTGTCGTCATCGCCTTGTAGCAGAGTAGAGAAGTGTTTCCTCCATAACCTCAGTACTCCCTGCGGATCTGATACTAAGTTTCCATTTTCGTCCTTGCAGGAAGACGCTCCGGGTTTATAACCCTCGGTTAGACGCTTAACCTTTTGATAGAATTTTCGAGCGTCATTCCTACATCTATACATCTCGACTTCCTCACGCTCACGCCTTTCCTGTTCCCTCTTCTTGCGTCTGAAAAGGCGTCTCTCATCCCTTCTCTTCTCTCTATAGTTCTCGACAATGGCTCGCGTAGCGGCAGACTGCAACGTTTTCTTGTATGCGGCGTTTTTCGCTGCAGTTGCCTCGCGACACTCCTCATCGTACCATTGATTTCGTTGGGGTGGGCGTTCGAAACCAAGGACTGTTTCCGCAGTAATGCGCAAGGAGTGGGAGATGTTGGCCCACAGTCCGCCAATGTCGTTGAGATTAGATGGGGAACGACGGAGCTTATCCGAGAGTTGAGCGGAGAACGCCTCAGCTGTCCTTTGTGATCGCAGCTTCTTAACGTCCAGCTTTCGCAATGCACTAGAGTGCGCAGACCTCGAAGCGCTAATGCGCAATCGAAACTTGGCTGCGACAAGGTAGTGGTCCGAGTCGATGTTTGGACCTCTGAATGTGCGCACATCTAGTACACTGGATACGTGCCTTCCGTCTATCACAATATGATCGATCTGGTTAGATGTTGACCGATCAGGGGACATCCATGTGGCCTTGTGAATGTCGAGATGTTGAAACTTAGTGCTACATACTACCATGTTACGCGCCGCGGCGAAATCGATCAGCCTCATACCATTGGAGGTAGTGTTTGCGTGGAGGCTGAACTGTCCGACAGTGGGCCCAAAGATACCTTCCCGCCCGACCTTTGCATTAAAATCCCCGAGGACGATTTTGGCGTCATGTGCCGGGCACTTATCGTATACGTCCTCGAGTTTAGCATAGAGGGCATCCTTAACCACATCGTCCTTTTCTTCCGTCGGGGCGTGAGCACATATTAGGCTGATGTTGTAAAATTTTGCCTTGATGCGGATTGTGGCTATTCTTTCGTTCACAGGTGTGAACCCAGAGACAAGGTGACGAAGTCTCTTATTAACCACAAATCCGCATCCAAATTCGTGCTTGTTTTCATGGCAGCTGTAGTATACATCGCAAGATGCAAGCCTTTTGCATCCTTGTCCTGTCCGTCACATTTCCTGAATGGCAGTGATGTCAGTCCTACATTTAATGAGGGCATCCGCCAGCTGGGCGGAAGCGCCTACCCTGTAAAGGGTGCGGACGTTCCATGTGCCAATACGTAAATCATAGTCCTTTATTCGTTTGCCGTGGTCGTCAACTTTAGAGGGGATCTTTTTATAGGATTCTATCTTGGTTTTCATTGGAAAATTGTTTTTACGTGGTGGGTTCCAAGCCCTACGCACAACCCAAATTTAACGTCCAGGGGATTGGACATTCGCTGCACGCATTAGTTAACATCTAGCGGGTGCTAGAATGCCATCCAGGAGGGGCCACGAGGAGGCTGCGTGTCAACTTGAATACAGCAAGACAAGGATCGTCCTGGTGGTCGCCACGTTGACCACAATCAGAAACTTTACCTTGTTTGCATGCATCCCATCCCTCCCTCATATCTTCCGTGGGGTAATTTGTTCATTATCTTGTAAGGGCCAAGGTATTTTCCTTTCAACTCAAGCCCGTTTTCAAACAGAGTGCGCTTGCTGGTCAACAACTCGTTCACAGCATATTTCGCTTCTGACTTCTGTTTGCTATTGTAAGTTTTACACTTCTTTTTTTGAGTTCGAACTATATTCTCCTTAGCTTTAATTCTCATATCGTTCCTCTCATGTTTGAATTCACGAAGATCAGGGTAATCTGTTAATTTCATTTCAACGCCTGTTAACAACTTGAAGGGAGATAAACGCGTGCTTCTCGGAGGAGTAGAATTAATAAGCATTTGAACTTCTCGTACATGTTTGTACCAGTTCTGTGGCGTTTCAGCACACAGCTTCGCTAGCATTGGTATGACTATCCTGTGAACTCGTTCCACCTGGTCCTTCCCACGTGGAACACCAGTAGTTACCAACAAATGCTGAATGTTCTCCTCGACACAGTAATTCTTGAAATCATTCGAAGTGAACGCCGTCCCGCGATCAGTTATAATTCTTCGGGGATTACCAAAAATAGAAGACTGTTTCTCCAAGCATTCAATTGCAGTTTTCGTATCGGTAGACTTAGTCAGATGGAGCCAAACAAATTTCGTAAATCCGTCAACGAAAACGAGCAGATGGTTATATGCCTTCTTAGTGACTTCCATAGGACCAACATGATCAATATTGTTACGCAAATCGAAACGACCTAATATCGATTAACATTAAAAACGATAAACAAAAACCACACAATACAAATACACACTAACACTAAGAATACAATGAACGTGTTGATTATCTAAAGCTGCACACACACATATGTACGACGAACCTGGTTGTGCCTGGTACGAACAATAACATGTATGTGACAAAAAGGGATAGACAACATAAGCAAAGTACACAAACAACAATGTATTAGCAATAGAGCTCTCGAGAAGGCGAGATCACGAACCTTCCACTTCTAGAATGTTCGTTAGACTAGTTGTGTCGGACTATAAAAGGGCTGGACAAGGCAGGCAGCAGTCAGTGTTAATTCAGTCAGCCTTGTGTGAAGTTCCATGTGAACAAAATAAGTCGTGGCTGTAAGGATCCAGTGACTACTTGTGTGAACTAGTAAAGTGAATAAACAGATTATTATTGTATTGTTAAGTTGTATACGGTGGCACACAAAAGTAGTGTAAAGAATAAAGAGAGTTTAACTGAAATTAAACACATTTGTTTTTACTTTGTTTGCAATTAACGCACTCATATTTAAACGTTTTTAAAAAGGTAAAAACGTAACAATATGCTAAGTAGTCAGAAGTCGATCGTCCTTGTTTATAGGATATAGATAACCTTTCTTTTTGTCAACCTTTGCTTCGGTGATGATGCACTCGATGCAGCTTTTTACAATGCTTGGTACTTTTTTTGCCAACTTCATTATATAGTACTGTTTATCTATCAACTCACGGGTCTTGGAAACACCAAAGTGACCCTGGTTATGCGCCAAACGGATAATCTTTTCCTCCAACTAGGCCAGTACTACATTAAGTTCCTTCGCTGGATCCTTGCACAGCACAACATTTTGCATATAGTAATCCTCATATGCTCCGTACCTTAAGACCGCTCTGATGGATTTCGTACACTCGTCACTTTCCTGTGCATACCTGATTCCGTGAGTAAGGCTGCTTTTAAGCACCAAACACGCCATTCGGCTTAATGCATCTACGTGTTTCATTCGCGTATCCGGTCTATGTTCTATCTCATAAGTGAATTCCTGCAGGAACATAGCCCATTTGGATATTCTCGCTGGTACGTCATCTTTGTTTATTGTCATCTTGAATGCGTTACAATCTGTGACGATCTTAAACGGTATACCAAGTAAATACACTCTCCATTTTTTCTGAGATTCAACTATTGCCAGCACTTCCAACTCGTAGGAATGGTACTTCTCTTCGTATGGCTTCGTTCGGCGACTCATATAATGCACCGGATGAAAATCTTGTACGTCCAGACTCTTCTGTAAGAGCACTGCCCCGTAACCATTCTTACTGGCGTCTGCATGCACCTCCGTGATAGCATCTGGGTCATAACTTTAAAACTGGAGCATTCACAAGGGCTTCTTTTAGCTGTTGACAAGCAAGTAACTATTCCTCGGTAATCACGAAATTACTATTCTTTCTGAGCAGATCTGTCAAAGGTTTCGCCATTGTGGCATACTGTTCAATAAACTTCCTAAAGTAAGAAGTTAGGCCTAAAAATCTCTGAAGCATTTTCCGATCGGTGGGGATCGGAAAATTTTCAACCGCTTACATCTTCTCTTCCGCTGGCTTTATCGAACCGTTCTGAATAATGTAGCCGAAGAAATTAACAGTACTTCGCAAAATCTGGCATTTCTCCCATTTTACCGTCACCTTCACAAACTTGTCGCCCATATCACAATACCCTCACGTATTAAGTCCTTAAACACCACCGATAAAAATCGGTTAAACACTGCAGGTGAGTTGCTTATGCCAAACGGCGGGAACATAAATTCGAATTGCTCGTTATGTGTCACGAACGCAGTATACTTTCTTGAATATTGTTCTAAAAATGGAAAATCCATTTCGCAGATCCAATGTTGTATGTTGATATTAGCAGTCTGTAGTGTATCTATGACCTCATCCATTAACGGCATACGGAAATTGTCCCGAACGATCTTCTGATTTAATTTTCTATAATCACAACATAGTCTCTTCGTACCATCTTGTTTCGAGACCAGAATAATAGGTGATGCGTATTCCGAAGTACTGGGCTGCACTATTTTCTCTGCAAGCCATTCTGTGATCTGCTTATCGACGATGGCTTGATCGGTAATTGGTAAACGTCTGGGGCGATGACAAACGGGTACGTCATCCTTCAACACTATATTCATCTTCACTAGGCTATCTATAATTCGCTTTGGACGGTATTTGGTAGTTGCCGCCACTACTTGGCTTTTAATGGAGTTATTTAAGTGCTCGATGCCGACTAAGATATCTGATTTGTACACGTCCATATTCAAACAAATTCCAGAAAATTCCTCTAGCAGTAAATTCTTTCCGGAAGGGAGGAATGCATGCAAACAAGGTAAAGTTTCTGATTGTGGTAAACGTGGCGACCACCAGGACGATCCTTGTCAACGGCATACGGAAATTGTCCCGAACGATCTTCTGATTTAATTTTCTATAATCACAACATAGTCTCTTCGTACCATCTTTCTTCGAGACCAGCATAATAGGTGATGCGTATTCCGAAGTACTGGGCTGCACTATTTTCTCTGCATGCAAACAAGGTAAAGTTTCTGATTGTGGTAAACGTGGCGACCACCAGGACGATCCTTGTCCTGCTGTATTCAAGTTGGCACGCAGCCTCCTCGTGGCCCCTCCTGGATGACATTGTAGCACCCGCTAGATGTTAACTAATGCGTGCAGCGAAGTCCAATCCCCTGGACGTTAAATTTGGGTTGTGCGTAGGGCTTGGAACCCACCACGTAAAAATTCTATCCAATGAAAACCACAACAATAGCCTCTATAAAGATCCTCTCAAAAGTTGACGACCACGGCAAACGTTTAAAGGACTATGATTTACGAATAGGCACATGGAACGCCCGAACCGTTTACAGGGCAGGCGCTTCCGCCCAGCTGGCGGATGTCCTCATGAAATATAGGACGGGCATCACTGCTATTCAGGAAATGCGATGGATAGGGCAAGGATGCAAAAGACTGTCATCTTGCGATGTGTATTACAGCTGCCATGTTGATAAGCACGAATTCGGATGCGGTTTTGTGGTTAATAAGAGACTCCGCCATCTTGTCTCCGGGTTTACTCCTGTGAACGAAAGAATAGCCACAATCCGCTTCAGGGCAAAATTCTATATCAGCCTTATTTGTGCTCACATCCCGACGGAAGAAAAGGACGATGTGGTTAAAGATGCCTTCTACGCTAAACTCGAGGACGTATATGATAAGTGCCCGGCCCATGACGCCAAAATCGTCCTCGGAGATTTTAATGCGAAGGTCGGGCGGGAAGGTATCTTTGGCCCCACTGTCGGACAGTTCAGCCTCCACGCTAACGCTACCTCCAATGGTATGAGGCTGATCGATTTCGCCGCGGCGCGTAACATGGTAGTATGTAGCACTAAGTTTCAACATCTCGACATTCACAAGGCCACATGGATGTCCCCTGATCGGTCAACATCTAACCAGATCGATCATATTGTGATAGACGGAAGGCACGTATCCAGTGTACTAGATGTGCGCACATTCAGAGGTCCAAACATCGACTCGGACCACTACCTTGTCGCAGCCAAGTTTCGATTGCGCATTAGCGCTTCGAGGTCTGCGCACTCTAGTGCATTGCGAAAGCTGGACGTTAAGAAGCTGCGATCACAAAGGACAGCTGGGGCGTTCTCCGCTCAACTCTCGGATAAGCTCCGTCGTTCCCCATCTAATCTCAACGACATTGGCGGACTGTGGGCCAACATCTCCCACTCCTTGCGCACTACTGCGGAAACAGTCCTTGGTTTCGAACGCCCACCCCAACGAAATCAATGGTACGATGAGGAGTGTCGCGAGGCAACTGCAGCGAAAAACGCCGCATACAAGAAAACGTTGCAGTCTGCCGCTACGCGAGCCATTGTCGAGAACTATAGAGAGAAGAGAAGGGATGAGAGACGCCTTTTCAGACGCAAGAAGAGGGAGCAGGAAGGGCGTGAGCGTGAGGAAGTCGAGATGTATAGATGTAGGAATGACGCTCGAAAATTCTATCAAAAGGTTAAGCGTCTAACCGAGGGTTATAAACCCGGAGCGTCTTCCTGCAAGGACGAAAATGGAAACTTAGTAACAAATCCACAGGAAGTACTGAGGTTATGGAGGAAACACTTCTCTACTCTGCTACAAGGCGATGACGACACCAATACCGCCTTTAGAGATGATGTTCCGAACCCGATCGATGATGACGGCGTGGAGTTTCCGCCGGCTAGACATGAAGAGGCGATTACGCGCCTTAAAAACAATAAAGCGGCAGGTCTTGATGGCCTCCCCGCTGAATGGTTTAAGACCGTATGTAATGAGTTGGTAGGGCGCATGCACCAGCTTATTTACAAAATATGGCTAGAGGAAAGTATGTCCAACGATTGGAACCTCAGTGTCCTCTGTCCTGTCCTGAGTAACGGAGACCCTACTATATGCGCCAACTACAGGTATAAGCCTTCTCCCTATCACATATAAGGTTCTTACAGGCGTATTGTGTGAACGACTGAAGCCACTCGTCAAAACACTGATTGGACCTCAACAGTGCGGCTTCAGACCTGGCAAGCCCACCATCGACCAGATCTTCACACTACGTCAAATCCTGGAAAAGACCACATGACGACATTGACATCATAGGGCCTACCAAGCGAGATGTCACTGCTGCCTTTAGTGCTATTGACCGCATCTACTAAGATGGGTTTGGCAGTAAATGAGGACAAAACAAAGTATATGTTATCGACAAGTAGAGACGTGCGGCGTATTGATTCTCAGATTACGGCCGATAACTATACTTTGCAGTCAAGGAATTTATGTATCTTGGCTCCGCCGTCACCAGTCTGGAGATCAAGCGCAGGATCACTCTTGCCAACAGGTGCTACTATGGTCTCAATAGGCAGTTGAGTAGCAGAGACCTCTCTCGTACAACAAAGCTAACACTCTACAAGGCGCTCATCCTACCCGTGCTTTTTTATGGCGCAGAGGCTGGACCCTATTAATTACTGGTGCAGCAGCCTTGAGAGTGTTCGAGAGAAAAGTACTGCGTAAGATCTTCGGTAAAGTACGAGTTGGCGGTGATTTCCGCATCCGATACAACAGTGAGCTGTATGATCTCCTCAACGACGTGGACGTTGTACAGCGTATTAATATACAGCGGCTGCGCTGGCTCGGCCATGTCGTTCGAATGGAGGAGGATGCTTCAGCGAGATGGGTATTGGATACGGGGATCTGCGGAAGTCGGCGAATAGGATGACCTTGCATCCGTTCGAAGGACTAAATCGAGGAAGCCCTGTCATCGATTGGTGTGACCAACTGGCGTAGACGCGCAAGAAGCAGAGGCGCCTGGAAGGATGTCTTGCGGCAGGCCGAAATCCATTAATCAGGTTGTTATGGCCAATTAAGTAAGTAAGTAAATTCTTTTCGACTGGCATCCTAAAAATTACTTCACCGTTTGTTATAGTAATGTCAGCTTTCCGTATAAGGCTGTTGCCCAACATGATAGAGTGATTAATGTCACGCTCTCCCACAATATAAAAAGTAACATCGAACTCCAAATCGTCAACTCGAATAATTTCGTCGAAACGACCCATTGTGACAATTGCGCTGTCACTTATTCCAAATAACTTGACCCTTTCCGGTACAAAGATGAACCCAAGATGAACAACATGTCAAATCGTACTATGCATATATCGCGATGAATAATGTCAGGTGTACTAGTGCAAGAGAACTGTGACAAACTGTACTCCACGGTCCTTAAGAGTATACATGCTCTTTTGAGGAGCGAAAGCATAGCCCGCTTTACCATCTTCCGTTGCAGGAGGGTTGTCTGCATTGTCACCTCCCACTGCTCCCTCAATCACTTCGTCCTCGTCAGATTTCGTAGAATTTAGTCCATAATTCTCTAAAAGTCAATTTTGTAAGTCTTCTTTCAAACCCTGTGTACTCAGTCCTAAGTCACTCAATTTAGTCCGAAGGGCGCTAACACCCAAACCCAAAATCTCCTAACAATTCATGTTCAACTACACCAAACAGTATCAATCAAAAAAAAGTACAAAAGTATGGATAACAATACAATAATATAGGTTACAAAATACAATATCAGAAAAAATCTCACACAAATTCAATGATGTATTCTCCAAATTAATTCAATACACATTATCCAAAATTACTCCAATTTAACAAATCTCAATTATAAAAATTCCATAGAGTATTATCTATTCAATTAAGCTTTCATCAAATATCTTATCCTCATCTAAATCATCGTTCATCTTATTTTAATCATCGTTCATCTAATTTTAATCTTCGTTCATCTAATTTTAATCTGCGTTCATCTAATTTTAATCATCGTTCATCTAAATTAAATCATCGTTCATCTAATTTCATCTCAACATTATTCATCGTTCATCTCTAAGTTAACTTTTCTACACAATATTAAATTCTTAATGGAATAAAAAATACTTATCTAATTTTTCAACATTCTTATTGCACCACTGCAATTAATACCAGCAACTCATAAACAGCATAGGAAAAAACTCCACTTCACTCAAATATTCTATCAGCAATCCTCTCACAATATACTCCTCCCACTGCAACGCAATTAACTTCAAAACACATCACTATCAATCACTAGGCATCTGTTATTAAATTCTGTTGGCGGCGACAAAACCACAAAAAAAACAGCACACATCACTCAAAACTATTATCAACACGGCATCAGAACTTGTTTTGAGCAGTTCAATCAGCTTGTCTTGGCCTATTATGTTGTTGTTGTCCACTTTATCTTATTTAAGTAGCAGTTACCCACACATAACGTAACGTACCGTAGCGAACGTTCTCTTTTTAGCATTTGGAGAACAATGTAAACGCTTACCCAAACGTTCTCTCTCGTTAGCAAAACGAAACGATTTGTGTAATGCCCTGGTTACCCAAGCGTAAAAAACGTAAAATCGTAACGTACGTAGCCTTAAAAACGTTTGTGTAGTTATCGAAACGTTAAAAACGGGACATATGTCAACGAAGAATGTAAATAAAAACGAAACAAAACACAAAGCAACACAGAAACGAACACAACACAATGCAAAGAAATTGGTATACAGACATTTGCACTCATCATCAGTGTTGCTGTTTTTGGTTATTTTTTTGTTCAATGTGTAGATTTGGTTACTATTTTTCTTATAAAAATAGCTTTTGTTTTGTTTGTTAAAATTTATAAGTATGCTTTTCTTTTATTTTATTCTTTATTGCTTGCTTACACTTTGATAGATTTACAAAAAGTGATTGATAAACGGAAATGCTAAAAGCAAGGTTGCATTCCAACCGTCAAAGGCTTAATGAGCTTGTGGAGTTGCCACATTACAGATCACTACAAATTAATTAACTATTAAGATTATAATTTTATTTTGTTATTTTTTCTTTCCTTTTTTCTCAATTATAATTTAAATTTGAAAAAATAAATTTAAAAAATGCGAATTTAATTTTGGTTATATTTTTTCTTATTTGGTGATTTTTTCACAAATGTTGGTTAAATTTTTTTTCGTGGCAACACTGCTCGTCATCACTCATGTTCAAATGTCACGTAAAAACGTAAGAGAATTCTGTTTTATACAGATCGTTCCGTTTTGCTAACGAGAGAGAACGTTTCGGTAAGCGTTTACATTGTTCTCCATATGCTAAAAAGCAAACGTTTTCTACGGTGCGTTACGTTACGTTTTTTACTTATTTTCAACTCAAGAGAAGATTTGTCTCGATCAATGTTTTTGTTGTACTCAAATTCTTTATAACCAGACGTCAGCACAATGAGAGCATGGTAAAATGTGAGTGTATTTGTGAGAAGCATGTGCATAACCCAGAGGAAAATTGTTAGTAGCATTGTCAAGTGTAACCTAATATTTTCAACTGTAACCTAATAATATGTATATGTAGTGCAAAATATAGAACGAATGTACATCTATAAATCCCTAAAAACTGTGTATTTAACTTGAGAAATATTCTTCAAAAAATCGAGATCATTACTCATTGTTATTAGTGAACCTCATTGAATATAAGTAAATCCTACCGAAATATTTTTTTGGTGTACAATTAAAACATGAAAAAAAGCGGCATGAACCTTCTTCGTTAGAAGCTGACAAGCAATTGAATGCATTTTTACGCTCCTTTTAACGAACATTGTTAATGTTCATGTCCTATGTGTGTAAAAAGCCGAAGATGTTCGGCCCTCGGGGGACATTGTTTTATAACTTAAAAGTCACTCAAAAATGTCTCTCTTTTTTAACTTGTGTCTCAGGGATGGAAAAGTTGGTACAATTGTACTTTTTTTTAGCACTATTTGGAAGTTAAAAACACCATAGCACCTCAATGAATTATTTAGCACTATTTAAAAATTTTCCCTAATCCCTCCCTACAAAGGGAAAAATAGACTGTTTGCTTCGACTGTCTCTAATTTAATCCAAACAAGGGATTTATTGAAGTCATTAAATTCGTGTTGCTACAATTTTGAAATAACAAATAGTTTGCTAGCAAAAAATGTATCATAAATAGTGATTTAAAATTTAGATCTGATAAACTTTTGTATTCCTTTATAGTTAAGTGTTAAAGTAAGTTGTTAAGTTTACCTATTATATATACAAGTACTTAGTACAAAGAAACTGCAATGTACTTATTTGTTAATTTTTATGTTTTTTTACACATATACAGTAGGGTGCACGAATGAGTATATGTTTGTACTCTGATTGCATAAAAATAAAAGTGTTAAAGCAATTCAAAAATTTTTTTTGGTTTTTATTTAGTATTTAGTACTTAACAAAATAATATAAATTTCCGAACTAAGATGATCAAATTCTAAGAAAAAACAATCAAGAGGAGAATAACTCGGATGTACTCAATTTTGCACCATTCCAAAATTTTAGTAAATACGAGTATTTTTAATATTTAGTCCAAAGACCCTTGTTATGTAAAACCTCATTTACGCGACTTAGCATACTCTCTACCAAATTCTCTATAATTTCTTTCGGAATATTTGTCCATTCCTGATGACTCCGTTGCCAAAGCTCACCTAAATTGGTTCGGGCTGATCAGTACTGTCCAACCGTCTCTTCGCGAATGACCACAAATTCTCAATTGAATTGAGGTCGGGACTCTGTCCAATATCTGTGTTCTCTGGCAAACTTTAATAGTGCCTTTACATTTTTAGCCGAAAGTGCAGGTTTTTTCTTTTTGAATGCCGAGGTATCTTTAAGAGCTCTACTTGCCGTCCATCGACGAACGGTTTTCCCGATTGCCAAAAAGCTCCTTTGGGTGTTAAAAATGTGTTCCTTTTCATTTTTGTTAGCATGAAACGAGCATCTGCATTCGTTAGTAGTTTTTTACGACGTCTGTCTTGAAGCTAGGGGACAACAGACCGTTTTTGGACTCTGATGACTACTGACTGACTAACTCCAAGTTGTTTGCAAATTTCCCTGGTAGAACGGTCACTTCCAGTCAAAGCTACAGTACTATCTTCAGCTGTTTCTTCATTTTTTAATAGAAATCGATTTTTGTTCGATAAGTTTCAAAAAATATTCGCTCAAGGAGATTAAGTAATTAATATTAAACTAATATTTTCTTAAAAAGTCAAAGTAGTGCAAAAACATGAAAAAATAACGATAGTTTTTGATTTCGTTTTTGCAAACATATCATAAAATGGACACTTGCAAAATTGAATACATGCGAGTTGATATTGCTTTGTTCGTTTTTTCTTAGGGTTGATGATTTCTAACTTTTGAAGTTTTCTTTATTACTTTTAGTTTTATTCAATAAAAAGCGTCCAAAATACAAACATGTATTCATTTGTGCACCTCACATGTATGTATGTCCATAATATATGTACATAAATATATGTAAAATGAATTGTCATTTATATTGTTATTTAATTTTTAATAAAAAAGAAAAAAAAAATGATTTTAGTACAATCGGGCTCAAAAAAGTACAATTTTTTGTGAAAGTTAGTACAATTTGTTAAGATCAATTTCCCATCCCTGTTGTGTCTCCATAAAAACAAATACTTTTTGGTGGTGGGTTTTTGTTTTCTCCCGTTAACTATATCGTTTTCGTTCTGTTCTACTTTGATCTTTATTCAATGTGATTGTTGTTATTTTCAGTACATGTACACTTGTTCAACAATCCGACATTGGGTTTTTACTTATCGTAAATTCTATTAACTTCCACTTAACACATTAATTTTAAACAACTTGTTTTCCTTTCAGTACAACTCAATCCACCACGCTCAATTTAACTTTTCCAGCTATTTTTTCAAATTTTTCCAATCCCGGTTGAGCCCCCAAAAATTTATAGGGTTGGAACAAATTGTCTGAATTAAAACACCCTTTTTTGTGGAAATAAAATATCACAAATTCAGTACATTTTTATTATTGTTATTATTTGGTTCTTATAGCTAATTAGTAGTTAAATTAAGTATTCTTCACACTTAAGGTTTCACACTTCTAAAAACACAACTTATTTTTCTCGTGGTCACGTGTTCGGTCCGCTATTCAAGTGCAATTTTCTAGAGTCCGTTATTCCCTTTTATTGTCGGTATGTGAGAATCGGAAAGGTACCCTTCATAAATAATATACATATATAATTGGTCATTACAACCCTTCAGTCAGGATTACAACCTAGTTTCTCACACCACTTATGTTGTGAGTGTTAATTTTATACATGAGTGGTGGCACCTACAGTTTAAAGTCGACTCCGAACGACAGATTTTTGAGAAACTTTTTATGGCAATATTATTTACTCAGAGTTTTTGCCAGAAATCTGCTGAGAGGAAGTCGCCGAAGAAATGCTCTTTGTATTTTGATTGATGTCTGGGGCTCGAACCCAGGCTTTACATCTAATAAGCCAACACACTACTTACTAGACTATGGCGAATTAAATAATATATAATATAATATTATAATATACATTTTTTTCGTCTTTACATTTCTCCATGATGGCAAGAACATTTAGCAACCACAATTTAACTTGTAAAAAATATAATAACAAATAAAATATATATACACACACATTATTCACAATAAAAAAATATTTTTTTGTTTACTATTAGAATAAAAAAAAATATTTTTTGTTTATCAGCGCATGGATGTGTTCATTACGACCACAAAATACACATAATGGAAACTAGAGTTTGACAGTTAACCTTCCATTGAGAAAGGGACAGCAAATATTACCAAAAAGTATTTCTGTTCCTCTCTGATTATAACTCTGTTTTGTTTATTTATGTTTTTTTTAGTTTTCGGGGTGGGTTTTTATATTAGCGAGAGTTAATAAAAAATTTAATTTTTGTGTAAAACTATTAATAAATAATAAAAACAACTAATAACAACTTTCAGCATGAAATATTTTTTATGAGCAGTACGTCTTATTTTGATCTGGTAATATTTAGCTTCTTAATTACCTCTTGCACAAGAAACTATATTAATTGTGACCGAAAATCATTCGCATTTCGACTAATATTTAAATATTTAAGAATCTTTAAACTTTTCATTGAAGAAATTAAAAAATATTCCGAATTATCCCTTTTTAACACAAAATAAATGTTTATTTACATTTAGTTTTTCTACTTTAACCGACAGTTTTCACTCTGTATATCTGTTGCTTCTAACACATTTGATTCACAAAACATTATAATATTTTTTTAAACTGCATTACATTGCTTTTTAATTGAATTTCTGGCGGAAGTTGGTTCCATGAACGAATAGCATTAATAAAAAAGTGTCTCTCGGACACTTGTTTCCGGTATCTCACAGCGATTTTCCTGTAGCCCCTGTTAGTCCTAGAAAATTCAAGCCTGCTAAATAGATAATTTGGTTCCCCTACATAGTTTATCTTGTGTAGGAAAATTAGCATACGATATTTCAAAAGGCTTTCCAGTGACATATTGTAGATTCTGTATGAAAAATGTGAGATACTACTATATCTACTGCGTCCAAAAATATATCTCGATATGTTATTATAAATCACGTTTAGTTTATTTTTGTTTACAGAGTCCAAACCCGCAAAGAGCTCGCACCCATACAAGAGGGTAGGAACTAGATATGTTTTTGCCAAGAGCATACGTATATTAAACGGTGTAAATGATTAAATCATACAGATATTCCTCAACATAGCATACGTCCACCCACCATTAGTGTTAATGTGGTTAGTCCAGGTAAGCTGATTATTAAAAATAATACCTAATGTAATATTTTTGGGAAGTGCACGATGCAATTAAAAGACGATGTTTATTAATCGGCGATTATAATGAGACTGAGTTTTATTTTAATAACATGCGTAAGAGATAATCAATTAGATGTTATGTATTTTATGTATTCATGCAAAGATATAATGTATGTAAATATATAACATCTCTTCCCTTCTTGATAATAATAATCATAGTAATAATAAATCATAACAATAGTAGCAAACTACTAAGATTATATTTTAATATTTTAAATATTTTAAAAGAATAATGAATTCAATTCAATTTAAGTTATGTATGTGTAGATATAAATACAAATATTCAATATTTAAGTCTTCCAATTACAATTTATATAAAAATAGTTTATATAAAAATATCAATTAGGATGAATATATTTTTATATATACATATCTATAATATTGCTTTTCTATAAATATTTTTTTTAATATAGAAATTATTTATTTAAAATTTCTATTGCTTTCTGAAATCTTCTGTATCTGTATCTGTCAACCGGTTTTGGATGTTAATCACTGTGACAGCTATTCGCTCGTTGTAAGATTTTATGTCGCTGCATTCTGTGATTATTACTATTTAGCCCAGTTTGGTGAAGTGGTTCATCGTCTACCCGGTATTTTAATTGATTTTGGTGACGTTTAAGGTAACCGCAAGGTGTTCGTACTGTGTACAACATTCTTCCCAATTGTTTTGTTACCTCAGCGGGAATCCATTTAGGGCCACGGGAAAAATTGCGCGCGAAAACAGTTTGTGGGCGATAAAACTTATTTTGTATATTTTCATCGTTGCTTGGATGCTTTTTGAATGACGATATTAGGCTCAAAATTGTATGTGGAACACGACCATGAAGTATCTCGGTAAGTTGATAAATATTTATTTACTGCATTTTTTAGAGGCAACCCATCTTCCAAGTTTTTCTTTACAGCAGTTTTAAAGGTACGAACAAAACGTTCGGCGAGACCGTTGGAAGGAGGATGAAACGGGGCGGTAGTGATATGCTTGATTGCATTTTCGGCACAAAAGTTTTTAAAATCTTCAGACACCAACTGCGGCCCGTTGTCACTCACAATTACATTTGGCAACCCCTCAATAGCAAAAATAGATGATAACGCCAATATTGTATCTTTACTTGTTGTTTGTTTTAATTGTACTACAAAGGGAAATTGCGAAAAAGCATCAATGCAAATAAGCCACATATAGTTAAAGATTGGGCCAGCAAAATCAATGTGTATGCGATCCCAGGGTCCAGATGGTGATGGCCAGGGTAAATAAATTTGCTTTGGACTTGGACCAATCTCATTACAAACTTTGCATTTTGCTGCGATATCTTCGATTTGTTTATCTATTTTGGGCCACCAACAATGCTTGCGTGCTAATTGCTTCATTTTTACCGTCCCCCAGTGTCCTTCGTGGAGAAGTTTCAATATGTGATTTTGTAATTCCGTAGGTATAACTACACGAAAATCAAATCCATTTCCCTGTAAACAAAGTAATTCATTTTGTAGAGTTAACTGAAGTTTACGATTTTAGTATGGTGACAATTCTGGGTCATTGTTACGTTTCGGCCTACCGTTTAGGACATGATATTTTACCTTTTGTAAGACCTTATCTCTACTTGCGCTCTTTAGTATTTGATCAGCATTTATAGGCGTTGTTAATATTTCATTAACATTTAGACACTCTTCTATCTGGTCAAATTCGGGATCTGGACCTAAGGGTAATCTTGAAAGGGCGTCAGCATTAGCATTTTCTTTGCTTTTACGGTACTTAATTTCAAATGTATACGCCATTAGTGTAATTGCCCAGCGTTGTAGTCGTTGTAAAGTCGATATTGGTAGATGCTTAGCTGGGTTAAAAATACTAACAAGAGGTTTGTGGTCTGTAATTAATATAAATTTTCGCCCATAAACATATTGGTGGAATTTAGTAACTCCAAATATAATAGATAATGCCTCTTTTTCAATCTGGGCGTAATGGGTTTCATGCATATTTAAAGTTTTTGAGGTGAACGCAATCGGTTTTTCTGACCCGTCAGGATATACATACGTGTGATAACACGGCACCAATACCGTATGACGATGCAACGGTAGCTAAAAGCAACTCAGTAGCCTTTACAATATGGCTTTTCAATTCATTAAAAGAATATTCTTGTTCTTTTCCCCAATGAAAAGGAACATCTTTGCGGAGTAATTTATTAATCGGTGCAGCTAGTGTTGAAAACTTCGGAATAAAATTATGATAATAGGTTATTTTGCCTATAAAAGTTTCCAATTCTTTTAAATTTTGCGGACGCTTAAGATTTTCCACAGCCTTAACACCTTGCTCGTCTGGCAAAATACCTGATGCACTTATTTTTCGACCTAAATAAACAATTTCTTTCTGGAAGAATAAACATTTTTCTTTTTTACAACAAATACCATTATCTTTTAAAATTGTAAGCACTTTTTCAAGTCGTTTCAAATGTTGGAGCTGTGATGATAATATCATCAAGATAATTTGCACACCCATCTATATTTTGGAGTAATTGTTCAATATATTTTTGAAATGTAGCAGGTGCGCTAGCAATGCCATATGGAAGCCGCTGGTACTGAAAAAGTCCGAAAGGCGTATTAATTACAAGTACCTTCTTCGACTGTTCGTCTAATTCCATTTGCAAATATGCATCTTTTAAATCTATTTTCGAAAATAGCTTCTCGAATCTCATTTTATAAAACAAGTTTTCCCGAGTTGGCAATGGGTATTGCTCGATATCAATTTGCATGTTGACAGCTAATTTAAAGTCGGCACACACACGTACACTTCCGTCAGGTTTCTTTGCGATTACAATAGGCGATGCCCAATCGCTAAACTTTATAGGTTTTATGATGCCTAAGACAACTAAACGATTTATTTCTTCTTTGAATTTCGGCATCAAGGCAAATGGAACTTGCCTGCTTTTAAAAAATGTTGGGGTTGCATTTTCCTTTAAATGAATCGTTGCTTTAAAATTCTTTATATTGCCTATTGCCTAAAGATTTCTTTATATTTTTCGAAAATATTTGTTGTATTTGTCATTGATACTGCATTAATTTTATTTATTGTGAAACCAAAAAGTTGAAACAAATCTGCACCGAATAAATTATTACTTTGCTGGATATCTGCTACGATTAACAAAATGTTTTTTATTATATTACCGCATTTGGCTTGCAAATTTAGTTCACCCATAATAGGAATTTTATTCTTACCGAACCCATGTAAAATTTTGGTAGAATTCTTTAACATTGGCCTTCCTAAAAAATTGTAGGTTTGCTTTGAAATAATGGATGTAGTGGCCCCGGAGTCCATCTGAAATTTTACTCTTTTATTTAAAATTTCTAAGTGAATAAATATTTTATTATCTTTATTAAATACAACACCAGTGATTTGCTTTTTGTTGTTCTTATTGTTCTTTATTTCTTTTTTAACATTACTTTCTTTTTTTAGTGTGATCATAAACACATCACTTGCTTCTACAAAATTATTTTCGTTGTTGTAATTCTTATTATTTTTTGCTCGATTTTTTACATATTTATTTCTTCTATTTTCTTTATTTTTTGACAAACAAACTGGGGCTATATGAACGGTTTTACCACATTGATGGCAAATAGCATTTTTAAATCGACAATTATTGCGGGGGTGCGACGTGAAACAACCTGAGCACCGTTTGAGTTTTTGTTTTTCAGAATACTTATTTCTAACGGCATTTTTATATCTGTAATTTGTTTGTTGAACAACTTTATTATTTTTTTTTAATGGAAACTGTGTTAACATCATTTTCTTCAAAATTTGTGTCTTTTAATTTTATTGCTGCTATTGTTTTTAATGTGGCTTCATGTGCATCAGCTATTATTAATACGTCAGCCAAAGACGGCTGAACTTTTTGCAAACATGCTGTCCGTACAGCATCATGAGGTGTATTTAAAATCACTTGATCACGAATCATTTCATCGACGTAGCTGTTATTACAGTTTCCTGCTCCACAAACGAATTTGCACTGCCGAGCTATACCCCTAAGATTTGCTATCCAATCTTTATAAGATTGATTTGGCTGCATAACACATCTATTAAATTCCAAACGGGCGGCTACGCTATGGATCTTTTCTTAAAAATGAGTTGCTAATTTTACAGTAATTTCGTCAAATGTTTTTCCACTTAAATCATCGCTCCCGAATAGCTTTTTTGTTAATTTGAAAGTGTCACTGCCAATCCAAGACAAAAAAATGATTTTTTCTTTTCAGGCTTAGTGATCGAGTAAGCATTAAAATGTTGATTCAATGGCTCCAAATAGGTAGTAAAATTTTGTTGGTCTTTATTAAAACTATGGAATGCAGGTGGTGGTGGTGTTTGCTGTGTCGATAATGATGTCGTTTCCCGTAACATTTGAGCCATAAAATTTTGCTGATCCGCTAACATTTTACTCATAAATTCTTGCTGCTGTTTAATTATTTTTTGAAAAAAATCACTGTCAATCGGCATATTTAATTTTTATTTAACGACCGTACAGAATCAGAAAAAAAACAACTTTTAAGGTATTAATCTACCGCTACTTTACAAAAATAACCGTGTCCTCGTCGCCACTGTAATATTTTTGGGAAGTGCACGATGCAATTAAAAGACGATGTTTATTAATCGGCGGTTATAATGAGACTGAGTTTTATTTTAATAACATACGTAAGAGATAATCAATTAGATGTTATGTATTTTATGTATTCATGCAAACATATAATGTATGTAAATATATAACACCTAAGTTCTTGCCACTTTGTACCAATGCATTGGTATGGGCGAGTCCCCGACAACTAATGGTGGCAATAGGTCTGGCAAAAGGCCAACTTTACCAATTATGATAGCCTTTGATTTATTCGCATTTAAGCAAAGACCATTTGCAGTAGCCCATTTAAATATATTGTAGAGGTCCTGATTCAGTCTCAATATACAATTGTCGATGTCAGACTTATTAGAGCTAACGTAGAGTTGGACATCATCGGCATACATTTGAAGTCCGCAGTGGGTAATACGTGAAGGTAGGTCATTCGAGTATATTATGTATAGCAGTGGGCCGAGAATTGAACCCTGTGTTACACCTATCCGCACTGGGCTGCTAAATGATTTTTCATCCTCATGGTGTACTGTCTGACTTCTCTTATACAAATATGTACGTAATAGTTTCACTCTTGATGTTGAAAATTTAAAAGTATTTTTCAACTTCTGACAAAGAATGTCATGATCAACAGTATCGAAAGCTTTCGAATGATCTAGAAGTACCAGAAAAGACATCATGTTTTGATCCATTTTCGACCTCAACTCCTCCATAACATCCACTAAAGCCGTAACGCAGCTGTGTTTAGGTCTGAAAACAGATTGTCTGCTAGTCAGTAGTCAGTTGTCATATAAGTATTTACTGATTTTATTATTTTATTTTGGTAGAAGCTGATGACATTTTGGTAGAATAATAGAATAATTTTGAAAGGAGACATACCATTTTATTACGGAAACGTAATTCATAACTATTGTATTTGGTGACGCCTTACATCGATCGTCACTAACTTAGTATTTAACCAATTTAGAGGTATATTCACAAATTCCTGAAACAAAATATTATGAGTATATGTTTTGTTATATTTTTCTTTTTGCTTACCTTTTGCACATGGAACTTTTTTCATTGTGAAAAGAAATTGTTTATAGTTCCACCAATAATGAAAAAATTACCTAATTTTAATCTTTTCATTCAAGAAATTAATAAATACTGGTAATATACATAAAGTTCTGCGAGAAAACAATTTTATGAGGAATATGTCTTATTTCATCTTGATTATTTAGCTTCTTACTTACCGTTTGCACAAGAAACTATATTCATTGTGACCAAAAACCACACACATTTCAATTAATAATTTAATATTTACAAATTTTTAAAATTTTCATTGAAGAAATTAAAAATATTCCAATTTTTCCCTTTTTTAACACAAAATAAATGTTTATTTACATTTATTTATTTATTTATTTACAGCTGTTTTTGTTTTGTTTTTTTCAGCTGTTTTCAACATTTCTATGTTGGTAGCTCTGATTTAGTACATCAAAAACAAGGTTGTATTTCATAAAACCTATTTAAAACCAATTCAAAAAAGGTTTAAGATGGTTTTAACACAATAATTTTGTATGGTAAAACCAGGTTTAATTTATGGTTTTAACGTTAAAACCAACTTTTGCGCTAAAATGGTTTCAACACAATAATTGTGTATGGTAAAACCATACATGGTTTATGGTTTTAACGTTAAAACCAACTTTTGCGTTAAAAACCACTCAGTGTGAAAATACTATTACTCACTAATACACAACCAAAAATTTTTTGGTAATACCTACCTTAAACCATGTCACTTCTAAGCCTTCAATGCTACCTTATTGTTACTCTTAAGATTTGCGGACTAGTTTTGTGGTCTTAATAACAACAAGACTTTCCGCACGGAAGATATTCAATTAATGTTTCAGTCCCCGTCTCCATTACGGATTCGTCCGTGACGATAACCCAGCCGTCGAAGAGTTAATCCTAACATATCCAAAGATTATTACCAGGTTTTATAACATTTAATGCGTAACTGAAGTGAATTTTTGTAAATCGTCAGTACGGCAGACGATGTTGTTTGGCCCTGTCGGTTATGTTTTAAACTATACCGAATGAATTGCCCCACAGAACCTCTCTAGGCCTAACTTGTCAGTCCTATTGCCTTCAGTCATCAAACCTATTATGTCTGCATGATACCTTCTCTCCAACACATCATTTTCTACTCAAACGTTAAATTTTAGTTTGACGACTGTGTGTGCTTAGCAGAAGTGGCGTGGTGAAACATATTACATAACATAAACTTGAAAGTTTGAAAAATATAAATAATTTTTACTTCCCATTTCTGTTCATTATATAAAACTGTAGAGCATAGTAAATAAAAATCGAGACAACCAATCAATATTTTATCTGCATAAAAATGAACTGTTTAAACTAAACAGGAATGTGCTGTGTTAACGGAATGAATGTTAGTCTTTACGTTCTGTTACATAAGAATATGTATAAAGCCCTAGTTATGCTACCGGAACGTAATGTAACGCAATGTAACAGTAATGTGCACGGAACGCAAAAATGTAAGAGCAATTATAGAACGTAAAAACGTAATCATATGCTTTTAGGTAAACAAAACAATAAAAGAAATAAACAAAAACAAATAAAGAAAAAAATTGCAACTAAAAGACAAAAATTCAGATATGGATACAAAAGACATGTTTTTGAGTTTTTATTTTATTATATTTATTATTGTTTTTTAAACAAACTTAATATTAATTTCAGATTTTAAAAAATTCGTTTTCCCTCTTTTTATCACTTTTAATATGGCGCCTTTTGTTTTGCTTTAATTCAGATGTTAACCAGTGTTATCACTACAGAGTTTTTAGGTTTATTTCAACGATTTTATATTTATCTAAAGGTACTTATTAAAAGTTTTATGTACTGTTTCTGTAAGCCAAACAATTCCACTTTCACTCAAACAAAAACAATCAATTTAGTTTGTGTTGAGGAAAACACAAAATTTTGATTGTATTTTTCCATATAAATAGACAAGCAAGTGAAATCGTTTATTTTACAGAAACAGGTCTGGTATTTCAGAAACGAAATTTTGTACGAACGTTAAAACGTAGTTATCTTCTCTAATAAAAGTAAAGTGAAATGATTTAATTAGTCAAAATCTATAATTATATTTTTCTAATTTAAAATAAAAATAAACACTATCTACATAATGTAATAGTAAAATAGTCTTTATTTTTATTTTAAATTATAAAAGTTAATAATGAAATAAATTATAATTTGGGTTTTTAAAATATGTGAAGTTTTATTTAAAGAGAGTTCCACATACAGACAAACATAATATACGTACAAAATGTAAATTCTGTTTATAATTTCAATTTTCGTTTTGGTGGTTTTTAAAATAGAAATGTTGTTAACACTGCTAAACAGATGTCACGTAAAAATGTAAGAAAATTCTATTTTTTACAGATTCTTACGTTCCGGTTACGTTACATTACATTTCTATAACCATTCGTATTGCTTTATACATAACAAAAACGATCAGCTGTTTCTTACTGTTGCGGTTACATTCCGTTACGGTAGCATAACTAGGGCTTAAGTCGTTAGTTGCTCTGTTCCGTTCCGTTTTGTAACGGGTGAACTTGATAAAAACAAAAATTCGTTCATTATTTCTATGCAGATATCTGTGTTAAAAATATAAAAATTTCTTCAGATTTACATGAGAATCGGTATACGGGGGTTTTTGAGATTACTAATTTCGAATCTTAGGTAAAATTTTTCAAATGACGGATCCAGTATGGAGACAAAATTTTTTAAATATTTTCAGATTTACATGAAAACTGATATAAGTGGGTTTTTGATGTTGCTGATTTCAAATCTGACGTAAATTTTTTAAATTCGAATTGGCGGATCCAATATTCAATTTTAAAATTTTTTTGGTTTAAGTGGGAAAAACTCTTAGGGCCATTTTTTGAATGCAAGTTTAAACTCGAGATTAAGTTAATCTCCAGTTAAACTCAGTTTTCAGTTTTTGAATTTACTTAATCTTGAGTTTAACCTTACGGTTAAGCAGTTAATCTCAAGTTTAAACCACCAACGTTGGTGGTTTAAACTCGAGATTAACTATGAAAAGTAGTTGACAAATTTTATTTAAAAAAGGTTTTAAGTGAGGGGAAGCCGAATAAGACAAATATTTAAGTAACTATGAATTATATAAAACACAAATTGACAACAGACAGTCTTAATTTATTTATTATTTTAAGAAAATAATTTTTTTACATAAATATCAACAGCATTCGGCTTTTGTTTGTTTGTCTTGTTATATACAAAAGCAAATTGTTGTGAAACACTTTGCAAAAAAGTAGCAAACACAACAAAGTAAACGAAAAAAATTTTGCCATATTTGCTTATAAGTACGGCAGCTCTACAAGTTAATCTCCAGTTAAATTCCCATTCAAAAAATGAAAACTCAGTTAACTGAAGATTAACTTTAACTGGAGATTAACTTAATCTCGAATTTAAACTCGCATTCAAAAAATGGCCCTTAATGGCGTACTTTTGTGTCCAAAACCTTAAAAAAAATAAAAAATTTAGACTGGCAGAAACGTTTTTTTTTAATTTTTAATAAATTTTTTTTTGCCAGCAAAAACACGTTTTTGTTTTAGCCGATTTTTTCAATAGTTTATTCAAAACTCAATTCTCAAAAAAAAAATGTCCGAACTATTAGCTTATTCGTTAAGAAAGTTTTTTCTATAAAAATCTTTCTCTAAACTCTTAAGTACTTACTGTCGCTTTTGTTTTCCATATTTAATTTAAATTTATGTTTGTTCCTCAACGATTTAAGGACACTAGAAATTCATCAAATTGCACTGTATAAAACAAATTATGCATTTGTCAATTGTGATATGTTCTTATTCAAATACCAACAAAAAAATGCATTTTTGAAAGTGCTAATAATGATTTTTTGCCAAAAAAAAAACTAGTCAAATTATCTACAATGCATTGGTTGAAAACTTAATATTAATATATTTAAATATTAATTTTATTTAAAACTATCCAGGCCTTCATTCTCAATCATGTTTACATCGCATTGCGGTGTAAACATGCTATTAAACCTCAATTAGAAAAGGTCTCAGTTACGCGTTTTTTATTTTGAGTTAAACATTTTTACGTGTTTGAGGCTCTTAAAAGAGCTAAATCTAGCTAGTAAGGCCTAAGTTGGCATCACTTATTGTACCAGTTTACTAAAATCGGAATTACTACGTAATTTGTTTTGCAAAACAAAATTTTCGACGTTAACAACAAAGTGCAAAATCTCTGAACTAAAAGTTTGTAGAATTTGTAATGACACATATTTTCTAATTATTTAATTAAAAAATTTTATAAACAGACTCCATTTTAGAAATTACTGAATATAAGAAAACATAAAAAACTACCTTTTTATATACTCAGTTTTTGGAAGTTTTGCTTAAATAACAAAACTAAATTTTAATGAAAAATAAATTTTACCAGCATTAATAAGGTAAGGTCATTAATAGATTTAATTATATTTAATATTATTTCTCGTTTTCTTTTAACTGAGCATGCAAGTAAATATTCCTCGCATAAATTCCCTGCTGTAGTTCTCACTATAATATGCCGATCTTATGCAGGAAATATCGTTCTGAAACAAAAAATTGGGTGTAAATTGCTCTGAAGTTCTATAAGTTGGTAAATGCTGCTAATATCCGTTTCGAATTAATCATTGCTAGAAATGTTCAGAACATTTGTTTAATAACATCAATTAAATATAACTAAGAAATACATACAGCATCTTTATAAACTTTATTATTTTATTTGGTTATAATTCCCCTAAAATATGAAAAAAAAAAATAATTAAAAGCTGATAAAAATATTTACGCTTTATTGGCAACCCAAAATATTTAGCTGTATATATCTTCTCCAAAAGTTTATTAAATATAAAAAAAATTGTATCTAAACTAGAAAAGGAAAATATTGAAACAAATGTAAAAAAACGATACAGCCATTTGTGGCACCCATAGATATAGATCATATGCCCCTAGCCAGTCAATCCCGTTAATACTCTATTAGATCCTGAAGTCTGTAGTCTTTCAGATCTACCATACATACATAATTGGCCATTACAACCCTTCAGTCAGGATTACGGCCTAGCTTCTCACACCACTCATGTTGTGTGCGTTAATTTTATACGTGAGTGGCGGGACCTACAGTTTAACGTCGACTCCGAACGACAGATTTTTGAGAAACTTTTCATGGCAATTTTATTTACTCTCAGAGTTTTTGCCAGAAATCTGCTGAGAGGAAGTCGCCGAAGAAATATTTTTTTCATATTTCATTTTTGATGTCTGACCTGGGATACGAACCCGGGCTTTTACGAATAGTAAGCCAACACACTACCTACTACACCACGGCGACTTCAATCAGATCAGATCTACCAGTTTATCAAAAATTCGATTACCCAGCCATGCGAAGCATGTGAAAACAAGGACAACGACATAAAAAAAGATCCACTGCTTTCTCTGCTCCTTCACATAGCCTACAGAAATCTGAGATATCTCTATTCCATTTACTTATAAGTCTAAAGGGGCCATACCCCGTTTTTTTCCTTTCTTTATGATTGAGGTAGTTCGTTCGACAACCCCCTGCACGGTTTACGAGTAAATCTTCAATAATCATAAAAAAGTCATTGGTGGGTCTCATCACTTTATCTTCGGTTATAGCTTACAAAGCTGGGCACGACCTCGCTCTTCATCCGAAAAGTTGCCAAAATCGCTGACCAGCATAATTTAATTTCATAATCTGGCATAATGATTCTTGGAAGCTTTTACACTCCCTGACCAAATGTGACTTGAAAGCTTATTCCCTCAAAGACTTTAGTATTGCCTGATTATGTCTGATCGAATTCATTACATTTGTCTGTCTTGAACCTGTCAATGAGAATATTTCAGCTATCGAAGAGTGTATCCGAACCTATCCATAGTTCCCTAACAGGTATTATCGCATTCGGTGTGTCACAGATGTGAATTTTTGCAGCCATATAGTGATGGACAATATAAAAAACATCGATGTTTCTTTGCATAAATCGATATTTCACAAATAACATCGATGTTTTTCATAAATCGATTAGTTTTGTTAACAGAATAGAGCTGAAGTGGGCATACTGTTACGTGGAGTGGGCATACTGTTACGTGGAGGCCTAACGATTTATTGCACTGCCCTCATATTGGGTATCCCTATAACGTCTCACCCAATCCTTTTGTCTAACAAACTTCACGATGTCAATAAAAATAATTGCCTGCAAAGAACTCAACATGCACCTATGTTTTTAATTTTGAAAAGCATTATCTCAGCATAGTTTCAGCGTGATTCCTGCTTCTCATCGCTTAATTTACATGTTGGTATTGGACTGATTTCTTTCCCGTAGACCTACGTACCGTGGACTTCGCGATAATATTTTTAGACTATATTTAATGCAAGATACAAATATCTTCCCACTATATTCATCGCTCGATGAAAGGCAATTTCCGCCTCAAAAAATTTTCGTCACATCCTGAAAGACGCTACAATGGTCTGTCAGCCTTATAAACTGAGCAAAAAATACACTTCCAACAGTTCGGTTCAATTTGGAACCGTCGGTGTAAATTTGCACGGAGGGGTTTATGAGGAGGGTCACACCATTTTTCTAGACTTAATTTTTCGGAATGGATCTCATGAACTGTGACGTCATACCGCGGTGTCATGTAGCCATTGCTCCCGACTGCCCCAATTCTTTCATTAATCTTGCGTGACCACTATCCGTCGCCCAAGGACGCCTGCTTGTTTGAGCCGCCATGAACTTTCAACAAAGGTCAGGGCGAAAGAGGCATACAATTGTCCCCAGTGCTCACGCATGTGTAGTGCGTCGTATTGGATTCAAATTCGTTGTCCTATCGAGAGTCCCACTAAACTAGGTACCCATTATTATTGATCGATTGATTAATTTCTTTATTAGTATCAATAAAAATACTTTATAAACTTACATAATATATTTATAGTCTCATATGTTAGACAATGTAAATAACAAACCCTATAATACATTGTTCTTAACAAGTATTACATTTTTTCTAAATACACTATTGTTGTGTTCATTTTTCACATAATCAGGCAGTTGGTTATATAATTGCAATCCCTTATAGAAAAGTGAACGCTGCATCGCCACCGTATCTGCCCGTTCAATAAGAAAATCGTTGTTATTTCTCAAATGATATGCTTGCATTTCTCCGACTTAGGCTATTTGATCTTTTATATATTGTGGTACATTTCCATTTTTTATTTTTTTAATAAAGTTTAGGGTATTAGCCATTTTAGATATTCAAGCATATATTCTATTGAGGTGTATCAATTGTATCTTAGTATGACACGCATTGCCTTATTTTGAAGCCTCTGCAGTCTTTCAATTTGTTGATTTGTGCAACATGAGTACATAATTGTCGACCCAAATTCAAAATGAGGTTTAATCATCGTGTTATAAATATTTATTGCTGTCAGCGCAGTTGTATTCTTTCTTAATCTCTTAAAAAACCAATTTTTTCCCCCAATTTTTTGCACATGAAATCGATGTGACTCTTTAAATTTAGGTTGTTGTCTATAATAAATCCTAGGTATTTAATCTGGTTAACTTTTTAAATTTTTTCGTCATTAATTTCAAAATTTATATCGCTGTTAGTTTTTATTTCCATAATTTTAGTTTATTAATTTAACATTATTATATACTAAAAAACGTTTATAGTTGCCGTTACACAAACAAATATAAACAACTATTTCCAAATTAAATATAATTGAGTTAAAAGATAATTTTATTTAATCAATATCCCCTACATAAAATATATTGCTATATTTGAAGAATCTGTCCTCATGGGCATCTGGAGATAAATCTGGACGAGACGGAGATGGTCTTTTTCACTAGGATATATAAAGTGGTTAGATTTTGACCGTTAGTTCTTAATAGAGTGGCGTTAAGACTTTTGGATAGGGTGAAATAGCTAGGAATTCTACTTGATCCCAAGTTGTCATTCATATTGAATATTCAGGAGAGGGTTAATTGTTAATTTTTATTTATTTATTTTGTAGCATTTATTTATTTCCGACGGTTTTATAAAACTTGGTATATATACGATCAACAGTTTCTTAAATAAAATCATATTTCCACAATCTTTTATGTTGTTTGGTAGTTCATTATACTTTTTAATTCCTTTATATTCTAAACAATTCATATCCCTTGTTGTTCTCATCAATGGTAATCTATAATTATCTTCTCGTTAGTATTATAATTATGAATTTCATGATTACACTGTAATTTCTCATTTAGATATTCAGGACATTTTCCAAATCTTATATTATGTATAAATTTCAAGGTGTGAAAAGTAATAATTTGTTTAACACTTAATCAATTTAGTTCGTTTAGCATACTTCTTATATTTGTGCCATATTTTTTGTTTAAAATAATACGCATAGCCATATTTTGCAACTTTTGAAGTTGGTCCATCTGAGTTGTATTCAAAAGAAATAGTATTGAAGGACAATAAACAAAATGTCGTAAAATTATACTGTTATACACTTTATTCTTATACTTCTTTTTTACTAATTTAGTTGAGCTAGCTAGTATTCAAATTTTCTTTGCTATTTTGTTTATAATATACTTCAAATGATCATCAAAATTAAAATTTTCATCTATCATTATGCCTAAATATTTAATTACATTTACTCTATCAATAGCGTCATTCTTTATTTTTAATATACACTCATATTACACGATTTCTTGTCAATACCATAAATTTAGTTTTACTAATATTCAATTTTAATTTATTTTCGTATAGCCATATATATAAATTGTCAATATCTTCCTCCATCTTTCTCATAGCATTCTCAAGATTCCTATCTGCAATCAACAATAATGCGTCATCAGCAAATATTCTAATCTTTGTATAATTTAAACATGTTTTGATATCCTTTATATATAAAATAAAAAGCAGCGGTGCTAACACAGTCCTATATTTACATCAATTTTCGTCGATACCGTATCAGATACAACCACTTGTTGCTGTCTATCACTCAGATAGCTGGTCTTCCATTTGTTCCCAGTATCCTTAATTCCCATCTTCTGCAACTTTGCCATTAATATATTTCTATCTACTGTCTCAAATGCTCTTTTCAGATCAAGGAAGGTTGCAACTATATTCATCTTGTCATTAAGATTATTCTTCCACTCCAACAGTACCAAATTTAACGCTGTTTCGCAGGAGTGGTTTCTTCTTAAACCAGACTGTTCCTCTATTAATATAATATATTCTTCTATATGTTTAGATAGCTGTTCTTTCACGATCAGTTCAACAAGTTTATAATCGCTTGTAATGGTATTAATAGGCCTGAGTTCTTCTGCGAGTATAGTATTTGCAATTTTTTTATTGGAACAATAGTTGTTAATTTCCACTTCCTTGGCACTACACCCGTCGACAAACTTTCATTTATCATACAAGCGTAGAAATAGGCTGTATAATTTAGAGAGTCTTTCAGTACGTCTTCCGAAAAAAGGTTTTTACCGCCAATCTTATACTTCAATTTTCTTGAAATATCATATACATCATTTGATGAAACCATTTTAAATCTGAACTGTTCCATTCCACTATTAATATCTGGGAACAAGCCTCTATATTCATAATGTTCAATTGAGCCATTTATTTCTTCCACACTGTTTACAAAAAATTCAATCAGATTCTCTTCGATTTCTTGATCGTTATCATAAACAATACCGTGTATTTTAACTGTTTGTATTTCTCCCTTCTGTTCTTTTAAGTTAGTTAATTCTTTTTAATATTTCCACATTTCTCTACTATTATTTGCATTAATGTTTATTTTATTTTCCAAGTTTTTGTCATTAGGATACACAAGGTCAATACAAGTAGAACTATGTTCTGTTATTCGCGTATCGATTACACATTGTTTCATTGCAGTATTAGACAAAATTTCGTTTAATTTATTTGAGTATAAATTATTTTTATTAATATCAATATTAAAATCACCAACCAATATATTGTGATCACGTATATTAATGTTTCGATCAATAATTAGACTTAAGTTATCAATTAAATCAGTACAACTGCCACTTGGTGATCTATAAATTACGCCTAATTTCCAATTTTTAGTCAATTTTTTGTTTTTACAACTAAGCACCATAAATTGTTAGGAATTGCTTTCTTATACACTTCTTTAATATATATATAAATTACTATATATAATATATATATATATATAAATTACTAGCTGTACCCTGCGCGTGTTGCTGCACCATTAACTAAAATAAATTTGAAAGAAAGACATTACACAAATGTCCAATTAATTTTGAATCATTTTATTGATTTTGTTTCCCGTTGTCCTGATGATTCAGATGAACGGGCCTGAGAATACGCATTCGATCAGTTTCTAATCTCACTTCTCGTTGTTCAAGTGGTTCAAGCGAACGCGACTCAGCGGCATATACTCGAAGATTTTCCAGTCTCAATGCTCGTCTGATTCTGAGGCTCGTAATGCTCTTTTCTTCCGTGCTTGAGCTGTAGGTCGACCAATTGCTTGTCATTCATTTTGAATAATTTGCCGTGACGCCATCCATCTGAAATTAATCGCACCAACCTCCGTCGACTCATGAGCAACAATTTTGTTAAAGAATGCACAGTTTACGATTTAATTCATTTTGAGTAATTTTCAGTGGCGCCACCTGTCGGAAATTGGTTATACTAACTTAGAAACCTTCGTCGGCTCATGCGCAAAAACTTTGCTAAAGATCATAACTTGATCAAATGCATAGTTTACGATTCTATAAAATACATACAAACAAACATTCATTTTAATATGGGTATGTGGGCGTGGCACCTCGCCTACTTGAAATTTTAAAATAAAAAGTAGCCTATAGTTCCTTCCAGATATACAGTAAGGTACTGTTAAAATTTCAAGAAAATCGGTTCAGCCTTTAAACAAACACAAATTCATTTTTATATATAAGATTACACCACCAGTATGTCTACTATTGGAGTCACATCTCACACTTTTGTATGTGTTAATATTAATTTCAGCATCCGTAATATTATCCGTTGCACAAGTTTCCGTACATAGTACTATACCGGGGTTTTTGGATTCGATAAGTCTTTGAAGCTCTATTTTATTTGATATTATGCTGCAAATATTAATATATGTACACTTAATGTTTTTATTATTATTTAGTATCGAGAAGATAGTTAAGAACCTATTGGAGGGATATTTTGAGATACATAACCTACTATCGAAATATCAGTCAGGCTTTAGAAAGAAGTAATCATGTGAGACGGCAATTAACTATGTAATAAATAGATGGAAATTTATAGGGAATGATCGCAAAGTTCTAGCAATTTTTTTTAGATTTCAAAGAGCTTTCGAAACAATAGATAGGGATATTTTGCTTCAAAAACTTTCATGTTATGGCATTAAGTATAGAGAATTAACCTGGTTTAGTTCATATCTCACGAGACGTAGACAAATAACAAAGGTGAATGGTGTTGAGTCGAGTATGAGTGAGAATGATTTTGGTGTCCCACAGGGTTCGATATTAGCAGCTTTATTGTTTATAATATACATCAAGGATATTTAAAATATAATGGAGAAATGCGAGATAGTTTTATATGCAGATGATACTCTAATTTTTACTGAGTGTAAAACGTGTGAGGAATGTTATGAAAATATTGAAAAAGATATGGATAATATAAATAGATGGTTGAAGGTAAACAAATTGAAATTAAATGAAAATAAAACATAATGGAAATTAATATGCACACTAATAGTTCATTTAAAATAAATAATACAGTAATGGAGGGCAACAATATTAAGTATCTAGGTTTCATAATAGACAGGGAATTAAAACTAAAGGAACATTTAGAGTATATGTATATACAGGAAAATAGGAAAAAAGATAGGTTTCTTTAAACGGCTGAGAAATAAGGTCTCAATCAAAACATCTATTAATATATATAATACAATGCTGAAGCCGCATTTCGAATATGGATCAACAATTTTATATACATGCTGTACTGGGCAACAATTAACAAGACTGCAGAAATTACAAAATAAGGCGATGCGTTCTACATTACAACTAAATAGATTTACACCAACTACTTTTATGTTAGATGCACTGAGATGGCTTAATGTGCGTAAAAGATTAGAATTTAACACGCTGAATTTTATTAAAAAAATGAAAATAAGAGAAGCACCTAAGAGTACCTAACTGAACAGTTAAAATATGTTGGAGAAGCGCAACCGTACAGACTGAGAAATGCGAGGGGATACAAGTGCAATGCAGAAATCTTTATACTATAAGGGACTGAATATGTACAATAAAATGCCAAATTATTTGAAGAATGAAGCGAATATCAATGTTAGAAAAAATGTTGTAAATTTTGTTAAAAATAATAATAGTTAAAATCATATAGTTATAATATTTATATTATTTAATATTTGTAATATTTGGTTGTTATGAAAGTATTTCAAATACTACTAAATAAACTTGAATTGATTGAATTGAAATTGAGAGTCTTCTACCGTTGTATATATGTACTATGATTTCTTTCTAGTCTATTTTCAAAAATATTGTTATTATCATTTGACTCAATTAATAACTGCTAATAAGAAATTCGTTTTTTCTTTTCTTCAATTTTTTTTTTATGTAAACTGGACACATCCTACTATTTGTCATATGATTAACTCAAGACCAAGTTTTCTAGATTCATTCATCTTCACAAAGTTTCTACACTTGTTAATATTTTCTCTACAACAATCCGCTGTTCTGTGGTTTCCTAAACATTTAATGCACACATAATTTTCACAATTAATAGTCTTATGCCCATGTTCTTTACATTTAAAGCAGCAAAGTACAGTAATACCATCGTATACTTTGCATCGGTCCCGTCCTACATTTAACTTCTCCATAGACATGATTTTATTAAAAGTTTCCAATTTAGTTTCAATTATTGCATTATAAAAAGATCCATTAGTTTTCTTCATTTCATATAGTTTGATTACTTTTATCTGATCATTTGATATACAATCATTTTGCCTTTTCTATTTTTCAAGTACATAATTGTTCGTTATCATATTTATATGAAATTTTTGTAACAATAATTTTTGGTTTAAGAGTTCACGGAATTTTTATTTCATATTCATTATTTAAATTTTTCTCCATAACTTTCCTTATTTTATCCCTCTCATTTTAATTAACGTTTTCAACCACTGCCACATCATTCTTTTTAATTAACACATTTGATATTTTAAATTCACCCGGATCAAGCTTTTTATTTAAATCATTTTTCGTTTTATCACTTGTTTGTTTACTTTTTGGCTTAATAATTAAAGGCTCATCATTTTTAATATCTGGCAATGCTGTCTTCGCAATTTCAGCAAATGCCATTTTATTTATTACTAGCGGTATTCGATGTTCGATGCGTTTTGTATTGCAAAAGTTTGCACTTACAAATGTTTTGACATTGATTGTGAGCGCTCTATTTATTTCGTACTTCGCAATACTAATGCAATTTATGCACTAAAACAGCTGATCTACATAAACAATTTCTAAACTTCTGTTGGTACCTAAAAATAAAATGAAAATATCTTGTAAACAAACAAACTTATTTGATTAAAAATTTTACCTCTATATTAATGGCCTCCTCCAAATAATCTAAAACTATTTTTATTTCTTCAGGCGTCCACTTTTTGTTTGGGTTTTCTCTTTTAATATACTTCTGTGGAATTGTTAGCTCCATTTTTAATTTAATTATATTTATTTTATTAGTGTTTATATCTGTCAGCTGTTTAAATGTCAGAGTTGCAAACGCAATGCACGTACCGAAAAAACTATACCATTTTAGTAGTGTGTATTTTGTTGTTGGATTGCAATAAAAAGCTACGATGTTTTGCATTTGCACTTTTACAATGCCATTTGCACTGAAAGCCGCTACTTTTTTGTTATTCTCTGCAATTTTTCATTTCATCATTTATTTTCTTATTTTCACTCTTATTGTTTTCAAGTTCGATGCATATTTTATCACTGTTTTCTTTTATATTTTCTGCAGCTCTATTTAGATTTTCAACATTAACAATATTAATTTCACTTGCTGAATTTTGACTATTTCACTCAATTTTAAATCAAAAGCAATTTTAATATCATCGATCATTTTTTTTATTTATTGTCATATCAAATTCTCTTTTGTATTCTCTCAAGTATTTGCTGTTTTTGTCCACTGCCTTGTGCATTTCCGTAAGTATGCCGACTGTGGATTGTATGTAGAGGGGTGGGTAGTTGTGGCGACTCCTAGAAACCAAAATTGGGCTCAGATTTCTGGCAAGGAAAGGAAAAATTATCAAAAAAATTCTTCCAAATAAAAAATAAAAACAAGCAACACTTTCCTTTTTTGTTGCCGGTTGACTTCTCACTTTTCTTTCTTAATTAAATTCCAATCTATTTTGTTTTATTCTTTTCCAAAAAAAATATTTCCACTTTATTGTTCTTTGTTTTGCACGAAGTTTATTTAGATTCAGGTTTTATATTATTCTACTTTTCACAATAATTTTTTTATTTCACTATTTACAATTTCACCAAAAAGGTTATTAAAGAAAATTAATTGCATCCCTTTGGATGTTACAAAAAAAGAAGTTATAATTATGTTCAGCTTGAACAAACAAGAAGCCTAAAATAAACGGAATTACAGGATAATGTTAAAAAATACCTAAGCTTTAATCAAATTACAGTATAATGTTATAAAAAAACAACAAAGCTTAAATTAATATTATAGCGTCCTCTGTTGGTGATTAGGCCTCTTCAAGTTGATCGAATGGATTTTGCAATCTCCGGACACAAACGCCATCAACATTTAAAATACAAACCACGCAGTCATCGCGCATATATCTCAACATATTCATTTCGTTTAACTTCTGTGTAGGTATCTATCGCCGAGCACTTTAGTGCAAAATGATACAACCTTTCACACACTCCTTCACATCTAATACCTGTCACCACGAATTTCGGCATTACATTTGGCGCACTCCATTTTAGTCTATATGTACACTCAGCTTATTTTCTTTTAATAAACTTATATTCACTTCTTATAAGGTTTCCAATAGTCCTGTGTATTTTTTTTATTTAAAAAAATTTATTTTGTTTATTAACAATTACACTTATACGTTTGCACTCTATGACGTTTCAAATGTCACAATACTCTCTTAAAAATTAAAATTTCATAAATTATATGCCATTATTTTTTTTATCTCAGAAAATGATTTTATGTTGTTAAGCAAATTTAATTCTTTCACAAATTCAATATTTTAAAACTCTGTAAGTTCAGTTTCATGTGACCTGAGAATTTTTCCGTCACTATGAGGTCATATATAATTATATAATACAATTTTACTGTAATAGGAAATAATCTCTACAAAAACTTTAACTTAGTAGTTAAGGTGCTTGACTGGTAGTCAGAGCAATCTCATCAATAAAGCAATCAATTCAACATGACTTCCAACTTCAAAAAACTCTCTGGCTTAAATATCTCTCTCACTAATCAACTATGAAAGCCGCCTATCCCTAATTTATAGGAGTACTTAAACGTTACGGGAAAATCAGAGAGATTTTTATTTTATTTATTTATGTAGAAGTATTCATAATACTTTAAACATCTTTAAAATAAAATTATTTTATTAAATAATATTTATCTCATTATTTCTTACAAATTGAACAATATTTCTTTTGTACAAATTAAAATTTGTTTCTGTGTTTATAAATTCAGGTAGCATGTTGAAAAGTTTAAATACTTTGAAAAAAAGTGGCCTCTGCATGGATGTTGTTGTCGCCATTGGTAAACGAAAATCTTCAGTGTTTCGCAGGTGGTATGGTTGAACATCTCTTACATATCCAAGTTGGTCGGTTAGATAACTAGGCGCTGTTCCCATTTTAACATTTGGTGTTAAGAACCATTCTCTGTTGGATATTTAACCATCCAACATAAGTTGAATTGGAGTGTATCTGTTATATTTAAGTATTGATCTCATAGCCGTATTTTGTAATATTTGCAGTCGTTCTATTTGCGTTTTCGATCAGAAGATATATAAAATTGTAGATCCGAATTCAAAGTGAGGTTTTATCATTGTATTATATATATTGATTGCAGTTATTATTGATATTTTATTTCTAATCCGTTTTAGGTATCCAATTTTTTTACATATATAATCAATGTGTTCATTTAATTTTAAGGGCTTATCGATTATAAACCCGAGGTATTTTGTTCTATTAAATCTGCAGACCTTGTGGCGAAGGATAAAATTCTAACCCAAAAATGTATACTTGATGAAATTCTAACAGTTGACTTTTGTGATGTTTTTCCTTTGCTTGTTTGAAAGAGAATGATTTATTTAAAGCAATATACCATGGTATAAGAAATATAGAAGGTAGTTTCATTCTCTCTTTATTTTTTAAAATTCACTATCTGACATGCTTAAGGATTTTGACGTTTTCGTTAAAATAATGCTACCATATTAATTTTAAATTTCCCCCATTTTCAATTTTTTTAAAATTAAGGAAATTCTTTAAATACTAGTCCAAATTACGTGTTAAACTTGTTGGACTTAACTAATATAAATTTAGATATAAAAATTGTTAAAAAGTTTTATCTTGGACGAACATTTTTTCGTACATAAATATACAAAATTATAAATTACACATTTTTCATAAATAATTTATTGGGAATATACAACAAAATTATAAATGTGGTAACGCTACATGTATTGTTTATGAGAAAATAAAACTTCAAAAAACCTTATTTTATGAAAAATATTTTGATTGAAACTACCTTCTATATTTCTTATACCATGCAATATACATTACATGTCAAAATGTCAAAATTATTGTAAAAGAATACAAACTTGCAATTTAAGGTATTAACAAAAAATGTAAAAAGTACTAAATATTTCAAAAAGTGATGGAACAAACTCTTTTAATTGTTTCATTATTAATTTTAATTACTGAATCATCGTTCATGTTAATTTGAAGTAGCTTGGTTTTGTTTTCATTTAGCTTTATTTTATTCCTCTTTAGCCAATAATTTGTTATTTATGTCGTATAGTAGATATTGTTTACATTGTTCATCTGTTTCTCCTTCCGCATATATTACGGTGTCGTCTGCATAGAGTAAAATTTTACATCCTTTGAGTACTGGTGTCATTTACATAAAAATTATAAATAGCAATGCTCCCAATACAGAGAATTGAGGTACTCGAAATTCATTATTCACTTCATCAGATTTTGTACCATTTACCTTTGTCATTTGCTTTCTATCTGTAAGGTATGATCTATTTAATTTTTGAATAAGTATTTTTCTGTCAATTGTTTTAAACGCTCTTTTGAAATCTAAAAATACTGCCATTATTTTTTTCTCTCTGCCTATAAATTTCCACCTGTTTATCAAATACTTTAACGTTGTTTCGCATGAGGAATTTCTTTTAAATCCTGACTGATATTTTGAGAACAAGTTATGTCGCTCCATGTATGATTCTAGTTGTTCTTTAATTACTTTTCCATTATTTGTTCACAGTTTTTAGTGTATTTATTGTATTTATTCATAAAATGTTTTCTATCTGGGATATCATAGAGAATTTCCCGTTATTTGAGAAAACTCCTGACCTCATTGTCATGTTCCAGTTATCCATAATAATTTCAATTGTAACATTGTTATAGTCTGGCTTATTTTTCATACTCTTGCAGATATTTTTAATTTTTGTTATTGCACGGAATTTAAATCTATTTGTTATCACAGGTAAATTGTTTAAATATTGCACATCTTTTATTGTATTATTAATTGACTTAATATTGGCAATATTTACCAAGTAATTATTAAATTGAGTTGCTATTTGGTGTTCGTCATTCGTCATTATAAATAATATTCCTCCTAAATATATTAGTATTACCTTCCAATTTTACATTATTCGGCAGCAGGATGCAAAGCTGTAAAACCTTATAAAAGAAAATGTTTCAATGTGCATAAATTCTATAACTAGGAGCTGGTAAACTTAATATACATCTCGGTCGTTAGACCTGTTCTGACCTATGGATGCAAGGTATGGTGGAATTAATTGAAACAAGTTGTTAGAAATAAAGAACCAGTTGTTTAGTTCAGTGATCGAAATAAGATGATCTTTCTTTATTTAAATTTGGTCTTATATACTAATACATTTTCTAATTCTATGAGTGACTTTCTAAACTCACTCAATAACTTAAACTCTACTCAAAATAATTAAAATAAAATACACTTAATGTAATTTTGTTACACTTGAATTAAACATATACCAAAGTGTTCTATTTGGCACATGTTCTGCATTCCCATCACTTAGGTCAGTTTACACTAGTGACACACTTCAGAAACTGAAAGTATTACTACACGAATAACACACACAAAATATAAACAAATATGCGATTGTTTCAAAGTAACATTTTGTAATAATTTTGATGTAACCCAATACTGAACTAAATCAGAGTATGCATTTGTACTCTACAATATGTATACACTACACCCTCACCCAAAAAAAAAATCGTACAATTTGTTTTGACATATTGTATGATTTCTTGTCTAAGTGGGAAGTGCATTTTCAAGTGGTATTTTTATTAACATTATGTTAGTATAAATTTTGTTTTTGTATAAAAATATTGTTTACAACTAGTCATCGTATCATAATGCTTATTATTAAAAAATTTTATGCTTATTTTAAAATTTATATATATTTTCTTTTTATTTGTGTGGCATTTTTTTTTTTTTTGAATAAATATCTTGTTACATGACCTAACCTAATTATTATTTTATTTATAGTTTTCGTACAAATACTTATAATTACTTTTCATTAAATTTTTTCAATAAATTTTTGTGTACAACTTTGGTTTTGTTTTTGATTTTAATAGTTACATTTTAATTATCGATGAAAATTACTTCATATGGACCTTGGTATGGTGATTCATTATTTTTTCTATTTCCAACTTTCAGTAGAACTAAATCTCCTATTTTAATATCAATGCTATTTGTTTTGTCCAAGGAATCTAAACTTCTATTTTTTTTACTTTCTGAATTAATCTTCTAGCATTTTCTAATGAATGTTTCAATCTAACTTTTACTTCATTTGCGTAATTTTCATAACTATAAACCATGTCATCATTCATCATCTGTTCACCTGGTAAACTAGGTAATTTTCCAAAAATTAGTTCAAATGGTGAATAGTTAGTATCTATATGTGGAGTTATATTATATGCAAATGAATAATACGGTGCCCACTCACTCCAATTATCATCATTCACAAAAGATAAAAAGTATTCATTTAAAACACGATGATTTCTTTCAACAGTACCTAAAGTTTCATGATGATATGGTGTTGAAAATTTCTGCTCTATTCTTAAAAGTTCACTTATTTCTTTCATCAGTTCGTTTATAAATTCCGTACCTCTATCAGATTTTAAAATCTTGAATGGTCCATACTTTAGTATAAGATTCTCTGTCATACATTTTGCTATTGACTTAGCTTCTTTTGTTTCCATTGGGGCAGCTATTATATATTTTGATAATTCACATTGCATGGTTAATATGTATCGATAATTCCCCGATGGACGTAAAGGTCCAACTGTATCGATAACTACAGTACTAAAAGTCTATGTTGGTGTATCTGTAACTTGTAATGGTTCTTTAGTGTGTTTTATTTGTTTGTTCCTTTGACAAAGATCACATGTTGATACATATTTATTTACCATTTTATACATATTTCTATCCTGGATATTGCATCTGCATTTGTGTTGTTGATTCCTTTCGTGTAAATTATTTGGAAATCGTAGTCAGATAATTCCAAACGAATTCTTGTCAATTTTGAGTTAGGGTTTTTATGCGTAAATAGTGCGACAAATGGACGATGGTCAGTCACAACTATAAATTTTCTTCCAAACAAATATGGTCGGAAAAATTGTATACCCCAGTGTATACCAAGTAATTCCTTTTCTATAACTGCTTTATTTCTTTCCTGCTTACTCAATGAACGGCTTACATATGATATTGGTTTGTCTTCCCCAATTTCACCTTGTGATAATACGGCTCCTAACGCGAAATCTGATGCATCTGTTGTTAAAATGAAAGGTTTGTCAAAATTCGGATATTGTAAAATTGGTGGACTTATTAGTTTAATCTTAAGAGTTTCAAATGATGTTTGACACTGTTCTGTTCAATCGAATTTTAGACCCTTTTTTTAATAATTTGTTTAAATTATTAGTTATGTCAGCGAAATTTTTTATAAATCTTCTGTAGTAATTACAAAAAGCTACAAATCTTCTGACGTTATCAGCGTTCTTTGGCACAGGATAGTTAGTTACTGCTTTCAATTTTTCAGGATATGGTTTTATGCCATTTGGTGTTATTAGGTGACCAAGATATATCACTTCTGGTTTTAAAAACAACATTTATCTGCATTGAGTTTCAGATTATACTTTTGCAATCGATGAAGTACTTTTACCAAATTTGAATTATGGTGTTTCAGACTACATCCGATAACGATAATATCATCCACGTAAAGAAATGCTTTAGAATCCAACCCAGATAAAGCATTGGTTAACATACGCTAAAAACTATTTGATGATATTTTCAATCCAAATAGTAATCTGGTATATTGCTAATGATCATTTGGTGTAGAAAAAGCTGTATATGGCCGAGATTGTTTTTCCAGCTCAATCTGATGGAATGAACTTGTCATGTCCAATGTAGAAAAATACTTGGCTCTACCCAATTTGTCTAAGACATCTTCAATCCGTGTTAAAGGAAATTTATCGTTTACTATTTTGTCATTTAACTTCCTAAAGTCAACTACTAATATCCATTTCTTCAGATCAGTCTGACTTTTTTTGGAACTAATAGTAATGGTGCATTATATGGACTAATTGATGGTTCTATTATATTACTTTCTAACAATTTCCGAACTTGTGTATTTATCTCATTCATACTGGCTTGTGGTAAACGGTAATTTTTAATGTATACCGGAGTATTATCATGAAGATTTATCTTTTGTTTATAAAAGCTGTTAGTAGTTCAGTTTTCATCATCCATATGGAATACAGATTGATATTTATATAATATGTGTAGAAGTTCCCGTTTATAAGCGTCTTCTAAATCATCCAATTTCAAACGATCCAGTAGTCTATTAAATCTTCTGCGTTTTCGTTTTCATGAGGATTCATATTAATAGAACATACATCATAATTACGTAGTGGAACAGTTTGCATTTTCAAATTCTTCACTGTTATAGGCTGATCTGTAATATTTAGTAATTTAATATGTTGATTTCCTTCTTTGGGCACGATTGCATTCGCCAAATATAAACCATTTGTAATTTCTCTATTTTGTACTACACCATCTTCATCTAATTTAATCTTGAAAGGTATTATAATTCCACTTCTTTGTGGTATTCTTACGTAATTAACAGAAAATACATTATCATGTACAGGTAGTGTTATTGTCTCATTGTTGATAGTAAATGATAATATGTACGTATCATAATCTATATTGCATTTATATTTAGAGAAAAAATCCCTACCAAGAATTCCACCTGTATTTATTGGAAAAACATTTTGTACTAGTTGTATTTTATGTTGAATTTCATTATTTTCGATTTTATATATGTGGAACCTATAGATTTAATAACTTCTTTCGAGATTCCAGTTAAGTTGCAATAATCATCTGGATCCTCGTCGTAATGACATAAAAATTCTTCCTTACACAGGGATACATCAGCTCCTGTATCTATCATAAAAGTTAAAGCATAATTTGTATTCGAAACGTTAAGTTTTACATAATTTTTGAGGTTAGATGATATATTATAAATTTTTGTTGTAATTATATGTTTTCTTCCGGAGATGCCTGATGTATGGTCTCCGGGCTCAGGTAGTTTCCCTGATCCTCAATATGGTATACATTACGATTCCTATTGGATCGATAGTAGTTCCTGTTGTTAGAATTTACATTAGTTCTTTGGTTTGGATTTCCGTAGTTAGAATTGTTATTTCTGTTGTTTGTGTTGTTGTTATTAATATTAGAACTTGACAAACATGTGTTTTTCCGCATTTCTTACATTTGGTATACTCAACGCGTCTATTCTGTATAGGTCTAACATTTTGAAAAAATACTTGTCTTTTCTTTGATCTTGATGTAACATTTTCAGCTATTTCTAATGCTTCCACGAATGTTTTGACCCTATTACTAGCATAAATTGTTGATACTATTTGTGGATTTGAAAGTCCATTTATAAATGCATTATATGCTATTTTCGCATTTGAGTTTATTATTGGAATTGTATTCGTTTCGCCTTCCTCAGATATTTGTATTTCATTTAATTCAGATACTAAGCTTTCAATTTTGTGGCAAAGCCAAGCAAATTATCACCCCTTTGTTTTATACTTGTTAACTTGTTCAAAATGCTGTTGGAATTCTTAACCGATTTATATGAACTCTTCAAGACATTAATTAATTCTTCAATGGTTTTAGGAATTAAAATTTGTTTTATCCTATTTTGTACCTTCGAGTCTAATCTTGAATTAAAAATAAAATTAAAGAATGAATTCTGTTTTTCCACCGGTATGGTTTGTGCTACTATTTCTAAGTTCTTGATGAAATTTGTCAATTCATCCTTCCTTCCCGAGAAAATTGGGACTAACTTAATTACCGCTGTTAATTCGTTAATGTCCATGTTTACCATAATTATCGCTTTCCTTTTGTCTATATTAGTTTTCTTATTATAGTGTTGCTTCAATAAATCTGAGGCTTCCGTTTTTAAGTTTTCGAATTCTACTTTCTGATTTTCAGTTGGTTGTAGTCTTAAGAAATCGTCTTCTAAGTTATATATTTCTGTATTTTTAACAGATATAGTGTCTATTGAATACGGACGATTTAACGATTTTTTCGCATTCGATATTAATATTTGAAGACTCTCCAAAATCGAATCCATACCAATTACCTATGAAGTTTTTTTTTTAATGTTTTTTCCTTTTAAAATATTTACCTATCGAAAATATTCTTTTTATAGATTCTATGTAATTTGTATTTTACTTAACGAATTCTTTTACTTCAGATATCTTAATTGAACCCTTTTTTATTGAATACTGTATATATTTTAATAATAAAATACACGAGACTATTAAAATTATTATTATTATTAATTTTATTAAATTTCTACTGATCATTGTACGTATGTATGTTTTTCTTTTTAACTTATTATTATTATTTGTTTATATTTTTTTTATTTATAATTTTTTAATTTTTCCTTGCTTTTTCTTTTATTTTCTTTTTTTATATTCTTAATTTTATTCTTTAGGGTTGTTATTTTACCCTCTAAAATTTGTTTTGTCTCCTCATTTCCCTTGTAGGATAGTTGTGAAATGATTATTGAAATTTCCTTTTTGGCTTTTGCCAAAGCTCCACCTCTAGTTTTGTTGACGTTTGGTAAGGGGTATATTTCAAATTTCGGCTCGACTTCCTTCTTCTGACGAATCCTTAAAGGTTTCGGGCCCACAGTTAGTATTTCGGGCTTCTCCGCTTTCTTGTCCTCTGATAATAATTTAGCCCAGCGTTTTTCGGTTTCTCGTAGTTCCTTTAAAATCTCCTTTAATGGGGGATTCATTGAAAGAATTTTGTCTTACGAAAGGATAAAATTAAGCATAAGCTATATCTATTTTATCCTTCTGCTTTCCTCTTGACTAAGCAGTTATTTTCTTGCTTTTTGTTTAGAGGGGCAGGATCGCCATGTAAGAAATAAAAGAACCTGTTGTTTAGTTCAGTGACCAAAATAAGATGATCTTTCTTTATTTAAATTTGGTCTTATATACTAATACATTTTCTAATTCTATGAGTGACTTTCTAAACTCACTCAATAACTTAAACTCTACTCAAAATAATTAAAATAAAATACACTTAATGTAGTTTTGTTACACTTGAATTAAACATATACCAAAGTGCTCTATTTGGCACATGTTCTGCATTCCCATCACAGGTCAGTTTACACTAGTGACACACTTCAGAAACTGAAAGTATTACTACACAAATAACACACACAAAATATAAACAAATATGCGATTGTTTCAAAGTAACATTTTGTAATAATTTTGATGTAACCCAATACTGAACTAAATCAGAGTATGCATTTGTACTCTACAATATGTATACACTACACCCTCACCCAAAAAAAAAATCGTACAATTTGTTTTGACATATTGTATGATTTCTTGTCTAAGTGGGAAGTGCATTTTCAAGTGGTATTTTTATTAACATTATGTTAGTATAAATTTTGTTTTTGTATAAAAATATTGTTTACAACTAGTCATCGTATCATAATGCTTATTATTAAAAAATTTTATGCTTATTTTAAAATTTATATATATTTTCTTTTTCTTTGTGTGGCATTTTTTTTTTTTTTTGAATAAATATCTTGTTACATGACCTAACCTAATTATTATTTTATTTATAGTTTTCGTACAAATACTTATAATTACTTTTCATTAAATTTTTTCAATAAATTTTTGTGTACAATTTTGGTTTTGTTTTTGATTTTAATAGTTACATTTTAATTATCGATGAAAATTACTTCATATGGACCTTGGTATGGTGATTCATTATTTTTTCTATTTCCAACTTTCAGTAGAACTAAATCTCCTATTTTAATATCAATGCTATTTGTTTTGTCCAAGGAATCTAAACTTCTATTTTTTTTTACTTTCTGAATTAATCTTCTAGCATTTTCTAATGAATGTTTCAATCTAACTTTTACTTCATTTGCGTAATTTTCATAACTATAAACCATGTCATCATTCATCATCTGTTCACCTGGTAAACTAGGTAATTTTCCAAAAATTAGTTCAAATGGTGAATAGTTAGTATCTATATGTGGAGTTATATTATATGCAAATGAATAATACGGTGCTCACTCACTTCAATTATCATCATTCACAAAAGATAAAAAGTATTCATTTAAAACACGATGATTTCTTTCAACAGTACCTAAAGTTTCATGATGATATGGTGTTGAAAATTTCTGCTCTATTCTTAAAAGTTCACTTATTTCTTTCATCAGTTCGTTTATAAATTCCGTACCTCTATCAGATTTTAAAATCTTGAATGGTCCATACTTTAGTATAAGATTCTCTGTCATACATTTTGCTATTGACTTAGCTTCTTTTGTTTCCATTGGGGCAGCTATTATATATTTTGATAATTCACATTGCATGGTTAATATGTATCGATAATTCCCCGATGGACGTAAAGGTCCAACTGTATCGATAACTACAGTACTAAAAGTCTATGTTGGTGTATCTGTAACTTGTAATGGTTCTTTAGTGTGTTTTATTTGTTTGTTCCTTTGACAAAGATCACATGTTGATACATATTTATTTACCATTTTATACATATTTCTATCCTGGATATTGCATCTGCATTTGTGTTGTTGATTCCTTTCGTGTAAATTATTTGGAAATCGTAGTCAGATAATTCCAAACGAATTCTTGTCAATTTTGAGTTAGGGTTTTTATGCGTAAATAGTGCGACAAATGGACGATGGTCAGTCACAACTATAAATTTTCTTCCAAACAAATATGGTCGGAAAAATTGTATACCCCAGTGTATACCAAGTAATTCCTTTTCTATAACTGCTTTATTTCTTTCCTGCTTACTCAATGAACGGCTTACATATGATATTGGTTTGTCTTCCCCAATTTCACCTTGTGATAATACGGCTCCTAACGCGAAATCTGATGCATCTGTTGTTAAAATGAAAGGTTTGTCAAAATTCGGATATTGTAAAATTGGTGGACTTATTAGTTTAATCTTAACCCTTTCATGCCCGATGTTGTCTATAGGCAACATTGTACATTTTTGTTCATAAATTCCGTTATTTTTAATTTTTTTAAAAGATTTTTTTTTTTGCAAATAAGCTTGATTAAAAACACGTATTCTACAAAAAAAAATGAATGAGTTATCACTACTGGTTTTCAGTTAATCGGTATTTGAATTTGCATAGGAACGTGCCAATGCCAAAGTGAAAAAATATAACTTTATCAAACATAAAAAATAACGGTTAATTTTTTAATTTTTTTTTATAAAAAGTATGTGAATAATAAAAAAGCAAGTAAGAGAAGAATTATAAGCAAAAAAATTGGAAAATATGTTTTTAGTTTTATTCCAACATTTTTTTAAACTCAATGTTGCCTATAGGCAACATTGGTCCATAATATATAAAATTTACATTAAACTCTTTCTGCATTAGGAATGCGTCCAAAAGGCTTGTATCAAAAAGAAATTCAAAAATTTGTAGAATTTGACTGGAATGAGTCTGAGGATGATGATGTTGGTGACAGCGGGGAAGAAGAGGAGAAAAATATTATTGAAAATAATCTTGAGAGTATAAAAAGAATGGAACTAATTGAGAGTAATTGAGTAAAATGGTTGATAGAGAAATTGAAATCGAAGCAGAAGAAACAACAGATGCATCAGAGATAGTTTTTGAAAAAGTTAATGTAGAAAAATTGAAGTGGAGGAATAAAAAAATTAATCATTTTGATACTACTTGGAAGGGTAATGTCAGTTATGGTCGGGTGAAGAAACCAATTGAATACTTCTCTCAATTTTTTGACGATGAAATAATTCAAAAGATATGTGATGAGACAAACAAATATGCAATTCAAAAAGAAATAAAAAAATTTATAGGCATTCCGCTTTATCTTGGTGTTATTACCGTTCCAAATTTGCGAATGGCTTGGTCACAAAATTTTAAACTATCTGCAGTGTCAGATGCATTATCCAAAAAACGTTTTGAGAAAATAAAGGAAAATTTTCACATAAATGATAACGCTAGGCAGGCCGAGAAAGGACATCCTTCTTATGACAAATTGTATAAAATACTCCCATTATTGAAAAAAATAAAAAAAAAATTTTTATGAAATATCTCAGGAGGAATATCAGAGTGTAGACGAACAAATGATAGCTTATAAAGGCCGACATGTTTTAAAGCAGTATGTTCCAAAGAAACCTCACAAGTGGGGTTTTAAAATGTTCACCAAAGCTGGAATTTCTGGTATAGGATATGACTTTTGCCTTTATGTTGGAGATGGAACATGCAAATCCATTGGTCTAGGCTTGTCGTCAGATATTGTTTTGTATTTATCTACTAATATTCCACCCAATCAAAACTACAAGCTTTTTTTGATAATTGATTCACATCCCTTAGTTTATTGATTTCCTTGAAAGAAAGAGGAATTTTAGCAATTGGTACAATTCGTTCCAATAGATTAAAAAAATCTACTCTATGCGATGAAAAGGTTCTTCGTGCAAAAGGAAGAGGATCAAGTGATTTCAAATATGAAACGACTTACAATTTAATAGCCTGCAGATGGTACGACAATAAAAGTGTGCAACTCGTATCTAACTATAGGGTTCAAGAGCCGATGAGTGAGTGCAAAAGATGGTGTCGCAAGGAAAAAAATATGTTAGCATACCACGTCCAGCTATTGTTGAATGCTATAATAAGCATATGGGCGGCATTGACATTACTGATATGCTCTTGGAATTATATAAAATTAATCACCGATCCAAAAAATGGTATATGCGTATAGTTTATTGGTGCATAAGTTCTGCCTTAGTAAATAGTTGGTTACTGTATCGCCGTGAATTAGAAAACGCCTATGGATCTAAGCACATGACACTTTTAAACTTTCAGTAAGATATTGCTTACGAATTATTAAATACTAATGAAATAACTTCAACACGGAAGAGAGGCCGCCCTTCAACACTGCAGACAACAACTGAAGAAGACTCACAACGATCAGATACATTACCATCAACGTCTATCAAAAGAAAGTACGTAGCTGATCCACCAAAATCCGTACTTTTTGATGACAAAAGTCATTGGATAGAATGGGGCGCAAAAGGCCGATGTAGACTGTGCAAAACCGGAATTCCGAGATCAAAATGTACTAAGTGCAATGTACATTTGTGCTCAAGTCCGCAAAAAAATTGTTTTCTTTTATTTCACAAGAAATTATAATAAAAATAAATTAAAAATTAGAAATATATAAAAATAAATCTTTCATTAAAATTTTTCCACTACTGCCCAATGTTGCCTGTAGGCAACATTTTATAACTGTAAAACCAGAACATGTAGGACTCTGAAATTATTATCACTTCATATTTAGGCCATGACTAACAAACACATGTCCTTAAAAAAATTTTAGCTCTTTCCCAAAAAATTCGGGCATGAAAGGGTTAAGAGTTTCAAATGATGTTTGACACTGTTCTGTTCAATCGAATTTTAGACCCTTTTTTTTAATAATTTGTTTAAATTATTAGTTATGTCAGCGAAATTTTTTATAAATCTTCTGTAGTAATTACAAAAAGCTACAAATCTTCTGACGTCATCAGCGTTCTTTGGCACAGGATAGTTAGTTACTGCTTTCAATTTTTCAGGATATGGTTTTATGCCATTTGGTGTTATTAGGTGACCAAGATATATCACTTCTGGTTTTAAAAACAACATTTATCTGCATTGAGTTTCAGATTATACTTTTGCAATCGATGAAGTACTTTTACCAAATTTGAATTATGGTGTTTCAGACTACATCCGAAAACGATAATATCATCCACGTAAAGAAATGCTTTAGAATCCAACCCAGATAAAGCATTGGTTAACATACGCTAAAAACTATTTGATGATATTTTCAATCCAAATAGTAATCTGGTATATTGCTAATGATCATTTGGTGTAGAAAAAGCTGTATATGGCCGAGATTGTTTTTCCAGCTCAATCTGATGGAATGAACTTGTCATGTCCAATGTAGAAAAATATTTGGCTCTACCCAATTTGTCTAAGACATCTTCAATCCGTGTTAAAGGAAATTTATCGTTTACTATTTTGTCATTTAACTTCCTAAAGTCAACTACTAATATCCATTTCTTCAGATCAGTCTGACTTTTTTTGGAACTAATAGTAATGGTGCATTATATGGACTAATTGATGGTTCTATTATATTACTTTCTAACAATTTCCGAACTTGTGTATTTATCTCATTCATACTGGCTTGTGGTAAACGGTAATTTTTAATGTATACCGGAGTATTATCATGAAGATTTATCTTTTGTTTATAAAAGCTGTTAGTAGTTAAGTTTTCATCATCCATATGGAATACAGATTGATATTTATATAATATGTGTAGAAGTTCCCGTTTATAAGCGTCTTCTAAATCATCCAATTTCAAACGATCCAGTAGTCTATTAAATCTTTCTTCTGCGTTTTCGTTTTCATGAGGATTCATATTAATAGAACATACATCATAATTACGTAGTGGAACAGTTTGAATTTTCAAATTCTTCACTATTATAGGCTGATCTGTAATATTTAGTAATTTAATATGTTGATTTCCTTCTTTGGGCACGATTGCATTCGCCAAATATAAACCATTTGTAATTTCTCTATTTTGTACTACACCATCTTCATCTAATTTAATCTTGAAAGGTATTATAATTTCACTTCTTTGTGGTATTCTTACGTAATTAACAGAAAATACATTATCATGTACAGGTAGTGTTATTGTCTCATTGTTGATAGTAAATGATAATATGTACGTATCATAATCTTATTGCATTTATATTTAGAGAAAAAATCCCTACCAAGAATTCCACCTGTATTTATTGGAAAAACATTTTGTACTAGTTGTATTTTATGTTGAATTTCATTATTTTCGATTTTATATATGTGGAACCTATAGATTTAATAACTTCTTTCGAGATTCCAGTTAAGTTGCAATAATCATCTGGATCCTCGTCGTAATGACATAAAAATTCTTCCTTACACAGGGATACATCAGCTCCTGTATCTATCATAAAAGTTAAAGCATAATTTGTATTCGAAACGTTAAGTTTTACATAATTTTTGAGGTTAGATGATATATTATAAATTTTTGTTGTAATTATATGTTTTCTTCCGGATGTATGGTCTCCGGGCTCAGGTAGTTCCCCTGATCCTCAATATGGTATACATTACGATTCCTATTGGATCGATAGTAGTTCCTGTTGTTAGAATTTACATTAGTTCTTTGGTTTGGATTTCCGTAGTTAGAATTGTTATTTCTGTTGTTTGTGTTGTTGTTATTAATATTAGAACTTGACAAACATGTGTTTTTCCGCATTTCTTACATTTGGTATACTCAACGCGTCTATTCTGTATAGGTCTAACATTTTGATAAAATACTTGTCTTTTCTTTGATCTTGATGTAACATTTTCAGCTATTTCTAATGCTTCCACGAATGTTTTGACCCTATTACTAGCATAAATTGTTGATACTATTTGTGGATCTGAAAGTCCATTTATAAATGCATTATATGCTATTTTCGCATTTGAGTTTGTTATTGGAATTCTATTCGTTTCGCCTTCCTCAGATATTTGTATTTCATTTAATTCAGATACTAAGCTTTCAATTTTGTGGCAAAGCCAAGCAAATTATCACCCCTTTGTTTTATACTTGTTAACTTGTTCAAAATGCTGTTGGAATTCTTAACCGATTTATATGAACTCTTCAAGACATTAATTAATTCTTCAATGGTTTTAGGAATTAAAATTTGTTTTATCCTATTTTGTACCTTCGAGTCTAATCTTGAATTAAAAATAAAATTAAAGAATGAATTCTGTTTTTCCACCGGTATGGTTTGTGCTACTATTTCTAAGTTCTTGATGAAATTTGTCAATTCATCCTTCCTTCCCGAGAAAATTGGGACTAACTTAATTACCGCTGTTAATTCGTTAATGTCCATGTTTACCATAATTATCGCTTTCCTTTTTTCTATATTAGTTTTCTTATTATAGTGTTGCTTCAATAAATCTGAGGCTTCCGTTTTTAAGTTTTCGAATTCTACTTTCTGATTTTCAGTTGGTTGTAGTCTTAAGAAATCGTCTTCTAAGTTATATATTTCTGTATTTTTAACAGATATAGTGTCTATTGAATACGGACGATTTAACGATTTTTTCGCATTCGATATTAATATTTGAAGACTATCCAAAATCGAATCCATACCAATTACCTATGAAGTTTTTTTTCTTTTTTTTTAATGTTTTTTCCTTTTAAAATATTTACCTATCGAAAATATTCTTTTTATAGATTCTATGTAATTTGTATTTTACTTAACGAATTCTTTTACTTCAGATATCTTAATTGAACCCTTTTTTATTGAATACTGTATATATTTTAATAATAAAATACACGAGACTACTAAAATTATTATTATTATTAATTTTATTAAATTTCTACTGAACATTGTACGTATGTATGTTTTTCTTTTTAACTTATTATTATTATTTGTTTATATTTTTTTATTTATAATTTTTTAATTTTTCCTTGCTTTTTCTTTTATTTTCTTTTTTTATATTCTTAATTTTATTCTTTAGGGTTGTTATTTTACCCTCTAAAATTTGTTTTGTCTCCTCATTTCCCTTGTAGGATAGTTGTGAAATGATTATTGAAATTTCCTTTTTGGCTTTTGCCAAAGCTCCACCTCTAGTTTTGTTGACGTTTGGTAAGGGATATATTTCAAATTTCGGCTCGACTTCCTTCTTCTGACGAATCCTTAAAGGTTTCGGGCCCACAGTTAGTATTTCGGGCTTCTCCGCTTTCTTGTCCTCTGATAATAATTTAGCCCAGCGTTTTTCGGTTTCTCGTAGTTCCTTTAAAATCTCCTTTAATGGGGGATTCATTGAAAGAATTTTGTCTTACGAACGGATAAAATTTAGCATAAGCTATATCTATTTTATCCTTCTGCTTTCCTCTTGACTAAGCAGTTATTTTCTTGCTTTTTGTTTAGAGGGGCAGGATCGCCATGTAAGAAATAAAAGAACCTGTTGTTTAGTTCAGTGACCAAAATAAGATGATCTTTCTTTATTTAAATTTGATCTTATATACTAATACATTTTCTAATTCTATGAGTGACTTTCTAAACTCACTCAATAACTTAAACTCTACTCAAAATAATTAAAATAAAATACACTTAATGTAATTTTGTTACACTTGAATTAAACATATACCAAAGTGTTCTATTTGGCACATGTTCTGCATTCCCATCACTTAGGTCAGTTTACACTAGTGACACACTTCAGAAACTGAAAGTATTACTACACAAATAACACACACAAAATATAAACAAATATGCGATTGTTTCAAAGTAACACTTTGTAATAATTTTGATGTAACCCAATACTGAACTAAATCAGAGTATGCATTTGTACTCTACAATATGTATACACTACAAAGTAATAAAATTCTAAAATGCAAAGATATGCATCTGTTAGCATCAAAAGTGACAGAAGGAGCACACTTTAGAATGTCATTCTTCACTTACTTCCGATTGAGGAATATCTGAAGAAGATAAAAGCTAGAAGCCTCTTTAGAGGGAAACTGTTAGGTCTAATTAGTTGCAGTGGCGGGATGATTTCGACTATTGATGTGACGAATTACTTGGCCACAAGTTTATTTTTCAATACACCGACATGATAGGGAATTTTGGATAGGTTCGCTTAAACTCTTCGATGGCTGGGCTATTTTCACTAGCGGTCTTTGGAAAATGTTAGCGAATGTAAGAAAAAAGGATTGAATAATTGTAAGATTTGGTTTTTTTTTCTTAAGTGCGGATAGTGCGCACTCTTTTGCGTTTATTCAATGATTGATTTTTGAGGGAAAATGTCCCTTCTTTTATACTAAATTTTGTCTGATTTAGCATTTCTAAATCAACCCCTTAATTCTAATACATTTCTTATATTTACTTATGCTTTAACAATTGTTTGTTTGTATATGTATATACTATTCTATATTAAATAATATTACATTGGTTTGTGTGTAATAATCATGGGACAAGTGGGTGCAATATGACACGCGCATATTGCCCATATAATAATTCCCACGGTAAAGTGTGAAGAGAGCCACACATGATCACTAGCAATGCAATACAACAACAACATACATTGTGCATATTATATGCATACCAATACAGCCGGCGGCCTGACAACAAAGTATCAAATGATAGTCGCATGTGCGCATTACTATTGTGGCGTTATATGTTATACCAATACAGCCGGCGCACTATGTGGCATTTACCCTGAAAAACTGGCCAAAAAGGCAAAAATGAATTTAAAGAAATTTAAGAAACTGAATATGCAGTTCGATAGACAACAAAATGCTGCATTATATAGTGAATTTTCATGACTGTAAGTTGAGATTTGTAGATTTGAGACGATGTCAAAGTCAGGAAAGTGAAGAAAATTAAATGCGTTTTTGGTGTTTTTTTGAAATTTTAATAGGTTTATATGATATTTTTTTGTGGCTAAACGAATAGAGGTTTTATATTAATTTTTTTTATTTGAAAGGTATGAGCAACTGGTACTTTTAGTTTTTTTTATATATATATCTCATATATTAATGTTAAAATTATTCGTTAAAAATTTAAAAATAATAAAAATTTCACATTTTTTACCCTACCCCAAAAAAAGATAAGGATTTTAAAGGTGAAAGTAGTGTTTAGTAGTTTAATGTTATATACCACAAAAAATTAGAACTCTCTACATTCAGGAACAAAAAAAAAGTTTGCGCAAATTTGCGCAATTTTTTTTTGGCGATTTTTTGAAATATTTACTTTTTTTGAAAAATTAAAAAAATTAGACGCAGTGTTGTAAAGCCATAGGCAATAAAGCCATATGGCGTACGAATTATGAGAGGAAATTCAGTAGAAGGGATACCAATCGAGATTTCCTGAATAGGTTACTTTTAGGCAGTGACCCTTTTATAAGCTGCAGTACACAAAAATCGCGAAGGAATAGAAAAGCATTTTCATCAGATACTATTTAATTACTCCTTCCTGACATTGATGATGAAAATGATAACGATTTTAACGATTGTGGTTAGTTTCACTTTTTAAGTATTTGTATATATATATATTATATATTTTGAATAAATATTAATTATCATAGAACTTGAAAAACTTAATTACATATGTATATCGACTATTATAACAATATGAGATGTATGTTTGATTTTCTTAATGGACTGTATGTGGTACCTAGGGGCACTTATGATCCGATCATAATAAAATGTGATCATAAATGATTCAGATTCATATTAAACATGTTCATGTCGAATTTCATCGAGGTAATAAAATTTTTAAGCCAATTATAATTGCTAAACATATTTTCTTAAGGGGCCCTATTTTGGACCAAGGGGCAATTATGGACCGACCATAACAAAATTTGGTAATATGATTTAGATTTACAAAAAACACGTTCATACCGAATTTTATAACGATACCGATGTTTTTAAGTCATTTATAAGCACAAACTTGAATTTCTAAAGGGGACTTTATATAGGGACCAGGGTCAAATGTGATCCGATTTTCACCAAACTTTACACCATGATTTCTTGGTACACAAAACTAATCCATGCTAAATTTTATCATGATTGTTGCATAATTACCATAGTTATGTGTAAATAAGTGCAATTTCAAGGGGAATTTGTATGGGAGCTAGGCGAAATCACGGACCGATTTGAACCAAAATCAGTTGGGTTCATCCTTGGGCCTAATTATCACTAACACTATCAAAAAATTCCAGCCATTAACTCATACAACACTTCTATTAATTTTGGCCAGGTTTTCAGGCAAAATGCCACATAGTGCGGCGGCCTGACAACAAAATATCAAATTAAAAAGATCGTCGCATGTGTGCATTACTATTGTGACGGTCAGCAACATTGAGTCAAGTAGTCGCCGCTCATATGCAATTGGATATTATTTTGTCTATGCTAATGCTGTGTTGGTATTGACGACCGTAAAATCATGCTACACGAGTAATATATGCTAGGAATGTAGTTGTTGTGTATTTCAGAAGGAGATTCTAGGGGGCATAAAAGCAACGGAACTAGTCAGAAAACATATTCTCCAGAGCCCAAGGGTTACAATTTATATGGATAATCAGGCAAGGATTATCTGGTCTGAAAGTGTAAAAGGATGGTAAACAACTTTATGTCAGATTAACAAAGTAGACTGGGTAGCTGGTAATTGCGACATTACTTGCAGCGATGATCAGACCCTATATTTTAGGAAATATTTCCAGTTTTTCCTTCAAACTGATATCATTCGTTTTATTTATCGCTACAACCCCTTTTCAAAATTAAATTTCACATCACGTCCCGTTCCGGACTTCATCTTCGTTTATCGCCAGGCCCATTTACACCGATTCTTTTTTAATATTAGCAAATGTAGCAGTTACTTCTAGGAATGTTCCACCAATAATATCAATTTCGAAACCAAATGCGAGTAGCATATGACCTCTTGTGTACATTTTATTAACAGCTGCATCGCGTAAGATCTTTTCTAATAAAATATTGCAGATATTACACTATAACCGATTTCGGAGAGGCTCTTTCCTATTTCAACTGATGAAGTTGTGTGAGTCCTGAAAAGTCTTATTAGCTTTGCAGAATCACAAACATGTTATTTAACATCTGTGCACAAGTTGGGTTTTTATTGATTTGTTTTTCTTGAGCCTTTTTTAGAATTAGGTGTAGTATGAAAATTTGATCGGTGGTAGATTTGCCAGGTTTAAAACAGGATCGATGGTTCTTTTATCACTGCTAGCATTTCATATTAACACTCTGGAAAAGTGGTTCTTCCAGATCCTTGCACGTTGCCTGGCTCAGCCATAAGATTTCATTCTTCGTTTCTACCGGAGGAAATACGTGTACCAAAGCCTTCATCTACGAACTTAATTCGTTGGTGATATTTTCGAACTTTATATTAACCCATGAGCACCTCGCTCTCTACACTTCTTTCCAATTCCTTCCTATTCTGTTGGCACATCTACCGTCTTGCATTCATACGGACTGCAGAGTGGCCATGTATGCAGAGTGTCTTGGAGTATCGTACACCATTTGCGTCATTTGGATTATGAAAGCAAAAGCTGTCTGTTGCGTCTATAGTGCTGAAACAGAGTTTATAGCAGCCTTCGAGGAAGAGAGAGAGTCGCTTTAAGCAGATACTAGGTTATTTTACAAGAATTATACACGACTCGAAAAAATTAATTGATTATGTTATAAAGGATAGTAAGAATATATCGGAAGACTAGTTGTTCAAATAAAATTTCGGATCATGAAGCAATAGACTTAACATAGAATACAATGTATATTGTATACGAATCAATATGTATATTGGGGTAAGTATTTAAATATAATAAAAATCAATAAAATGGAAAGATATGGAACATAAATAAATTTAGATCATGATTTAAACGACAATGTAAATCAGTTCGATAGGTCGTTGGAAAATGCTGTAAAATTTGTTTAATGAAGAAATAAGACGTTTGAAAAGAGAAAAGATTAATAAAAATTAAATGTCAGAAATGCGGAACGCTAATTAGGCATGGACTAACTATAAAACAGCAAGAAATTTTGTGTATATGTGGGTGCCACGGCAGTGCCGAGTGTGCTAAACTGTCGAGGCCTCTATTCTCACCAGAAACTTTGGGTGTTTGTTGAATTATTTTGCTGACATTATATGCTCAATTAAATAGTAAAAAAGAAGCCTTGAATTTTTGTATTCTGTACTATGAGTTAATATTATTATTACAACTTACAGTTAAAGTTGCGTTTAGTAAAAGGTAACTTTAAGGTACCCATACATTTGCATTAACATTGTGCAACAATTGACATTGCACAACAAAATTTCCTCTGTGTATGTTGTATTAGTAGATGGCACAATATATTGAATAAAATCTAAAGCCTTTTGATTTTTATTGCGCAAGATGAAATATTGTGTAATGTGTCAACAAGATTGTGTACAATAATTATTTCCCACCAAAATAGTGCACAACAGCTGATATTAAAATGCAGTGTGTGTGTATGAATATTAAATATATGTATATACATATATAATAACTGCATTATTAATTAAAATTTAAAATTTTTTAATTTATATCGCACATACACAACATAACATAATTGGTCATTACAACCCTTTTGTCTTGATTACGACCTGGTTTCTCACACCACTTATGTTGTGGGTGTTAATTTTATACATGGGTGGTAGGACCTGCAGTTTAAAGTCGACTTCGAACTATAGATTCACCCTTATCGTGAAAAAAATTTCGCCCGAATTTTGGTCACTGTTTACAAAATTTGTATCATGAATTTTCTTCACCCGAACATATGACAACTTCGAAAAAATTCCTCTTATTGTGAATAATTTTTCACGGAAATTTGTTTCACATTTTATCAGAATTTGTTCACTTTGATTTTTAGAGGCGAATAGTTAAAAAGGAAAATGAAAGTTATGTTGGAAATCTTTGGTTTTAATAACAAGTACAAATTTAAATTTTCAGGAGAAATTCAACCAATAAAAAACAAATTGAAATAGATTTATTATTTTAATCGCTTTGCGTGGATCATAGTACAGTTCTCTAGACCCAAGCGGACATCCCAACTTTTTTTTGAGAACTCCATTTGTTCTCTCTATAATATTTCGGCATTTACTATACTAGAGGACGTGTACTTGTCAATTAAGACAAGTACAGTACCCGGAGGTCGAATTGACCCATTGTACAACGTCCTAGTTTCTCACACCACTTATGTTGTGTGTGTTAATTTCATACATGAGTGGTGAGACCTACAGTTTAAAGTCGACTCCGAACGACAGTTTTTTGAGAAACTTTTTATGGCAATTTTATTTACTCTCAGAGTTTTTGCCAGAAATCTGCTGAGAGGAAGTCGACGAAGAAATACTTTTTATATTTCTTCTAGAAATCTGAAATCTGCTGAGAGGGAAGCCGCATAAGAAATAGTTTTTCATATTTCATTATGTTCGAGTTGTCTGACCTGGGATGTGAACCGTGGCCTTACGTCTAACAAGTCAACACACTACCTACTAGTCTACGACGACTTCAATTCTATTTTATATCGCCAAACCTCCTAGAATGATTTTAATGTCATGATTGTAACAGCTGTAAAATTTCTGATTTCGCTCTGTTCATAGTTCTCCGTCGGGGTGTAGGTACATGTAAGGCTAATGTAGACAATTAGTAAATTTTAAACTAATTTATCCTTCCAAATATATATTAAACATTATTAATATAAACTAAAGTATATGTTTTTGCGAATATGCAGTCCTAGCCGCTTTTATCTCTACATAATCGTATGCAAAAAGTGCAATTTGTGGATACCAGGAATCTTTTTCACTTCTTTCCATTTATACATGTATCCAAGGCAAAACTCTTCTACTTTTTAGATGAGATAAAATAAATATCAATTCCGTTAAAGTTATCCACACAAGTAAAAATAGTTACTTGCCTGTAACTGGAATGAGAGATCTGAATTTATTTTTGTAAAATCAGCCGATAATTTTCTGCAATATCAATTTCCAGGACTAATTCGTCAGGCTTTATAATTTCGTTAATTTTATTAAAGTACTTCTATTGGGGCCGTTTTATAAAAAATGCAAGTTAAATGCTGGTAATTGTGCTTCTAATTCATGAAAAAGCTCAAAATATGTATCAATGGTTTTTGTTCATCTTCGTATGTAGAAATTTTTACAGAGTTACATATTACATATGTATATAATAATAGTGAAATTAAATTAAATTAATTTTTTAAAATAAAATTCGTTACTTACTGCGACCAAATTCGAATAGATTAAAAGCATTTGATTTTATTTTTTTATCAATATTTTTGTTTGGATTCTAAAAATGTATAAAACTTTGTTTAAATCCAAACTTTGAAATAACTTCAAACATCTATCACTCAGTGGAAATAAAGGATTTTTTCGAGGTCAAACGCGACAGTACGAATTAATCTAACATTTGTTTTAGTTACCGTTATCGCAATTACATATTTCTCTTTTAAGTCTTTTTTAAATTAATGGGCTTAATACTGAAAAACATGCAGCAAAAAATTATCACAAATAAAAAATTGTATTTGGTTAATTAATGAAATTTAAATATTTCAGTATTATAATATCGCATACTAATCAGCTTTTAATGACCGTTAATTTTTTTTTGTCACGGAGGACCTTCTGAGTACAGTACCCATATGTTTCCTGAATAGTTGCTTAATTTTAACACTTTTATTAACCTTTAAATTTCCTACTAGAAGACACTATATTCTAAAAACTACACGATTCCTTGACATTCGTTCCCTAGATCAAGATAAATGCTTCTGATTCCGTTTTTTTTAGACCCGTCCGTGAAGATAGTATAGCCATTAAGGAGTTCAACCAAACGTATTCAGGGTATTATTAAATTTTGTAGCCGTGTAACTTGTTACCCCTGCACTTGAAAGGGTTTGCCACAAATTTATTCAGTTTAAAATGATCCTGAGCTACCACCTGCTATATGTATTGGTTAATCGACATTAAGTGAAGTATAACATCCAAAACAGCCTTTAGATGTGTTTCTACTGATATTTGTGTTGCCAACTGGATCGCTAACAGTCGAATGTTTCACCAGTTCCTACTTTCAGTAGACCATCTCTAGGGAGAGAAAATTTAGTCTTAAAAAAATTATCTTAATTTACTCTTCAATGGCTTTCCAGATCGCTTCTATTATTTGTTAATGTGATGTCTATTACTGTACCTCTATATCTTGCTACGAACGCAAGTGAACGTGCCCTTTTGCAGATTAATTGGTTTTTTACAGTAATAAAATTAAAAAATAAGTCACACGATTATATCTCTGTTTCTCCATTGACCATGATAAGGGTTAGCTTCACAGCCGAGAAAGAAGTCTGTGAAGTTCTGACTAGAAAGGCCAGTTGCTTCAATGGGCATGTAAACTGAGTGTCAATCTCCCATTCTTAGATCCACCTACTGCCACTGTTATATCGTCATAATTTATGTCATATTAAGATACAAGATACACGTTCTCACTTTCTCCTGACCTGATGAGTGGCATATATAACATATATATCGTAACCAGTAATCCACAAACCCAATTATTCTTGGCCCTGCGATCATGGATTAGGTTCATCTCTTGACATTTAATTCAGTTGAAGCAATAAGGCAGACTTACATCTTATTGACATTACCAGAACCGAACTTAACACCTCCCCTTATCCTACTGAGAGAAACACCTAATAAAAAGTGATATGAATTATGTGGAAATCACCTTCATTTGGCTTGTAACGAAACTTGGCTTTTGGTTATTGATTACGGAAAAAGAGATGCGAATACTACCTCATGTTTATTTAATGCGAAGGTCGCTGTTGGGTTAGATTAGGACGTGTACTTGACAAGTACAGTACTCGGATGTCAAGTTGATCCATTGTACAAAAACGTTCTTTAAGTGAAAGGATAATAGAGGGGATGGTAAAAAAGGAGAGGAAGTAGGAAAGGGGAGAATAGGGAATCGGAGGAATTACACAGACCAACAAACACCAAAACTAACAAACACAAACACGCAAGACAGAGTGTGACTACAATAATGAAGCCCTTGCACCTTCATCCAGCTCAAGCTACTAATGAATCTATGGAGAACCTTGAAGTCGGCTCTCGACACAGAATTCAAACCTTCAAAGAAGCCCCTGCCAAGGGTCTTCAACCTCAACCTACTAAGGGCTGGACAGTTACAGAGGAGGTGCTCGATAGTCTCCAACTCCTCCTCATCGCAACAAACCCTTCAATAATCCGGCTGTCAGTGACCTAGTCCTGCAGTGCCCTGTAATAAATCCAATTACTAACCTTAAACTGGCCTTATCCAAGCCCAGTAGTACACCTGTTCTAACAGTGTCTTTAGTAGACCACAGACACCTAGAAACATCACAACCCGATCCATTCTCCCAACGCCTCTGCTCTTCCCCCTGATCCATCCATTGATGAGGCCATAGAGGTGGCAAATTGGGGGATCAGGGCCAACTATTAAATCGATCCCAGAAAGCGAACCTAACCAAGCAATAGCATTCGCCGTCTCATTACCGAGTATTCCGCTATGACCCGGAACCCAGCATAGGCGGATTCGGTGATTTGGAGGATTCCTGAACGACTCCTTGCACTCGCGAACGAGCCGTGATTTGTACTAGATCGACGCAATGGCCCTTAGGGCAGCCTGACTGTCAACGCAGATCAAGTAAGATTGCGAATCTGAAGCGGGCCCACCAGTTATTGCCACAATAGCCTTCAAGATTGCGAAAATATCTGCCTGAAACACGCTACAATCGTCTTTTACCCTGAAGTGAAGTTCAAGACCGAGTTCCCTACAGAAAACCCCAACAGCTGTACCTCCACCTAACTTAGACCCATCTGTGAAGATAGATATACCTTCCTGCCCCTGGAATACCTCACCATTCCATTATGACTTATCCGTCATTAGTATCCTCAAACCAAGCAGGAACATACCCTCGGTTTTTCCGAAAGTCTGTGCCTCCCCTCAGGAAAGACGACGTTCAGAACTCGGGAGTGACCTATCGAGGACTGTTTTCAGCAGCCCGATTCCCTCAGACGTATGGCACTTCGCGCTGCACACTGCTTGACATATAAATCAAGCGGAGTCAGGCAGAGCATAGTGTCAAGAGCAACCTTAGGACAACTCTTCCTCACTCCAGTGATACTGAAGGAGGCAATCCTCAACCTTATCCAAGATTTTCCGTTAAAAACTCATCCAATTGACTGCACCACACAATACAACCATAAGTAATAACCGGTCTAACAATCGCCAGATATATCCAGCGCATGGTCCTAGGCGGAAGACCCAAGCTAATAGAGAGCACTTCATTCATTCCTCGGTGTTTCTTTTCCAGTCCAGCTTGCTGTCCAGGACAACACCCAAGTACTTGACGAGAAGACAACGGACAACGGTTTACCGACTTTCGGTATAAACACCACGAGCACATCCTTACAGCTATTAGGTAAATCCTTATAGTTCTTATACACGTCCACCAGATATTCGTATAATATATCACCAGCATGCTGAAGCAGAGCCGGAAAGATACCATCCGGACCGGAGGACTTAAAAGGCTCAAAGCTACCTATAGTCCATTTGACCCCACCCCTGGTAATGATATCCTCCAACTCGGGCATCATGCCAGCATTACAGATCGCTGTTTATCCTTAATGTATTTTAAGGATTTGTTAAAAATTAAATAATTCATAATTTTAACGTAAACCGGAGACATGAATATACGAAAAGACCAAATTGTTTAGAATTGAAGAGAGCAGTGCTCGATTGAATTCAATATTCAACTGACTTTATGATTTCAATAACTTTTCTTAATCCTAATATGTGTTTACTTAATTCTGACAATTAGAAAGAACTCAGCAACTCCGTTGACTATCTATTTATCATATATTCATTTTATTATATTATATTATATTATATTATATTATATTATATTATATTATATTATATTATATTATATTATATTATATTATATTATATTATATTATATTATATTATATTATATTATATATATCAGCGAACGCAGACCCTCTCCTATCAGCAGATTAGCTGGAGTCAGCGCCCTCCGTTGGGGTCTGGAGACAGCGGTGCGATGGGCCGACTGTTGAGCACCGCCTGTGTTTCTGCGAGCATCGTCTCCATTTCTTCCTGCGATGCGTTGCCCACTGCGCGCAGAAACAGGAACTTTGTCTACTTGACGGCTGCTTTCCACAGCCCTCCGAAGTGCGGCGCCCGAGGTGGTATGGAGGTGAACTTCACCCCGGAAGATGCTGCGTAAGATTCGAGAGCGGGTCGACTCCTGTCGAATGCTTGCTGCAGCTGCTTGGGGTTGTTGCTGGCTCCTACGAAGTTTGTTGCATTGTCGCATAGCACCTCTTTGGGAAGGCCTCTTAAAAGATAAAATAAAATAATCAGTGGATAAATCTGATACTAACTCTTAGATGTGAAGCACACGAAAACCGCTATATACATCTTCAATGATGGTCGACTACGAATTCTCAAAGAAACATTAACGACGATTAGAAATGATCGTGTAGCTCTCACTATATTAGTGGGCAAGTTTCTCATTATTTGGACAATAGGTCTTGGTTTGTAGCAGAAACAATGTCCACACTTGCGAACCATCCTACTGCACTCTTCCTTGGCTTTAATTAACCAGATTCTCATTTAATCATTTAGCAAGAGATTGTAAAAACCAGGATATATGTCTAAAATTTCATGGTCAGCATAGAACCGTTAACTGATAAAGTCAAGAAAAAATAATGATAAGGATTTGAATGAAAAAGATTTTACGAATGATAAAGTATGTCCGTCCCGTATATCAACATAAGTTAAAGATCAAAATGAGAAATATAGGCTTAACGATATAACAATTAAAACAAATACGTGTAATATATACAAATGTACAAGGTTTTATTACATTACCTATGAGACTGTAAATATATTATGTAAATTTATAAAGTATTTTTTATTGATACTAATAAAGAAATCAATCAATCAATCAATATTGTCTGAAACACACTTGACTAAAAATATAGAAGAAAAAGGAATTTCATTACATGGTTACGATAACATCTGTTCGAGTTATTTTATATTTTAAAAGGCACTGGAATGTTACAAAAGCTATTGAAAAAAATGACGATTTGAAGTATTCGATGTTATTCTGCAGTACTACTTATAACAAGTACGATATTTTAATTGGTGCGATACATAGATCGCCCAGCTACAACGAATCTGAATTCTGTGATATATTTGAGCAAACAATTGAAGAAATCTGTGATATTTTAATTGCCGGAGTTTTCAATATTGACTGGAAAAAAACTCCTTACATAGAAATATAATTAGAAGTATAATTCATGACAATGGCCCCAGACAATTAGTTAACGATTACACTTGTGTGACGAAAAATTCAAGCACTATAATGGACTACGTGATAACTAATAAGTATGAGATAACATTAAAAAACTTTAAGGAAAACATGACTATGAAGTTATTAACATATCTTTAGCGAGAATGGGCAACATGAACACCGAAGCAGAAACCATAAATGTATTTAAATACGATAAGCATACATTTAATGTAATGCTGAAAGACATCATAAAATATGACAATTGCAAAGATTTTAATCAAAAGATTAATCTATTTGATAGCGGCCTGAAAGGTGCAATACAGAGATTAACAACTAGAAAATAGACATAAATAATGAAGTTTATAAATGGTACGACTCAGAATTGCAATCAATGAAAAGAACGAAAATAGAAAATAGTGCAGATACAAATTGCAGATTGAAAATAGTAAAAACAATTAAAATTTTTTTCAATTCAATTCAAGTATTGAAATACTTTCGTAACAACAAAATATTACAAATATTAAATACTAGCAGATTGTACCCGGCGTTGAGCGGCTTATGTAGTTTGTCAATTTTTTATAAAAATCAATTTAGAATTGTAAAAAATAATTTTTAAATGTGATTTCCAATTGTTTTGTATTAAAATTGAAAAGTTTAAAACTTTCTCGTGAAAAGTTAAAAAAAACAACATAATACCATAATACTATTACAAAAAAAAATATTTTTTTTCTCATAATCAGTGCATTTACAGGCATCGTTTGGGAGGTATTTCTACAAAAAAGGTGGCCATGAGACACCCTATTGTATAAATTTTTCTTTAACCCCTTCGCTATTTTGTTGCCATATGGCAGCAGCCACTTTTGTGACAAATATTTTTGTACGTATTTAATATATTTTAATTGTTTTTTATTGCTTATTATTTTTTAATATCTTAGGAAGACAAAAAATGTGAAATTTGGACATTTTAGACAAATTTTCATGAGAATAATCCAAATCTGGCTAACCTCATATATACTTTACAATTTTCAGTAAAAAAGTTGATTTTTTGTAAATTTGTTTTTTAATATTATTCTGAAATATTAAAAAGAAATCTTAATAAAAAACTAATAAAAATACATTGGTTTATGGGATTTTACAAAAAAGTATGGTTTTAAGCCCGCATAAGTATGTAGCGATTTTTTAAAATCAACTTGTTGCCATATGGCAACAAATTTGTTTTGTGTATATAATTGACCAAGAAACGTTACTTTTTTGTATGAATTTCTTTTGCGTATTGTTTACCATCATAACGTATGAAAGAGAGTGACATTGACAAAATTCTGATAAACTTTGAAGACTCAGACTGATCAGATATTGATGATGATGATCCAGAAGATATTGATGTTTTGCAAGATTTAATAGAAACTTTTGACCAAAATGGCTCTTTTATAAGGAAGGAGTTAACAGGAGAAAATATCTATGAAGTTAATCCGATAAATACTGAAATCGAAATAGCAGAACCTGTTGAAGATGAAACTTCTGAGTTTGTTGTAAAAAAATTAGAAGACTTTCGTTGGAGAAAATTTCCTTGGGCCACTCCAGAAGTACATTTCAACAGTAAGCATTCTCCCCAATGCCAAAAAACACCTGTGAAGTATTTCTTGTAATACTATGCGGAAGATTTTATTGACGAAGTAGTTTTAGCCACGAATCAAACAGTTATGGTTAAAAACGGAACCTCATTCAATCCTTCTCGGGAAGAGTTTCTAAAATTTCTTTCCCTAGAGATAATGACTGGATCAATAGGATATCTCCGATTAAAAATGTACTGGAAGAACCCCACAACTATTCCGGCTTTTTCAGAAAATATGGCAAGGGCCCGATTTCATTCCATTCGCAACAATTTAAAATTTTCTGTGAATGAGGTAGCTAATGACAAGCTGTACAAAGTTCGCCCCATAATAAATATGTTTTCAAAAAAGTCTTACATGATACCAAAAGACGAAAACATTTGCATTGACGAAATGATGATTCCTTTTAGAGGTAAAACAGAGCTTAGACAATATATGCCGAAAAAACCCATAAAATGGGGCATAAAAGTTTTCTGCTGGTGTAGTTCATCTGGCATATTGCACGACTTCGAAATTTACCAGGGCAAAAACATAATTTTATCTGGTACAAAATTGGGATTTTGCTCCGATATTGTTATCCATTTAGCAAAGACAATCCCAGAAAACAAAAATTTCAAACTGTTTTCGATAAATACTTTTCTACTCTAAATTTAATCCTACTTTTAAGACATAAAGGGATGTGGTCTACTGGAACTATAAGAGCCAATATAATAAATAGGGTTCCACTGAAGTCAGAGAAAGATTTAAAAAAAAGAAGGAATAGGCAGTTATGACCTCCGCATAGAAAGATAATATAATTTCTTTATTATAAGATGGTTTGATGGAAGCATAGTGCAAGTAGTGTCTTCAATATACGGTGATGAACCATTGAATGAAGTTTCAAGATTTTGCGCTGAAAAGAAGAGAAAAATTGCAATACCTCAGCCACATGTAATTGCAATGTATAATAATAGTATGGGCGGAGTGGACAAGCTAGATTTTTTACTTTCGCTGTATAGAATTTCGATAAGATCCAAAAAGTGGTGATATGTAACTCTTGGCTTCAGTATCGCAAAGATTATGAATATAACAATGGAAGTAATAAAGGTTACATGGATCTCTTAAGTTTTCGAAATGACATTGCCGATGGGCTTTTAGCTCTATCCAAACAAAATACTTGTTCCCGTAAAAGAGGACGGCCGAAAAATTCCACAGGAGGAGAGGAATTGCATAGTCCGTCAACCTCAAAAAAGGGTTATGAAAGAAAACCTTTCTCTTCTGTGCGTTTCGACGGAAATCAACATTGGCCAGCTTACATAGAAAACAAGAGCAGATGCAAAAATAACGGCTGTCAAGGATACTCCAGGTACAAGTGTTCAAAATGCAATGTACATTTGTGTATACCGAACAAGGATCGAAATTGCTTTTATGATTACCACAATCTATAAATAAATGCTTATGATTATTGTTATTTTATTCATTTTTGTAGAAAACTTTCTTGTAATATGAATTATTTGATTTAAGTTTTTAAATGTAATTTAACTTTATTTTATTAATATACATTTTTTGTCGTAAATGAATTATTAAAAGATTATTTTTATAAGTTTAATTAAAAAATAAAATAAAATCGTTAAAAAATAACTTTAAATCTGTGTATGAAAAAAATTTCTTAAAAAGACACGAAAAGATAAATTTTCTTATACTGTGAGAAAAATTGTTGCCATTTGGCAACAGTCTTAAAAACGCACTTCGGACAATTTTTTTTAATTTTTATTTTTAAATTGGAACTTTAGTTATTAAATCTATTTAAAAAACGTAAAAATAGAATTTTTATTGTCGTTGAGTAAAAAGATGTAGCGAAAGGGTTAAATTTAAAAAAAATTATTGTTGGGTCATTTTTGCATTCAAAATAACAATAAATAAAAAACCGGTTTATCGGTTTCGAAACCGGTTTCTTAAAAAATGCAATTATTCAAATTATTCGGAAACCGGTTTAACAAACAACACAGTTTTTTGAATACTCTAAGTCCTAAATATGAATGAATTTGGATCTAGATGAAAACCATAGTACGCATCACAGGGATTGTCTAGTATATCAAAATAAACTTAATTTGAAGAAAAAGAAAGGATTAGGATTAGAAAAAGAAGGATTAGCTGTTTAGCAACCAAGCTACATAAGGGGTATATACACTAATATTCAAGGATTATAGAACAATTTTAATCAGTTGGAGATAATGATGCATACAGTAAGACCAGATTTTATAGTTCTATCAGAAACTCACCAAACGGAGGTAATAGATGATAGATAAATAGAAATAGTGAATTTTGACCTTTACTATTTACTATCGGCTTCGTCTAGAACCGGGGGGCTCATTTTATATTTTAGAAAGCATTGGCAGATAAGTAAAATTCGAGAATCTATAAGGGAACATGAGTTATGAATAGGTGCATTTATGGCTAAGTATGGAAAAATTTCGCTAGTTATAATAGCAGTTTACAAATCACCAAGTGGCCAAAACGCAGAATTTTGTGAAGCTTTAAGTGAGTTTTTAGATATAGTATGCGAAGAAAATTATGAGATTGTAATAGCTGGAGACTTCAACATACGACTGGTATGGGGACTATTATAGAACTAGATTAGTCAACATACTTAATGATAATGGCTTAAAACAGATAGTGAATGAATTTACTAGGATTACACAGAGCTCTAAAACGTTGGTATATTATATTATTACCAATACGGACAATATTACAGCAAAGTCTAATGTGGAATAGAATAGCAGATCATGAGTCGATTGATATATAATTAGAAGTAAGAAATTGATGTTAAGCGCCTAAAAGTAGGGAATGTTGTTTTTTTCAGATATAACAAGAATAGATGTAGAACAAAACTGAGATCGATGTTGGAATTTGAGGAATTCTTAAATGAGTATGTGGATAAATTTGATTTGTGTTTCGATAATACGGTGGAACATTTTACTGTTAGATCGAGAGTAAACAGAGAAAAAAGGAATGAATTGTTTAATAGCGAACTCAGGGTCTTGAGAAGGGATAAAATTGTAAAATACAGAAAAGGCATTACGGAGAACAGTATTGATGCATGGTGCAACTATAAGGCAGCGAGGAACTTATATAAAGTTAAAGTAGTAAATTCAAAAAACCATTACATAAATAGTAAAGCAATTTCTGAATAATATGGCAGAAATGAGCTAAACGTCATGTTACAAACAATTTGTAATAAGATACCAACGCATATAATTAATGAAAATAATGAATTTAGAAGAAAGAAACTTTTGAGAAAATATTTTTTAGGTTTGCAATGAATTAATTAAATAATAATGAATTAATAAATCTATGGACTATAGTAGATATTAGAAAATTTTAATTCTCTTTTCCTGCTGACAAGCCAATGGCTTAGTGGGTTATATTAATTTTTTTCATGCATTATATTAATGATAAATAAATAAAAATAAAAAAAGTAAAATGAACACAGCAAAAGATCAGAAGGATTAGGATTAAGAACTTAGTATTAGGAAAACCAAGGAATGTGATAAAAAAATGTGATATTCAAGGGCATAGAATATACGGAAAGTGCGGAAATTGCTGAAAGGTTCAATAAATATTTCATTACTAGCATTAGGGATATACGTATTTCAATTGAGAATGTACGTTATGAGAATAATGTACTGACTTTAATGGAATTAGAGAATATATGAACGAATATGAAAGAAAAGAAAGACTACAGAAGAATATCAATTGGTATTTTATTGGACAATTGGAACACGGTTATATTTTGCTCAGAATTATAAACAGATAGTTAGAAATTGGAATATTCACAGAGGACTGGAAGGAATCGATGGTTCCGCCTGTTGAGAAGGTTAGAAATACTATTGAATGTGAGGAATATCGACCGATAAATACGCTAAGGACATGTGGGAAGATTATTGAGAAAATAGCTAAGAACCAATCGAAGAATATTTTGAGAAGCATAACCTACTATCGAAATATCAATCAGGATTTAGAAAGAAGTATTCATGTGAGACGGCAATTAACTATTAAAGGTCTGCAGCAAATAACTTTTTTGCTTCATATGTGCAACTCGTTGTCGGATAAACAGAGTACTTACTCTCTCTCTCTAACAGCGCAAACAGTGAAGAGAAGAGAATGTGTGCAAGACAAATACAAATAAGAATTTATCCGAAGCTGCTTATGTTTCCTAAAAAGAGTACTCATTGAAAAATATATCCGCAAAAACAAGTACTCCTAAAATTATGTTCACTTCATGTGGTACTTCAAATACTCGCAGCATAAAACACCACATAACTCATGTTTTTTATATATATGTATAAATGCTTATGTGTATGAACAAACTTATAAATGACTTGTTAGGCATTTATTTTAATTAATTTTCAAGTAAGTAAACTTACCTCCATATTCTACGTTTTTCTATTTTTTTTTATTTGTAAACAAAAGAACACATTTAAAAAAGCAAAGCGACATAGGTCTGTTTGGTTCAAAATCTGCCAAAACACTATATGGAAATGTAGGTTGTGGATTTTTTCTTTGCCAAACTTCTTTGTGGTATTTGCAGTATTCATTGGTATTTGTAGTACTACGTGAAGTTTGGTGGTACTCATTGTACTCGACATGTTCTGTGCCGGTATTTTCGAGTAAGAAAGAAAGTTGAACATGTATTTGTATGAAGCGAACGTAGTCAAATAACAACAAGAAGTTATTCGATAATTTTGTGTTTTAAAAAAAGTACTTTTCTTCTTCGGATACTTCGGATAAGTGTGCGTATATGCTAGATCTTATGTACTTTTTGAAGCTAAGTACATTTGTGCAGACCTTTATTAACTATGTAATAAATAGATGGAAATTTATAGGGAATGATCGCAAAGTTCTAGCAATTTTTTTTTTATATTTCAAAAGAGCTTTCGAAACAATAGATAGCGATATTTTGATTAAAAAACTTTCATGTTATGTGTGAGGAATGTTATGAAAGGATTGATAATGATATGTGTTGGAGGCACGCCAGCTTAGGGTGACTTCTAGTGATTTCCAAGGGGATTTTGAATAAAATACAAAAGCTTCATAAAATCCAAATTTATTTCACAAATGTATTTCTATTAAAATTCCTAAATAAATAACAATAATTAGGAATTGAATAATTATAAAAGTTCCTAAATTTATACATACTTTTTGGTTTGAAAACCACTAGGAAAATTCAATTATTTCTTAATTTCAACATTAATTAAATTTTATCTGGACACTGCCAACTTTATGTTCTGGAATTTTCTTACAGAATAAAATGGCAGTTCAAATTGGCTCCTAAATATAGCTACTTTAGTAAAACTTTTCTCTACTTTCGTTAAATATAAAAAATGACAATAAAAAATTCTATGATTTAAATTAAGTGTTGCCAGGCCGATCATCTGAAGTTAGGGTTTTTGGTGATGACGTTAACAATATGGATAATATAAATAGATGTTTGAAGATAAACAAATTGAATTTAAATAAAAATAAAACAAGGTTAATGGAAATTAATATGGACACTACACTAATAGTTCATTTAGAGTAAATAATGTAGTAATTGAGAAGGTCAACAATATTAAGTATCTAGGTTTCATAATTGACAGGGAATTAAAACTAAAGGAACATTTAGAGTATAAATGTATGTAGAAAAATAGGGAAGAAGATAGGTTTCTTTAAACGGCTGAGAAATAAGGTCTCAATGTTAACATCGATTAATATAAATAATACAATGCTGAAGCCGCATTTTGAATACGGATCAACAATTTTATATATGTTAATGCTGTACAGAGCAACAATTAACAAGACTGCAGACATTACAGAATAAGGCGATTCGTTCTATATTACAACTAAACAGATTTACACCAACATCTTTTATGTTAGATGCACTGAGATGGCTTAATGTGCGTAAAAGATTAGAATTTAACACGCTGAATTTTATTAAAAAAAATGAAAATAGGAAAAGCACCAGAGTACCTAACTGAACAGTTAAAATATGTTGGAGAAGCGCAACCGTACAGACTGAGAAATACAAACGACTTTAGGCTACAGCGAGGGGATACAAGTGCAATGCAGAAATCATTATACTATGAGGGACTTAATATGTACAATAAATGTCAAATTATTTGAAGAATGAAGGAAATATCAATGTTTTTAGAAAAAATGTTGTAAATTTTGTTAAAAATAATAGTAGTTAAACTCATATAGTTATAATATTTATAATCCTAATATCCTAATACATATTATAAATCTTTCTGTAAGTCTGTTTTTTTGTTTGTTTGTTAGCCAATCACGCCTGAACGCCTGGACCGATTTTCTTGGAATTTGGGATATAGATCGATCGGAGAAAAAATGGGACAAAGGGAGAAAAATGGGCAAAAATTAGTACTTTTATGCATAAATGCTGTATTTATCTGTTTTATAGGTAATATTTTACGATTTAGCTTGGTTAAGTTTCCCAAATAGGTATTGAAGGTGTTCCGTTTCTAAAGTTGAACCAAAAGGGGTCCAAAAAGCCTGAAAGGGGCCAAAAAAGCCCAAATTGAGTGCATAGCCAATCACGCGTGGACCGATTTTCTTGAAATTTGGGATATAGATCTAGCTTTTGTCGGCGCAGGTTATGGGCTATAAATCTTTTCAAAACTTTGACCAAAAGGGGAGAAAAAATGGGCAAAAATTAGTACTTTTATGCATAAATGCTGTATTTATCTGTTTTATAGGTAATTTTTTACTCGATTTTAAGCTCGATCAATATTCCAAATTTCAAGAAAATCGGTCCAGGCGTTCAGGCGTGATTGGCTATGCACTCAATTTGTCCGTTTTTGGCCCCTTTCACCCTTTTTGGACCCCTTTTGGTTCAACTTTATAAACGGAACACCTCCAATAGCTATTTGGGAAACTTAACAAAGCTCAATCGTAAAAAATGATCTATAAAACAGATAAAATACAGCATTTATGCATAAAAGTACTAATTTTTGCCCATTTTTTCTCCCTTTGTCCCATTTTTTCTCCCCTTTTGGTCAAAGTTTTGAAAAGATTTATAGCCCATAACCTGCGCCGACAAAAGCTAGATCTATATCCCAAATTTCAAGAAAATCGGTCCACGCGTGATTGGCTATGCACTCAATTTGGGCTTTTTTGGCCCCTTTCAGGCTTTTTGGACCCCTTTTGGTTCAACTTTAGAAACGGAACACCTCCAATACCTATTTGGGAAACTTAACCAAGCTAAATCGTAAAATATTACCTATAAAACAGATAAATACAGCATTTATGCATAAAAGTACTAATTTTTGCCCATTTTTCTCCCTTTGTCCCATTTTTTCTCCGATCGATCTATATCCCAAATTCCAAGAAAATCGGTCCAGGCGTTCAGGCGTGATTGGCTAACAAACAAACAAAAAAACAGACTTACAGAAAGATTTATAATATGTATTAGGATATTAGGATTATAAATATTATAACTATATGAGTTTAACTACTATTATTTTTAACAAAATTTACAACATTTTTTCTAAAAACATTGATATTTCCTTCATTCTTCAAATAATTTGACATTTTATTGTACATATTAAGTCCCTCATAGTATAATGATTTCTGCATTGCACTTGTATCCCCTCGCTGTAGCCTAAAGTCGTTTGTATTTCTCAGTCTGTACGGTTGCGCTTCTCCAACATATTTTAACTGTTCAGTTAGGTACTCTGGTGCTTTTCCTATTTTCATTTTTTTTAATAAAATTCAGCGTGTTAAATTCTAATCTTTTACGCACATTAAGCCATCTCAGTGCATCTAACATAAAAGATGTTGGTGTAAATCTGTTTAGTTGTAATATAGAACGAATCGCCTTATTCTGTAATGTCTGCAGTCTTGTTAATTGTTGCTCTGTACAGCATTAACATATATAAAATTGTTGATCCGTATTCAAAATGCGGCTTCAGCATTGTATTATTTATATTAATCGATGTTAACATTGAGACCTTATTTCTCAGCCGTTTAAAGAAACCTATCTTCTTCCCTATTTTTCTACATACATTTATACTCTAAATGTTCCTTTAGTTTTAATTCCCTGTCAATTATGAAACCTAGATACTTAATATTGTTGACCTTCTCAATTACTACATTATTTACTCTAAATGAACTATTAGTGTAGTGTCCATATTAATTTCCATTAACCTTGTTTTATTTTTATTTAAATTCAATTTGTTTATCTTCAAACATCTATTTATATTATCCATATTGTTAACGTCATCACCAAAAACCCTAACTTCAGATGATCGGCCTGGCAACACTTAATTTAAATCATAGAATTTTTTATTGTCATTTTTTATATTTAACGAAAGTAGAGAAAAGTTTTACTAAAGTAGCTATATTTAGGAGCCAATTTGAACTGCCATTTTATTCTGTAAGAAAATTCCAGAACATAAAGTTGGCAGTATCCAGATAAAATTTAATTAATGTTGAAATTAAGAAATAATTGAATTTTCCTAGTGGTTTTCAAACCAAAAAGTATGTATAAATTTAGGAACTTTTATAATTATTCAATTCCTAATTATTGTTATTTATTTAGGAATTTTAATAGAAATACATTTGTGAAATAAATTTGGATTTTATGAAGCTTTTGTATTTTATTCAAAATCCCCTTGGAAATCACTAGAAGTCACCCTAAGCTGGCGTGCCTCCAACACATATCATTATCAATCCTTTCATAACATTCCTCACACATAACATGAAAGTTTTTTAATCAAAATATCGCTATCTATTGTTTCGAAAGCTCTTTTGAAATATAAAAAAAAAAATTGCTAGAACTTTGCGATCATTCCCTATAAATTTCCATCTATTTATTACATAGTTAATAAAGGTCTGCACAAATGTACTTAGCTTCAAAAAGTACATAAGATCTAGCATATACGCACACTTATCCGAAGTATCCGAAGAAGAAAAGTACTTTTTTTAAAACACAAAATTATCGAATAACTTCTTGTTGTTATTTGACTACGTTCGCTTCATACAAATACATGTTCAACTTTCTTTCTTACTCGAAAATACCGGCACAGAACATGTCGAGTACAATGAGTACCACCAAACTTCACGTAGTACTACAAATACCAATGAATACTGCAAATACCACAAAGAAGTTTGGCAGAGAAAAAATCCACAACCTACATTTCCATATAGTGTTTTGGCAGATTTTGAACCAAACAGACCTATGTCGCTTTGCTTTTTTAAATGTGTTCTTTTGTTTACAAATAAAAAAAAATAGAAAAACGTAGAATATGGAGGTAAGTTTACTTACTTGAAAATTAATTAAAATAAATGCCTAACAAGTCATTTATAAGTTTGTTCATACACATAAGCATTTATACATATATATAAAAAACATGAGTTATGTGGTGTTTTATGCTGCGAGTATTTGAAGTACCACATGAAGTGAACATAATTTTAGGAGTACTTGTTTTTGCGGATATATTTTTCAATGAGTACTCTTTTTAGGAAACATAAGCAGCTTCGGATAAATTCTTATTTGTATTTGTCTTGCACACATTCTCTTCTCTTCACTGTTTGCGCTGTTAGAGAGAGAGAGTAAGTACTCTGTTTATCCGACAACGAGTTGCACATATGAAGCAAAAAAGTTATTTGCTGCAGACCTTTAATAGTTAATTGCCGTCTCACATGAATACTTCTTTCTAAATCCTGATTGATATTTCGATAGTAGGTTATGCTTCTCAAAATATTCTTCGATTGGTTCTTAGCTATTTTCTCAATAATCTTCCCACATGTCCTTAGCGTATTTATCGGTCGATATTCCTCACATTCAATAGTATTTCTAACCTTCTCAACAGGCGGAACCATCGATTCCTTCCAGTCCTCTGTGAATATTCCAATTTCTAACTATCTGTTTATAATTCTGAGCAAAATATAACCGTGTTCCAATTGTCCAATAAAATACCAATTGATATTCTTCTGTAGTCTTTCTTTTCTTTCATATTAGTTCATATATTCTCTAATTCCATTAAAGTCAGTACATTATTCTCATAACGTACATTCTCAATTGAAATACGTATATCCCTAATGCTAGTAATGAAATATTTATTGAACCTTTCAGCAATTTCCGCACTTTCCGTATATTCTATGCCCTTGAATATCACATTTTTTTTATCACATTCCTTGGTTTTCCTAATACTAAGTTCTTAATCCTAATCCTTCTGATCTTTTGCTGTGTTCATTTTACTTTTTTTATTTTTATTTATTTATCATTAATATAATGCATGAAAAAAATTAATATAACCCACTAAGCCATTGGCTTGTCAGCAGGAAAAGAGAATTAAAATTTTCTAATATCTACTATAGTCCATAGATTTATTAATTCATTATTATTTAATTAATTCATTGCAAACCTAAAAAATATTTTCTCAAAAGTTTCTTTCTTCTAAATTCATTATTTTCATTAATTATATGCGTTGGTATCTTATTACAAATTGTTTGTAACATGACGTTTAGCTCATTTCTGCCATATTATTCAGAAATTGCTTTACTATTTATGTAATGGTTTTTTGAATTTACTACTTTAACTTTATATAAGTTCCTCGCTGCCTTATAGTTGCACCATGCATCAATACTGTTCTCCGTAATGCCTTTTCTGTATTTTACAATTTTATCCCTTCTCAAGACCCTGAGTTCGCTATTAAACAATTCATTCCTTTTTTCTCTGTTTACTCTCGATCTAACAGTAAAATGTTCCACCGTATTATCGAAACACAAATCAAATTTATCCACATACTCATTTAAGAATTCCTCAAATTCCAACATTGATCTCAGTTTTGTTCTACATCTATTCTTGTTATATCTGAAAAAACAACATTCCCTACTTTTAGGCGCTTAACATCAATTTCTTACTTCTAATTATATATCAATCGACTCATGATCTGCTATTCTATTCCACATTAGACTTTGCTGTAATATTGTCCGTATTGGTAATAATATAATATACCAACGTTTTAGAGCTCTGTGTAATCCTAGTAAATTCATTCACTATCTGTTTTAAGCCATTATCATTAAGTATGTTGACTAATCTAGTTCTATAATAGTCCCCATACCAGTCGTAAGTTGAAGTCTCCAGCTATTACAATCCCATAATTTTCTTCGCATACTATATCTAAAAACTCACTTAAAGCTTCACAAAATTCTGCGTTTTGGCCACTTGGTGATTTGTAAACTGCTATTATAACTAGCGAAATTTTTCCATACTTAGCCATAAATGCACCTATTCATAACTCATGTTCCCTTATAGATTCTCGAATTTTACTTATCTGCCAATGCTTTCTAAAATATAATATGAGCCCCCCGGTTCTAGACGAAGCCGATAGTAAATAGTAAAGGTCAAAATTCACTATTTCTATTTATCTATCATCTATTACCTCCGTTTGGTGAGTTTCTGATAGAACTATAAAATCTGGTCTTACTGTATGCATCATTATCTCCAACTGATTAAAATTGTTCTATAATCCTTGAATATTAGTGTATATACCCCTTATGTAGCTTGGTTGCTAAACAGCTAATCCTTCTTTTTCTAATCCTAATCCTTTCTTTTTCTTCAAATTAAGTTTATTTTGATATACTAGACAATCCCTGTGATTCGTACTATGGTTTTCATCTAGACCCAAATGCAGTCTCTTATTTTCCCTTATGTAATTAAAGCATTATTCATTGTTTCACGTTACAATTCCTACTCTTATGGTTTCCGTAGCATTTAAAGCATACCTCTTCAGTTCTACACTCCGTTGCCTTGTGGTTGTAACCTAGACTTTTATAGCATTGCGTCACTGCCGTGCCATCATAAACCCTGCTTCTTTCCCATCCAATATTAACTTTCTGACGTGAAATAACTCTATTATATGATCTATTTTTTTTGCATTAAAAATTGTACTACTCTTTCGCTTTGTTTCAAATATTTTTATTATTTCTATTGTACTATTTTCTAAAACTCCATTCTGCTTCTTCAGCTTATCTATCAAATCCTTCTCGGGCAATATAAAATTCATATCTCCACCTGTATTGGGACTTTTATCTCATAGTCTTTACTTATCTTATTCTCTATTGCTTCTTTAATTTTCTCCATCTCAGCGATATTTTCACTCTGTATAACTACGGTACCATTCCTCCGATTCTCAACATTATTTATTTTAAAATTAATTGGGTCGACCTTCATATTTAATTCGGCTTCAGTTTTCTCAATTCGGTTTGATTATTAGTGGGACATTTTTTGAGACAACTGGCTTCATTATATTCCTGGCAGCAACTTGTGCATATGACATATGTATTTGTTTTGAAATTTGTCTCTTTTACTATTTTTTTAATTTCGTTGCACATTTTCGTATTTGTTGTCTCAAAATTTCTCACACGTATCTTTGTAGCTTAGTTTCATTGTGTTACATATTGCTTTATTTTTGTTTTCATGTTCTTTTCTCACTCCATACAGTTTTTTTTACCTCTTTAACATTTTTAACGCAATATTTTTTGTGCTTCATCTATTTCCTTTAATCTCTCTTCTTCATATCTTTTTCCGGTCGCATGTAACAGCAGTGTTGCAAAATTGAAATTTTAAAATGGTACTGCACTGTAACTGAAAGAGTACTTTATCGCGTCAAATGGTACTTTTATATAGAAATATACACATAAATGGTCATGATAACCCTTCAATTAAGATTATGATCTTGCTTCCCACGCCATTTTTTTATGTGTGTTAATATTGATACATGAGTGGCAGTACCTACAGCTTCAATTCGACTCCGAACGTCAGATTTTTTAACAAACTTTAAACAGCACAATTCTATTGTTTCGGAACTTAATTAAAATTAAACCAATTCGTGCTGAAATTGTTCCAAAGCAAGCTTACTCTCTTTCGCTCTCTCTCTCTCAAAAAGGGAAACGTCAAACCATAATTAAAAAAAGTGTTTCGAAACAAAATTTTTGTAAAAAATTTTGATGGGTAAATCCAGCTTCAGAGACAAAGGTGGAAACAGATTAAAACCCTGGTACTTAATAAGAGAGCAAATTTAACTAAGTCTGCGATATTTGACCAGGTAGAATATAGCGCTAACTGTGATATAGTGTTGCGCTCGGTTTAGAAGATAATAATGAAATTTTATGAAACTTAAGGTATTTGGCATGTACATAAGGTATTCTGGCTAGCTCAATGGCGTGTTTGTTCTTAACCCAAGATTCATCGTAACGCAAGCATAGAATTATAAATTCATGCCAATATTAGATGCCATTTTTTCTTTTTCTTAATATATGTTTCGTTAGACAAATAGATGAAGATTAACAAATAAAAAATAGATCAACAATAAGATGACTAGGTACCAGGTCATCCAGTGTCATCCAGAGTGCACAGTGTTTTGAAGCAACCCCCGTGGCAGCTGGTTCCATGGCCTTTCGGGTCAAGGATGACGGAAGCCATAATCTCCACAAATTTTCCTCCTTATTGTCAATTCCCTGACGGAAATTTACCCTTTTATATATTCGCTCATCAGACACACAGCTCAGGCAAACTCTCCTTATTGCTAGCAACAGTCTGTCTCAAATCACCGTAATCAGTGGAATATAAGTCGGTTGATGCTATATCTATTTCAGGCAAACTTCCCCAACTTCAAAATCATCAACATCAAGGCGGGACAATGTGTCTGGTACTATGTTTTGGGACCCTTTCCTATGTACCATCTTAAAATCATAGCATTGCAACATTAGGCTCCACCGAGCAAGCCGCCCACTTAAATCTTTCTGGCCTGGCCCATCAGCCATTTTAGGCTTGAATGATCGGTGACAATTGTAAAAGGCGATCCTTCAACATAAGGCCTAAAACGTTTTACACAGACCACCGCGACTAAGCATTCCAGCTCAGTGACCGTATAATTACGCTGGGCACTGTTTAGTTTCTGCAAAACAAAAGAAATTTTCCTTTCCCTATTCCCCTCATCCACTTGGTATAAAACACCGCCAACGCCAACTCTAGATGCATCACATTGTATAGTAAACTCTCTTGAGAAATTAGGTTGGACAAGAACAGGAGCATGGGATAGTGCGAATTTAAGTTTCTCAAAGTATCAACGGCTTCGGGTGTCAATAAAAAGGTTCCCTTGCGTGTACGCAAACAATCAGTAATAGGTCCGGACAAACTCGCAAAATTGCTGATGAAAGATCGGTACCAATTCGCCATACCAATAAAACGGCGGACTTGGCGTGGTGTTTTTAGTATCGGAAAACCAACGATTGCTGAGACACTGTCAGGGTATACTTTGAGACAACCTCTATCAATGCGGTACCCCAAGTATTTGATTTCACTTTGGCAAAATTTCGATTTAGAAACATTGATTGTAAATCCTGCGTTTATTAGACATTTGGCGACCTGTGAAAGTAAATTCAAATGTTCCTCAAAAGTAGCACTGAAAACCAGGAGGTCGTCTAAATACACAAAGACATTTTCCCTTAGGTGTGAGGGGATGGTTTTATCCATTAAACGGGACATCGTTTGCGGTCCTTTACAAAGCACGAAGGGCATTACCCGATATTGGTAGAGGGGTCTACCTGGGACCGCAAACGCTGTCTTCCCTTTGGAAAAATCTGTAAGGCGTATTTGAAAAATGCATCCTTCAAATCTATACCGGTTATAAAGTGGGTGTCCTTTAACCGGCTAAGCAGGCCGTTTATGTCAGGGAGTGGGTAAGAGTTTTTTTTTAGTAATACTGTTCAACTTTCTATAATTGAGGCACAAACGCACTTTGCCTGGCTTTCTAACATTAACGATTGGGGAGCACCAAGGCGAATTTGACTTCTATTACGCCCATTTCCAGCAGACGGTCTAGCTCTTGGTACACTTCCCTCTGTCTAGGGGGAGAAAGAGGATAGTGCTTGCTCTTTATCGGCTCTGAACCCCCGGTATCGATATGGTGTTGCAAAAGATTTGTGCAACCAAGACCTAACTTCTGAAACGATGGGAACTCTGACACAACACTATCTAACTGGAATTTTTGTTCTGCTGTTAATGTGTGAAATCAGGTATCTTTATCCTCTACAGGTTCCAAATCAAATGATTCAATACTTGGTATCACATTAGGGGCGATTGCAAATGTATGCCAAAAGTCTAAATCTAGGTAGGCATATTGCGATAAGGAGGGTACTATATAAAAATCAATAAATCTAGTAATACCCTTGTACACAACGGGTAATTTACAATGACCTATAACCATATTCTTAGAGCCATCTGCAGTTGACATAAAAGAACGAAACGGTCTTAGGGTAATATTATTTCTTTCAATAAAACTTAAACTATCCTTTCCCAAGACCGAAACACTAGCACCAGAGTCTAGTAAGCCAAAAATATGCTCTTGGAAAATTTCGATTTTTGCAAAAGGTCTGTCATCTTTCTCATGATTTAATATTGATGATTCTATTAACTTACGGAATGATCTTCTCTTCCTATAGCGAGATCTGCAATCCAAAATTTTAGAGGAGGGTTTTACAAAGGAAGATTTATGTGGTAAATAATATGAAGAAGATTTCTTCTCCAAGATCATTAGCCCCGATTCCTCTCCCTGTGGAAGATTTGTCGTATGATCTATTGTGAACTCGGGGAGAAAGTTATGGAACGAGAGTCCCCGGTGGCCATCTCACTCCGCTTCCTGTTTCCCTGATGAACATTCCAGCATTTAATTTCTGAATAGTCTGGTTTTGACAAGCGTTTACTAAATTGTAATGCCTCTATCTGAGGATCGGATTCGCAATTATATATGTCCTCCACGACAGCGTTTGTCTCAATTTCATTTACGTAGCGAATGGGTTTATTTTCCACAAAAGAATTTTTATTTTCATTAATAACTTTTTCCGCATCTCGTGCGAGGTCCCTTAAGCTATGTAAACTTCTTGGATCAGTATTAAAAAGCATAACTCTCAAATTGGAATGTACGGTCCTCATTAAAATTTTTGTTAACTTTGCCTCAACTAAAGGTACCCTCATTCGAGAATTCATTGCGGCTATTAAAGTGAAAACTATCATAAGATTCCTTTTGCTGTTGTTTACGCTTATGAATATTTATCAAAATTTCATCATCTGATTATAACTTACCAAATTCACGAGAAATTGAGAATTTGAGAAAAGAGTATGACGGATCTTCATTTTGTTTCATAAAACCCCAATACGATTCTTCTGCTTTACCGCCTAAAAATATTTGAAAATTTGAAAGTAAGTGTTCATCTGAGCAACGGGTTCTCTTTACCAGCGTATCAATTTTAAAGAGAAAATGTGTCACATTGCCAGTGCCATCGAAATGAATTTTCCATTTCTCAAGTTTAATTTTATCGGACAGATTTTACCCTTGAGATACCGTTGAAACGTTTTGAATAGGGTGAGGATTTCCATTCATATTGGATATGGTGGCCTTTAACGCATTCGTTTCCGCTCTAAATTCCCTCTGAGATGAACGTATGGCTTCTTGTACTGCCACCAACAACTCCCCATTTGCATTTTGTTTCCCAATAGGAGCATCATCTTCCTTTGTTGCCATATTTGAATTATTGATGTCTTCGTTTTCAACTAATTCCGTAAGTGGTAAAGAAACATCTATAGAAGCAGTGATGCCTTAGCCCTTTTTGAAGTACCTTTAACGCGAAAATTTTTTTAGCCCTAAACTAAAAAACGCGCAATTTCAGCGCTTTTCAGTATTTTTGTTTAGCCCATTTTGCCCGTTTTTCCTTTAACTCTGTATGCCAATATTATCTCATATTTCTGTGGCAATGTCGAATTGTAAGCCATTGTGGCAGCACTTTGCTCTTCTATTTATTGTTTTCTTTTTTGTCGTTTACATAGAATTAACAAGAGTACCGAGAAGCACAAGCTTTGCTGAAAGTTTAAAATTGTATTTACCTAATAATTAGGCATTGATAAAAAAAAAAACATTAATATGTATATGAGTATATAACTTTAAGTCATAATTTAATATTCTTGGATGTGTCTTTAATGTAAATGTTATGTTATGTTTAGATGGAGCGCTACACGCAAAGATATCGTAAAATTTGGGAAACAGATCCCCTTTTCAAGAAATGGATAAAGCATTGTAAAGATGTATCTAAAGCAGTATGTATTATAATTAATTCTAATGAAACGTATAAAAAGTCTCAATACCATATAGAAAGTGATTTATGGAACGAAGAAGAGGATGACCAAGAAGTACAAATCTATTTAACAATGCCCAACTTTGAAAGATTGTAATGTAAATTATATTTGAAACTAATCTAGTACCTTAATTCTATTGAATGTAAAATGATCTCAAAAGCAGTAATATCTATTAATAAATTGTTTTGTTTAAAAATTGTGGTGTTATCTAAAAAGAATGTTTTAATTTTTTTGTGCTTTTTTTGAAAAAAATGAAATTGTATTGTACTAAAAACGTATTTTTTTCAATTTAGCCCGTTTTTAATTTTTGATCACGCGTTTGTTGTCCTAAGAGTTGGCATCACTGTATAAAAGGTTAGGTTAGGTTAGGGGACGCGTACTTGTCAATTGAGATAAGTACAGTACCCGGAGGTCGAATTGACGCATTGTAGAACGTCCTAGTTTCTCACACCACTTCTGTTGTGTGTGTTAATTTTATACATGAGTGGTGGGACCTACAGTTTAAAGTCGACTCCGAACGACAGATTTTTTGAGAAACTTTTTCATGGCAATTTTATTTACTCTCAGAGTTTTTGTCAGTAATCTGCTGAGAGGAAGTCGACGAAGAAATAATTTTTCTATTTTGTCTTGATGTCTGGCCTGGGGCTCGAACCCTGGCTTTGCTCTAATAATCCAACACACTACCTACTAGACTACGGCGACTTCCTCATCTGTATAGAAGCTAGACTCAAATTTTCCGGATTAGTTGGATTATAATTAGTCTGAGTGTTCGCTCCAGGTGGAGGAGAATAAATAACCCGGGCTCCTGTAGATTTTGTACTAAGAAAATCTTCTGGCGACTTGGTCGTGTTTTCCTGATGTAAGGGTGGATTAAAATCGAACTGATTATTTTCTCCTGGTGGAGGTGAATGAACCACTTGGGTGAATTTTAAATTGGAAAATCTACAACTAAACAACTAGGTCGTTTTAGAAGTTAAAAGGGTTTTGCCTCTACCTCTACTTGAAATAAAATTATTTGTCGACCCCCTCGATGAACTTCGCGTGTTCATAATAATAAAAGAAAATTTAAGTTTTCCTTCTTTTCCGAAAAATGTTAATGTGGAGTTGGATAAATTCTTGTTTTTTTTTATATAGATATATCGAAGTTAAAATATAATTTTTTTTTTCTTTACACAAAAACTCCAGTTTTAGAGTTAATAATGTGAGTAAGCTGTGATTTAGATTTTGAACATGCCTATTAATATCTGCATTAATAGATCGCAGAATATAACGCCTCTGCATAGTTTTTTTTTTCTACCCAATACTGGTCATATGTTTTGTCAGGAGTGAATTACTGTTCATAAAACAGTCTTGTGTGAAAAAAAAAACAAAAATAAACTAAAATCATCTTTATAAGTCTCTTTTCTTGTAAAATTAAAAAAAAAATTACATTAAGATTTTCTTAGAATCAGACGCTGAATTCAATTCGAATCCGAACGTCAGATTTTTTAACAAACTTTAAACAGCACAGTTTGATTGTTTCGGAACAAAATTAGTTTCCTGAAGAGAATTAGAAAAAGAGTTTCAAAATCTACAGCAGTAAACATATATATATAACGCCATAATAAAACCGCACTTCGAATACAGTTCCACTACATAGTATGAATGCAGTAATATGAGTATACCACTCATATAAATGCAATGTTCTACGATTTGAAATGGATGAATATAAAACAAACTTTACAGTTTAATACCTTAATGTTTGTTAGAAAACTGAAAAAATGTGACGCGTCGAAATACCTATGCGAGCAGATTAAATACGTGGGAGAAAGCCAACCATATATGCTGATAAATGCAGACGACTTTCGAATTCTAAGAGTGAAGTCAACCCAGATGCAGAAAACGTTGTTTTATAAAGGTCTATAGCTATTCAATTTATTACCAACAAATATAAAAAATTAATTAAATGAAAATATTTTTAAACGAAAATGTATTAATTTTGTATTATTTAATGATTTGTAATGGTTTTGTAAAATTTGGAAATTTAAAGTATTTTTAATACTTATAAATAATATTAAAAAAAAATGTTGGAATTTTGCAACAAATGGCTACTGCTTTAGTCAAAGTAGTTGATGACCTTAGGTTGAAGCTGGATGAAAATTACATAGCGTTTTTGGTTCTTTTGGATCACACTAAGGCTTTTGATACAGTTGATCACAGAATATTATTGAGAAAGCTACAGACCCTCTTTAATTTTTCTAATTCAGCTTGCAGCCTTATACGTTCCTATCTCATTAACAGATCTCAACGAGTTTACCTAAACGGCAACATCTCGAATTCGGTACACGTTGGAAGAGGTATTCCTCAGGGATCAATTCTAGGGCCCCTTTTGTTCTGTATATACATTAACGACCTACCTGATGTTTTGGATAATTGTAGAGTACATATGTACGCTGATGACGTTCAGCTCTATAGGAGCGCTTGTATTGATAATATCCGACTATGTGTAGATACGATTAACGATGATTTACGGAAAATTGACAACTGGGCTAGTGCTAATGGACTTTGTATTAATCCCTCTAAATCGAAATGTTTATTGCTCTCCAGGTCTAAGAGAGCGTTTGACGTGCCGGAAATTATTATCAGGGGGAATAAAATTGATTTTGTTGAATCGACATCTAATCTGGGTGTTATCTTTAATGGTCGGCTAACGTGGTCTAGCCACATTAATGTCATCGTTGGTAAAGTTTATGGTATGCTTAGGAACTTATGGGCTGTTATAGATTCGACTCCTTTTGCTATACGCCTGCAACTGGCAAAAACGTTTTTGATTCCTGTTCTTTTATATGGATCGGAAATTTTCGCAAACTGTGATGCGGATGATAGGCGGAAACTCAACTTGGCTTATAATAACATAGCCAGATATGTATTTATTAAGGGACGTCGGGACCATATATCACAATTTTCTTACAAGATATGTGGTATTCATTTTGATAATCTATTGAATATTAAGTGCCTAATTCTCCTCCATAAGATTATTACTTTGGAACAGCCCAGTATACTTATTTAGCAGGATTAGATTTGCTAGATCCAACCGCGGTAGGAAAATTATCCAATTAAGGCATAGGACTCTTTTGTCGAAACGACAGTTCTTTATACATACCATCAGTCTTTGGAATGCACTACCTAATTATATTCAGAACATAGGCAATGCAACTAAGTTCAAAAAGGAGTTATACAATCTGTTTAAGTAGTTTGTAACATATTTTGATTGTTTATACATTTTTACTCTTAATTTTTATTAGTGATTAATTATTTTCATTTTTCTAATTTATTATTTAAGTTTCATTGTATCTCATTATATGAATATATTTCCTTGTTTGTATTTTTCTTTATATTTGTATCTTTCCTAATTTAGTTTTTTACATATACTAATTTTCTTATCCTAATTTTTTTGTATCGATTGCTATTTCCTGAGGTTAAATCATGTTCTTATTCTTATTCATTTTTATTTATACTGTACTTCAAACAATTCATTACTCATATAATGAGCGATTTGTTATTACTTTTTCCTATTTGATGTCCTCCCATAGCACTTTCATTTATAAGATTATTATCTTGTTGTGCTATGATTAATAAATAAAATAAATAAATAAATAAATAAAATAAATGGTAGATTTGCATTAAACAACCCCTTACCCTTAATAGTGGAAATTTTCTCCATTTTTCAGTGAATAAATGAATGTTCGACAGTAAGACCAGTGATTTCTGTAATTTAGAAATTTTCTAAAAAAAAAAATTAGTTTTCAGGAAATTAGTTTTCTTTCTGGAGATCTACGAGGCGATAAAATGACCATTTCATTTCCGTTGGAGTAGGTATGATACTTTGATTTGATTTACGTTTCTTCAGCGTATCAATGAATCTAAGTACAAAACATGTTACTGGCAGTAACTTCTTATATGAAGAGTATCTTGATATCATTGCCCCTATTGCGGTTGACAACTTTTTTAGTAGTTCGGTCATCTTTCAGAAATCAGTATTGCCATTCTCAACTTAAATATGCTAGTAATATTGCTAGTAATAAAAACACATCCAACACAGCCCAATACACCGAGAAATCCACATTTAAAAAAAAAAAAAAAACATGGTAGGTAGGTAGGTAGAAGTGGCTGTCCCCTCGATGGAGTCATGAGCGGACACACTTAGGCCGCACACAGGGCCCATTGTGATACCACAGTTTTACATTCTCCCCTATTCCAGGAACCACTCTGAGCTTCCGATGAAGCGACTCAGACTGCCAATATCCATGCATGACAGTTCATCTAGGTCCTCCATGTAGTAGGCACCCAGGTGTATCTATCTCCTCTGACCAAGTGCCGGGCATGTGTACAGTAGGTGAAGAATAGTTTCATCCTCCTAATCATCTCCACAGCTTCTGCAGAAATCATTCGCGAGGTGCCCAAGACCAATACGACTCACATGCGTTCCTATAATACATAACAGAGTATCCTGTACATTCAGTCTTTTTAGTGCACCGGAAATAGCAGCCAGTTCGACGTTATTGAAGGCTCCTTCTATATCTAGATAAACAGCCAAGGTATACTCCTTTCGTGCCAGCGATTTCTCTATCGTACACGTTAGGTTATGTAAGGCAGTGTCAACAGACCTCCCCTTATTGTACGCATACTGTTGGCTAGATAGCAGATTTCCATCTAAGGCCTGGCGTAGTTCAACATCAATGAGTCTCTCCATGGTTTTCAGCAGGAAAGAAGAGATACTTATAGGTCTAAAATCCTTAGGAGTGGTGTGAGAGTTTCTCCCTGCCTTCGGTTTGAAGACCACTCCCATTTTGCACCATTCCGACGGTATGTGGTTTAGCCGAATACTGGCAGAAACATCTCTAAGTATCGCGATGTGTTCCAGTATCAGACGTTGTAGTAGGGCTGGTTATATTCCGTCTGGACCCGGAGATTTAAACGGTTTAAATCCATGTATTGTCCATTTGATTGCCGCTACAGACATGATCGAATAGTAGTCTTCCTGTGAACCGCTTTCCAAGACTCACCTGCATATCCAAGTTATGTCCCAGTGGAAATTGCGTATTCAAGAGAAGCTCTAAAGTTTCCCTTTCCGAGTTGGTCCACGAACCATCCGAATTTTGTAGTACACACGGCACGAAGTCCGTTGTCGCAAGAATCTTCCTTAGCCTGGAGGTTTCCTTGATAGTTTCCATATTAATACAGAAGCTTCTCCACGAATCTCTCTTGGAGCGTAAAAAGGTTTTCTTGTAGTCGTCTAGGGACACCTTATATTGCTCCCAATGCTCCGCATTACTGGATTTCCTCGCCGCGTTAAAAAGTTTACGCGACTTTCCTGAGTCTGTCCAGATCCCGGTTCCACCAAGGAGTTTTGTGCCCCCCTCTGCTGACCCTCCTTGGACATGCTTTCTCAAAAGCCTCTAATATGACCTTCGTAAAAACAGCCACAATAGCTTCCAGTTCCAAAACACTCTCAATTGTACTGTGCTTAAGTGGACCCATGCCCAGATTGACAAGACGATCATGGACATCCCAATTCGTGTTTCTGGGATTCCATACTTCTGATCTCCCTATCTAGAGAGAATTCAAGGTATCTATGGTCAGAGAAGGAGTGCTCCTCAGAAACTTTCCAATCTCTGACCTCTTCAGAACTACTGCTGGAGGCAATGGTTATATCCAGCACCTCTTTTCTACTTTTAGTTACAAACGTAGGCGTGCTACCCACGTTGCATACTATTAAATCATTCGAGATTATAAAATCAAATAGTGACTCACCCCGTTCATTAACGTCCGTGCTGCCCCATATGGTATGGTGAGTTGGCGTCGTATCCAATGAGTAGGCCAACTTTAGCGTGTTTGGCTTCGGTGACTAGTCTTTACTGGATCTGGTGGAGGATCTTCTGCTGGATGTGGCATATAACTGGAGGAGATCCAATACTGCCTTCCATTTATCTCCGTCGCAACCGTAGTTAGGTCAAGTTTTTGTAGAAATAAAAGTAAATTAAGAATGCACTTAAGTGTGGATTTATTTTACGAAGATGAAAATCATGAAATCAAATGAAATAAATGTTCTTCATATACGTAGTGTTTCGGGGGGAATAGGGGTAAGAGTCAAAAATAATATATTTTAATTTTGAGCCAAGAAAATATGCACAAAAGGGTATTAGAAAAATATATAAATGTTTCTAAATAAAACACATTACCTTGTGTGGGGGTTGATCGAGAGAATGATCAATTCTTTTTTATTTTCTTCTCTTTTTTCTTTCTTCCTTACATTCCACATAACTTAAGCATTATACTTAAAATTAGGGTGACCAGCGTAAACACGTAGAAAAATACGCGATGATTCAAATCCTCTTGAACTACCCAGTGCGAAGTAAGAAATGTCCAAATATATTAACAAATATTTATAACAAGTGAATTTTTATCGATTTGTTAGCTATTTTCGGCTGAACAAAGAAGCATTTTGTTATGTGCTGGATGAAATTAAGAACCACTTAAAGAAACTAGTGCGTATGGCAGCTATACCACCGATATTAAAGCTGTGTTCTGTCCTTCGATTTTTGGCTGAGGTGGAAATGACTTCAATGTTGGAGTAGCTCAATCCATGTCACTTATTTTAAAGGAAGTGTTACCTGCAATAGAGGGTCACATTTGTAGAAAATGGATAAAAACACAAATGAGCGAAGACGAAATAAATGCTTCCTAGGTATGGTTTTTTGAAAAATGTGGATTTCCCGGCGTATTGGGCTGTGTTGATGTTACGCACGTTCGTATTCTGTTTCCACAAAAAATATTCAGCACCTTTACCTGAATAGGAAAGGATATTACAGCTTAAATGTTATGATCGTAAATATATATTCGTATACCGACATATTTACTAGTAAATAGTTTGATTCATTTGCTTTATAAAGGTGTGTGACTACAAAATGAATGTTCGATATGTTGACGCACAGCCCCCTGGAGCAAATCATGATTCCTTAATTTTCAATTTAAGTGATTTAAAAACTTATTTGCAAAAAACACTCAAGAAAATTCTTGGATTTTAGGTAAATTTATTTTAAATTTTAAAGTCTCCATTAATTTTTTTATATTTAAGGTGATGATGGGTAACCTCTAAGGCCGTACTTGGTGACACCATTTCGAATGGCAGACGGAGGCTCTCCACAACCCCGATACAATACGATACATGCGAAAGGACGCAATATCGTTGAAAGGACGATTGGTATTGTGAAGAGCAAATTTCGCTGCCTGCTTTCTGTTAGAGGCTTACATTATTCTCCCGAAAAAGCAACTCAAATTGTAAATGTGGTAAAGTGGACCCAAGCTATTCAATTCGGTAGAAAATCCTTCCCACGCTTCCTTGCACTGATTTTTGGTCATCCAAAATTGATTCATCATCATCAATTTTTGCTTTCCTTTAGAAATTTCTGGATTGTTTTCCATCAACTTCACAAGTCGCTCAAATTGGGCTTTGGTTGCTTTTTTCAATTTCTTGCGTATTAAATATTTAATTATTTATTTTAAGAAAATACTTTGATTTTTGAATTTTTTTTAATCTTTTTTTCTATTATTTTTGAAAAGAAAATGTATTAAATATATAAGTGAAATCTGACAGAGACTCAACTGCTAATTAGCAGTTGTCTATATTTAACGTTTTTGTCAACCAAACTCATACAAAGTGGTGAACCACAATACACACAACTAAAAAATCCGCCGCACAACCAAAAAGTCAACCGCATTTAAGTTGAGAATGGCAATACCAATTTCTGAAAGACGACCAAACTATTAAAAAAAGTTGTCAACCGCAATAGGGGCATAAGTGTCCATTTGCGGGAAAACAGGACAACATGGGCGGACAAAAGTGAATTGCTTTTAATGCATATTGCGTCCCTTTAACTAAATTATATTATCGGACATCTTGAATAAAGAAATATGAAAAAACCGTTTTCTTCGGTGATCTTGTGTCCACAGTCTGGTAGCAAAAACTCAGAATAGCTACATTCAAATCTTGAAGTCGCCGTGGTCTAGTAGGTAGTGTGTTGGCTTATTAGACGAAAAGCCAGGGTTCGAGCCCCAGGCCAGACATCCAAATAAAATACAAAAAGTATTTCTTCGGCGACTTCCTCTCAGTAGATTTCTGGCAAAAACTCTGAGATTGCATAAAAATTGCCATGAAAAGTTTCTCAAAAAAAAAATCTGTCGTTCGGAGTCGACTTTAAACTGTAGGTCCCACCACTCATGTATAAAATTAACACACACAACATAAGTGGTGTGAGAAACTAGGACGTTGTACAATGGGTCAATTCGACCTCCGGGTACTGTACATGCCTTAATTGACAAGTACACGTCCTCTAACCTAACCTTACCTTACATTCAAATCTTGTTTTATGCGAATACAAATATACATACATTGTTTTAAAATATTGTTTTGTGTTTTGCCTAGATACTATCTATTGGAACTTCTAAACATATCTTGCCACCCAATGCAACAACAATTCTGCAGTCTCTAGCTCAGTAACTAACTTCCCTTTTATAAAATACCACATAAATTTTAATTTTACACATACATAATTGGTCTTTACAACCCTTCAGTCTGGATTACGACCTAGTTTCTCACACCTCTTATGTTGTGTGTGTTAATTTTATACATGAGAGAGTTTTTGCCCGAAATCTGCTGAGAGGAAGCCGAAGTTTTGATGTCGGACATGGGATATGAACCGTGGCTTTACATCTAATAAGCCAACACACTACCTATCAAACTACGGCGACTTCTTAATTTTAAATGAACTTAAATGTGATGCCTGAACATTAGCGAAGTGTGAAATTTACAATGGGAACGTCAAAATTAAATAATATTAATAATAATAAAAACAAATAATAGAAAGCTATAAATTTAGATTTTAGAGGTAGCAACATTAGTAAGGAAATATCGACATTAAGCGGAATTGTATTTCTGACTCGTCAAAATGTAGATGGAGGATTTGATTCTGTAAAGCATAATGATTAAGTAGAGCCATTTGAATTTCAGATTACCTGTTATCGTTTTGAAACAACAACAATAAAAATAATAACAATAATTAAATTAGAGTTTTTTATATAAAGAAAAACAGAAAAAAGTTGGTGGATGAGTATAAATAAATCACTTAAAAATAAGAGTCTGCCCAACAAATGAAATGCGTATATTGTTTATTAAATATTTAACCTCGAACCCGAGTGAATCCAAACTCAAATACAAGTGCACCAAACTTTAATAAGTGTACTCATCAAAGCGTAAAATTATTGGAATCCTTATTTACAAATAAAATATCGATAAATCAACTACACCTCGATCATCGACTTTAGCTGCAGTGAGCGTAAAAACAAAAATTGGAGGTATAACAAATGTACAGGCTAAACAAAGGTCTGCGATCGGAGAAAATTCATTTTACTTTACCGGAATAAATCGCCAATTTTAAATGCGAGAAAGTGTATCTTGCATAATCAATTTGAATTTACAAGAAAAAAAAAACAACGGTATTGAATAAAAGGTGGAGATAAATACACCATAAAAGTGGAAATAAATACACCCCACACACATATGTATGTTAAATACGTTCCAGAAAATGTTGAAATGTTCCTTCAAGCAATAATATTTATTTTTTAAATAAGACAGTAAAATAAGTGTATTGATTAAAAACAAAATTAATTTATAAACAATTTATATTAAAAATGTGAATAATTAACAAAAATTGCACCATGAATATTAAAAAAATTTAAAATTTCAATATTTAGGATATTAATATAGCTGATTTCCTAGTTTTCAAAAATATTATCTCATAAATAAATATAATATAATAATTTTTCTCTAATTGATTTAGTGGATAAACTAAATACAAATTTTCATTTTGCTCAATACTATTTAGGTATAACTGAGTAGAAACGCATTGGTGGTTTGCGGAGGGGCTGGGGGCTTCTCTAAATATCGTTTGGAGAGCCCTGAAATTTGAACCATGAATAGTGCAATTTTTTATTATTCCTGTTGGAAGAAGTATCACTTTTTAGCGAGTGGGTGTAGGATACTTCAACATGTTACGAGTCAAGATATTTGAATGGAATACTCGCTTCTTCAAATATTTTTAAGAATATCAGTTTTGACTGATGGAACGTTTCAAATTTTTAATATATTGTAAGGAAACTTATGTCTCCTAGTGTAATCTCTACTAAAGAAATAACCGTTAGTTATGTAGTTTTATAGTAATTGCTTAAGTTAGAATAAGTGTAAAAAATAAGAAATAAATAAATAAACACAGTTGGCACAAATCAATCAAATGGACAAGTTATATCTCAGTCATTATAGGGCGATCATGCTTCTAGTGCACTGTAGGTAATTTGACTCATTTTTGTGGCAAAAAGACATTTTTATCACTTTCACGAATGCATATTTCTAGCTGGTACTTGATAAGGAACAAACATAGCTGATAATGGCATGTTTTGTTTTTATAAAAATTAACGAGGACTGCTTGGCATTTGTTCAAAATCATTGTTTGTGAGGAAAGTTTTGAACGAAGAATATATTTTAAAATTTTGGCCGTTATATATTATCTGCCATCTGAATTGGGAAAATTTTATACAAGGTTTGAAATTTGCAACCGCAAAAACTCCCGTATACCGATTTTCATGTTAATCTGAAGAAATTTTAAAATTTTGGCCGCTATGTATATTCGATCCGCCATTTTTAATTTGAAAAATTTTACCTATGATTCGAAATCAGCAACCCTAATAACTCCCGTTTACCGATTTTCATCTACATATATTCAGTGATTTCTTATAGTGTTATAAAAAACAAAAGTGAAATAAGAAAAAAGTAAAAGTACAGTAGTGCAATTAAAGTGAAAAATTAAGAAGTGACAACTGTTATGAAAAATTAAATGAAACGAAAAAATGTTTGTAAATAAAAATAACAATAAAAAGTACCAACCTAACGAACTTTATACATATCGTCGTCGAAAATCCAAAACTACGCATCATCAAAAAAATCAAAATCGAGTTTTTGATTGATTATGATTTTTAAGGTTATTTAACAAATCTCTACCAATTTTTAGATTTTTGCGACCAAAAATAACGTTTTTATATCAATAATTCAATATATGACAAATATATAATAAATAAATATATATGGGCAATTTCGTGTCAAGTGACCCAATTTTTAAAATCGAAGTCTTCCGATTTGGATCTATCAGTTAAGAACTGCCGGAGTTAGAGGGGGTCAAAGTTGGACATTTTGGTCATACAGGGTTTTTTTTAAAATGTGTGTAACTTTTCAGCTATTGGTCCTAGCAAAAAAATTTTAAAATTTTTTTTATTTTTTTTAAATTTTTTTTTAAAATTTTTTTTTTCAAAAGGGCCTTTTTTTGCTCAAAAGAAAGCTTATACAATTTCCTTTAGGCCTTTATAATCGCTTAATGAATTAAAAATTATTTTTTAACTCAAATGATCTTTAATTGATCTTAAAAAGTATTTATTTGCATTCTAAGGACATTCGGAAATTAGTTTTTTATAAACAGTGTTAAAGTTTGGACGTGCGTTATTTACTAATTACTTACATAATTAATCTTCACCATGGCTTCCGCTTCCAAAAAGGAAATGTTGACTTCTTTTTGTTGTAATCCCTTAAACAAAAAGAAGCACAGATCATCAGATATGCGAAATATTTCCGACAACTTATTTAAAAAATTCCCAACGCTTTCAAAACGTTTGCTAATTTGTGGATCGTGCAGGAAAATGATGGGAAAGTTGGACACATTACCGGTTATTCCAGATGAGAACAAAATCAATTCTGAAAATGGTGACAGTTCTGCAGGAGATGATGGTTGTTCTAACTTTTCAGTAAAACCTATAAGACCTAAAAATGAGCGCCAAAATCAACAAAAATTTGTTACATAAGGACACATGGTTAATTTAAGGCAATCACGGTAATCGTGCAAATCTTCTGAGCAATCATCTGTCAACTACTTTAAGTTGATTTCCTTCAACATGAGTTTAACATTTTCATGGTAAATGCAAACGCATACTATGTGAGTTCCGCTGCTTCCTGCCAAAACGCAATGCTTTGGCCTCAGTTGGGCAAATTTTGTAAATCCAATTTTGACGTCCTCGTGTTCAGATTGAAATGTTTATTTATTTATTTATTTATTTATTTTAGTAGTATTTAGAGTACTTTCTTATTTACTATATTACATTACATTATCAATATTTTATTTGCTCTGATAAGTACAATTTTTAACAAAATGAACACAATTTCTTTTAAATATATTAATATTTCTATCATCTTTTACGCTGCTAGGTAGTAGATTAAATAGTTGCTGTCCTTTATATAATAAGCACCTCTTCATTGCATTGTTTGTTGCTCGATGTATTATAAAATCATTTGCATTTCTAAGACTAAGGTTGGGATTCGTTGACATGTCTTAATTGATCCGTTAGATATTCCGGTGCGTTGCCCATTTTCATTTTGTAAATAAATGTAAATGTATTTAATTGAAGTCTTTGTCTAATGTTGAGCCATTTTAGTGTATCTAGCATGTGTTGTAGTGATGTAAACCGGTTGCATTTAATTACAGGCCTCATCGCCTTGTTCTGCAACTTTTGTAGTCTATCTGTTTGTGTGTTTGTACAGCATGTATATAATATTGTAGAAGCAAATTCAAAATGTGGCTTAATGATGGTGTTATATATATTAATTGCAGTGATTGTTGATATTCTATTTCTTATTCTCTTGAAAAATCCAATTTTTTCCCGATTTTTTTACATATATAATTTAGATAATCTTTAAAATTCAGGTTTTTAAATCCCAAATATTTTATATTTTCAACTTTCTCAATTATTTTATTATTAATTTTAAACTCAGTTTCACTGTTCATGTTTATTTCCAATATTTTTGTTTTATTTTCATTTAATTTTAGTTTATTCATTTTCAACCAATTATTTACAAGTCTCATCATGCTCTCAGTCCATTTGGCACTGTTCATCAGTTTCAGATTCATTAAAAATTAGAGTATCATCGGCATATAAAACTATTTCACACTTTTCCATTATATTGGGTAGATCATTTATATATATAATAAATAAAAGAGCCCCCAGAATCGATCCCTGAGGTACTCCATAATCATTGTTCAAAGCACTAGATATAGTATCGTTCACTTTAGTCATTTGTTTTCTATCCGATTGATACGGTTTAAACCAATTTAATTCTTTATCTTGTATTCCATATTTATAAACAGTAATATATCATATTTATGCACAGTAATATATCTCTATCAATTGTTTCAAAAGCCCGTTTAAAGTCAGGAAAAATTGTCATTATCTTTCTATTTCCGTCAATTTTCTTCCACCTCTTAATAACATAGTTTACCGCTGTTTCACACGAAAAGTTTTTTCGAAAACCCGATTGATATTTCGATAAATTATTTTTTTCCATGTAGTCTTCAAGCTGTTGTTTAACAATTTTCTCTAAGATTTTCTCAAACAGTTTTAAAGTGTTTATTGGACGAAATTCTTCACATTTATTTGTTTTCGCTATTTTCTCAATTGATGTAATCATTGAAGTTTTCCAATTATCTGGAAAAACTCCCGTATCCAATGATGAATTTATTATTCTCAACATTATATTTCCACATAAGTGCCAATTATCTAAGATTAAACATATATTTACTTTATTATAGTCTGGTTTTTTCTTTATGGTATACATTTGTTGCGAAGAAAATTAAATTTTAAGTAAAAAGGCTAAATAATTCTTGAAAAATATAAAAAATGAAGAATTATGTATGTATATATAAATTAAAACTAACTGTTTGAGATATGTACATATTTGGCTTTCAGTGGAATAGTTTTGGCCGTCAAGTAGATTCAGCCAAATATCATTGGTCCCTGATGTTCTTCATATTTTATATATCCTGATGGAATCTCTCTCCGCCACATCACATATGTACATTATTCCGGAATGTATACGGAATTTCATTCACAAATTTCAGACAAAGCTGAAACACATGTTGAAGGGAAACAAATCCATCGTCACCATTTCACATACATGTGCCATAAATTTCACCCTTTCAATGTAAAACAATTTTGCTTATGTTTTTAACAAATTTAAATATTTTGGCCTAATCATTGCATCAAAAAGTGACTTTATTTGTAAACTCCCAGCAAAAAATAATGTGCGAAAGAATTTGAAATTTCGGTGGTAATAAATAAATAAAATAAAACTTTTCTGTAATTTGCGCAGTTTAATTCACCAATATCTCTAGGCTTTTAACAAAAACTTTTCTGTAATTTTCGCTTTTTTTTTATTTTTCGTAACGAATTTTAAATTCCATTAAATTTAATGACAGCTAAGAAATATAAACAAATTTTGACAATCGTGCGGTTGCGGCGAATTACAGCGAAAAAGTCAGCTGTGCTTGTGTTGTCACCTTATTAGTTGCATCATGTGCTTGACGTTTGTCTCTTTTATCACTTTTTTTATTTCGTTGCACATTCTAGTATTGTTTTGTTCAATATTTTCGCATATTTCTTTATTCTTATTTTCGTGATCTTTAAAGTGCCAAAAAGTATTTTAATTTCAATTGCATTTTTTCACAATTTTTTGGAGTTCTATCCAGAATATTAAGTCTTTCCTCATACCTTTTTTCAATGGCCTCCAATAATTGTTTAATTTCGTTTTCATTTTGTCTCAATGATGTTTCAAATTCATATATTGGTTGATACCCGAACATTTTTTTGTGCAGTGATATACTTTATCACAAACACCATTACATCTTATACCTGTTTCTCCTCTAATTACGGTTTACAGTTTTTTTTTTCTTTTTTGTTTGTGTAATGTGAAAAAAATTATGAAAAATTATTACACTTGAAAATTTAAATTTATTAAAAATTCCAGCAACCCTTTCACCACAATTTCATTTATTTGCAGTGCACTGATATCTCATGCAAACTTTTAAAGTATTTTGAGTCAATATTATTTGATTTCCTTCGTAAAATTCCAAATTTTTCACATAGCTTAGATTCAACACTTCTTTTCTCTTTGAAACAATTCACAATATTATGTTGCATATAACTCATTCAGTGTACAGAGAACCATCCTCTTCTGCATTTGGACTTTCTGGCCATCGATTCGAACAGACACTCAGTCTTTCATTCCTGGCATCATTCGACTCATATCATCTCGCTGATAAAATTGAGTTACTAGAGCTTTAGTTTCGCACGCTAAAGTTTTTCCCTTCTTCTCGTTTGGAAGTGTGTGAATCCCTACTCAGCAACCAAGCAACCTACTGAAAAGTTGGAACAACCATTATCTCCTGCAGAACTGTCATCATTTTCAGAATTGATTTTGTTCTCATCTGGAATAACCGGTAATGTGTCCAACTTTCCCATCATTTTCCTGCACGATCCACAAATTAGCAAATGTTTTGAAAGCGTTGGGAGTTTTTTCAATAAGTTGTCGGAAAATGTCCAACTTTGACCCCCTCTAACTCCGGCAGTTCTTGACTGATAGAGCTGAATTTGTGTCTGACCTACTATCCAATAGTACTAACCTTGGTGCAAATTTCATCCAAATCGGAAGACATCGATTTTAAAAATTGGGTCACTTGATACGAAATTGTCCATGTATGTAAATTTCATCCAAATCGGAAGACATCGATTATAAAAATTGGGTCACTTGATACGAAATTGTCCATGTATATAAATATCTGTGGCATTAAATAATATGTAATAGCTTAAGTCGAAATTTCGTGTTTAGATCTCTAGCAAAGTTGTTGCGCATGAGCCGGGGAAGGTTTCTAAGTTAGTATGACCAATTTCCGACAGGTGGCGCCACTGAAAATTACTCATAATGAATTAAATCGTAAACTGTTCATTTGATCATTATATGATCATTAGCAAAGTTGTTGCGCATGAGCCGACGAAGGTTTCTAGGTTAGTATGACCAATTTCCGACAGGAGGTGCCACCGAAAATTACTCAAAATGAATTAAATCGTAAACTGTGCATTTTTTAACAAAGTTGTTGCGCATGTATCGACGTAGGTTGCTGCGATTAATTTCAGATGGATGGCGTCACTGAAAATTATTCAAAATGAATGACAAGCAATTGGTCGACATACACCTCAAGCACGGAAGAAAAGAGTATTACGAGCCTTAGAATCAGGCGAGCATTGAGGCTGGAAAATCTTCGAGTATATGCCGCTGAGACCCGTTCGCTTAAACCACTTGAACAACGAGAAGTGAGATTAGAAACTGATCGAATACGTACTACTCAGTCCCGTTCATCTGAATCATCAAGACAACGGGAAACAAAATCAATAAAATGATTCAAAATGAATTGGACATTTGTGTAATGTCTTTCCTTCAAATTTATTTTAGTTAATGGTGCAGCAACACGCGCAGGGTACAGGTAGTATATACATATATCTTTAAAAAATATTTCATATATAGAAACAATTGATGGAATATGGAATTAAAACAGAACAACTAAACTATTCCATATTCCATCAATTGTTTCTATATATGAAGTATTTTTTATTTTATAACGTTTTTTGCTTCTCCTGTAAAATTAGAAAAAGTGATGTTACGTACTTTTGGATTTTCGACGACGATATGTACTTCTTCTAATGAGTGAAAAATATTTCAAAAAGCATGTACGTTCACAAAATTTAAAATTCTTCAGGAAAAATTTAAAATGTTAAGAATAACTTGAAAAAATGATTCTTTTGAGGTACATACATATGTAAAGTACTATTCATATCTACATATTACAAATGAACTAAAGTATGAAAATAAAAGTAATGTAAATAAAAGTAACTGAAACACTGAAAAAAGTGCCCAAATAAAACTACGACCTATATAAAAATTATTTTTAAAATCAAATTTTGCGATATATGAAATAAGATCTTAGAGAACAAAGTTATATTTGTTTAAATGAAAATAAAAAGTTAAAAATAAACAGTCGTATAGTGAAGAAAATAAAAAGCAAAAATAAAAAATATTCAGCGGCTATTACATTATCGATTTTCGCCAGTAGGCACGATTTGTTGGCAATCCAACCAGCTCGTAGAATAGTGCAAAATTCGTGTTTGCAAACCCAGACAATAAGGTCATTCAAGTCTGTAGCTACTCTGCCAAACACACAGCACACAAACACGGTGTAAATTTCATAATGTTTGATAAGCATGACTGCATAGTGTAATAGCAAAACACTATCTCTCGTTAGGTCGTACCTGCAGACGAAGATCGATAATGTAATAATAGGTCATTACAACCCTTCAGTCAGTATTACGACCTAGTTTGTCATACCACTTACGTTGCGTGTGTTAATTTTATACGCGAGTTTAAAGTTGACTCCGAACCACAGATTTTTTTGAGAAACCATTTATTGCCAATTTTATTTACTCTCAGAGTAATCTGCTGTGAGGCAGTCGCCGCAGAAACGTTTATTGAAATTTAGTTTTGTTGATGATGACCTCGGGTTTAAACCGTGGGCTCACGTCTAGTATCCAACACAGTACCTACTAGACTACGACGCCAATTATCGAGAAAAATTTTTATTTCACGGACGATAGTCCGGCTTGCTTTTCAATTTCGTTACTATATTTCTAAGGTCCGTAATCTTTGGTTAACCATAAGCCTTTGACTAGAATATTTCACATCCTCAATTGATTTAGATATTATTTTAACAATACTTACCAAATATCCGGTGAAATTATTAGCTATTTCCATATTTTCTTCTAATTTAACGTTGTTAAATATCACATGTGGATTTTTCCTTATCACCAAGTCCTTGGTTTCTCTCCACATTTGCTTCTGGTCCTTTGCATTATTTATTTGATTGTCGATATATTTATATTTTTCATTTTCAACCTTAATTTTGTACAAATTTCTTATCGATTTATAATTAGCCCATGCTTTACTATTGTTCTCAAATTTATCGAATTTGTACCTTTCTATACCCCGTAATTCATCATTAAACCATTTATTCAGGGATGTCACAGAATCCAATAATATCGCAATTGGATTTGAAAACGACACAAAAATCATTTTGTTGTCATACAATCCGAGATTATCGGTTTTGTTTTCGAACTTGAATAAGTATCGGTTTTAGGTATCACAGAATGTTTTGTTATTGAAAATAAACCAAGCAGCTAACAGCTGCCTGTTTGTTATATGAAATAAAAACAACTTTAATTTTACTTTATAAATAATTTGTGTTATACCAATTTTTTATACGGTGTTGGCTATTTCGTCTCTGATTCGCTGACCTTCACTGCAGGGCCGTACTTGACAAAATAATATTCTCTTCACTATCAGGTAATGATAAAATCAGCTCATCCTCACTGGTTTGCACATTATAGCTCCTGTAAATGTTGTGCAGAGAGCAGCAGGAATTTATAATTCTTACTGCCTTTTCCGGATGGTAGTGTAATGTGCTCGTTAAGCAACTGAATCGACTTTTCAATATTCCTATTTTTTCCACAATATTACGTGCCGATGCATAAGCCATTTTGAAATTATTTTCCTTCGAGTTGCGGCTTTGATCTCTGTATGGCGTTAACAAAAAGGGCTCAATGCCATTCCCACAATCTCCTAATAATTTTGTGGTCAGTTCTCCTGACTCTAGATTCTAAGGAAATGTCGTCTGGCGCTACTAATGTTCCAAATTAATGCGTCATGGCTAGAGCCGGAATACCGTGCATCAACCGCTAAAATTTCATATCATGGTCACAAATCTAAATGAAAATGGATGTACATAAATACAGAAAATTGTATTACAATCATGGCATTCATACTGAAATATCCTTTTCGATTAAAGTATAAATGCTCGTTAAAGCTGGGCTTCATTATCTTTAAATGTGTCCCGTATATGCAACTAATTACTGAGGGGATTTTAAATTTATTAAAGAAATATTCCCTTGATCTTTCCTTATCGTTGGAGTTCATTTCTAGTTGCACCCATTGACAGCAAAATACCCCTCCATAACTTTGAGCACATCGTCTAAAATTGTAGAGACTGCTTCTACCCAGATATATGTATGCTAGAGTCATTTCCAACAGATCTTTGGTATGACCCTTCAGCTAAAAATCGCAACGTAGCTGCAAGTTGTAGCAATGGCGGGATCTTAGAACTAGAAAGGCGTTCTTTTACTCCATCTAGGACCATACAAAAAGCGTCTTTGTTCAACCGGTAATATGCTATAAATCTGCAAAGCAGCTTTAGATATGAATGTACACTATAACAAATATACTTACGCTTTCTCGGACAACTCAAGTGGGTTGCCGGTGGGTCGCAATATTCGCCTTTTCACCTTTTCTGAAAGCTCTTCCTCTAACAACAAAAATGCGATAATTTTTTATTTATTTATTTAAAAAGATTTATTTTTTTTATTATTTTAATAAAAACAGCAGTTTTTTATAAAAACTATATTTTGTCAAAAAAAATGTGATTAAAATTGTAAATAAATACACAAATGTAAACAACAGCTGTTTCGAACATCGGTTTTATTTCAATTCGAAAATGACAAAACAGACTTGGTTTTGTGACACCAAATGAATCGAATATTGGTTTTCAAAAACGACAAAAGGCAAAACCGACTTGGATTCTCCGACTCTAATAACTCTCGTATTTTTCCAATGTTAAAGAACACAAAGCTTACTTTGTTTATGAAAGACGCAAATTTTTATAAATAGAAGATGCCTTGCAAAGATATGAAGAATAATTTATTCAGTCAAAAATTTAAAAAATATGAACTACTTTATATGAGCCTCAGAGCCACATGTCAGTAGTTAAAATTGCTATTTTATGTTTCGGTCTTCAAAAGAAGTATTTAATAATTCCCAATTTTTTTTACTGAATTTTTCAAAATATAAGTAAAATAAGAGTCATGAAATTTGGTTTGATCATCAAAATGAGCCTTACGTGATCATGTCACTAGGATTAGGCTTAAAAACATCTATACTATAAACAAAATGAGCAGATACAACAAAAAAGAAAAGAAGCCCGTCGTTGCCACTGCGTTTAAAAAAACTTGTATAATTGTGCATTGTTATCGACATTGTTCCGGCACTGCCATATTTTTAAAAAGTTAACTTTATTTTATCATTAGGTTGTAATAACGAAAAGAAGTTAAAGGTGACTTTAAAGTTCACTTTAGCTAGAGCCATTATTACACCTTGCCGTTAAAGTTGGTTTTAATAAAAGGTTACTTTACCTAAAGTTAACTATATACTATATATCAGCCGTGCCCAAACGGTCGATCGCGATCGACTGTCGATCTTTCGATGGTTTTCGGTCGATCTTTCGATGGTTTTAGAATATCCTTCAGTAAAAAAATCTAAGGAAAAGTAAAAATTAAATAATTTTTAGAATTGAATGTTATTTTTTTACCGTTCGCAACAGAGCTTTAATTTAAAATTTTTTAGTTAAAAAAGCATGACATATAAAAACAATAAAGCATGTTTTATTTGAATTCATAATGAAAAAAAAAACATTTGACTTACATACATTCGTTGTCAATGAAAATTCAGTTGAATGTTGAAAATTCAGTTTCCTAAAAGAAAACATCATTTTTGTTAAAGTTTTTAAACCCAGCAATAAAAATATTTGAAATAATTTGAAGTTTTAATCCTAAATGAGTGTTATTAAAAAAACCGAAAACATATCACTTCCACGATGAGTGGGAGGAAAATTATTTCTTTAATCTAATTAAAGTGCGTGTGTCTGATATGCAATTCCATAATGTCGATGCCAAAAAAAAGAACACTAGAGCGACATTATAAATCCAATCATAAGAATTATGAGGCTGATTTTCCGCCAAAATCGGAGAAGCGTAATTCAGTTGAATATGCTGAAAAATCAACTTGAAGCCCAACAATCTATGTTTACCAAGCCACACATAGGGCCCACAGCAGCAACGGAAGCTTATTTTCGAATAAGTTTTCTTTTAGCTCAACATAAAAAGGCTTTTAGTGACGGTGAATTAGTGAAAAGAGCTTTTATACAAGGTGGAGAAGTTTTATTTGAAAATTTTAAAAACAAGTCGAAAATTATGTCAGCTATTAAAGATGTGTAACTTGAAGAGTTGAAGCTATGGTAACTGATTTGAATCAAAAACTGAAACAAGACGTATCAACCGACATAGTTGATTTTGCCCAATTATGCATTTATATAAGAATGAGTTTCACTGACATGACTTCAAAGGAAGATCTTTTAACAATTCTTCCACTAAAAGGCAATACCCGTGTTTATGAGTTTATAAAATTTGTGAAAAAGATTCCACTACCGTTGTACAAACTTGTATGCATAGCAACAAACGGTGCTCCCGCCATGGTGGGCCGGTTAAACGGTTTTGTTACTCTGTCGAAAAAATGATGATTTTCCAGATTTTGTATCGTTTCATTGTGCTATACATCAGCATACAACGCGTGCAAAAATGTTGAACTTAAACGGGGTTATGGATATTGCTTTGAAAGTAGTTAATTCAATACGTTCAAGAATTTTACAGCGACGACTTTTTAAAATTCAGTTAGAAGAAAATCAGTCAGAATATTGTGATCTGTTGCACACTGATGGCAGATGGCTGAATCGTGGGGGATTTTTGGAAAGATTTCAAGAACTACTACCAGAAGTTATACAATTTTTGGATTCAAGAGGAGAAAGGTATGACCAATTTGGCTTTTTTAACAGATTTTACAAATCACCTGAATATACTTAATCTTGAACTTCAAGGAAAAAACAGAACTATTACTGAATTAGTAAGCTCCATTAATAGCTTCAAATTAAAATTGAAGCTTTTGAAATCACAGTTGTCAGCAAAAGATTTAAAAAACTTTAAAAGTTTAAACTCAGTATCAGAAAAGTTCAAATTTAATACAACATTTGATGACTATATTGCAGAGATTAGAAAAATTGAGAGTGAGTTTGAAAATCGTTTTCAAGATATTAAAAAAATAGAGCCAATTCTGCTATTTATGTCATTCCCTTTCGGAAATCAGAATTTTGAAGAAATGTCTGTTAAAATAGCTGATTTTTTTGCCCTTTACTCTTCAAAAATAGAAGATGAAATTATAGCTCTCAATTCAGATATTTTTATAAAATCAAGAGCGTCTGAAAAGAGTTACTGGTCGTTGCTAAAAATATCCATGTTTAAGACATTGCTTTGCAGTTGACCGCGTACATTGGATCCACCTACTTATGCGAATCAGCATTTTCTCATAAGAAAATAATAAAATCAAAATACCGCAGCACTCTAACAGCTGAACATTTAAAAATGTGTCTGCACTTAGCAGTTATCAATAACGTGCCATCGTTCAACCAGCTTGCTGACAACATGCAATGTCACGCATCTACATCTAAATAAAAATTGCAAATTTATTTTAAGTGGCTGTAATATTAATGATTAAATAAAAGTTTTCTAAAAAACTACATTTATTTTTAGTCGATCTTTCCTTCTGGGTTTTAGACAAAGTCGATCTTCATCAAGAAAAGTCTGGCCACGCCTGCTATATATTATCTCTTTCTATTTATTACAACTTACTGACAAAATAAAGTTCACTTTTCTAAAAAATATGGCTGTGCCAGAGGAATGTCGATAACATTTGCCAAATTAAATAAATTTAAAACGAGTGGCAACGACGAGCTTCGTTTTGTGTTTTTACTTGAAGCTGCCATATTGAAAATAATATAAAATATGGCAAGTTTAAAGATAAACTTAATTTTAAAAGTTACAGGTAGGATGATCTTCCCTCTGGCTTAACATTACTTATGATAACGAAAAACAAATTATCTGTCCGTTAAAATCCTGCCTCTAGTTAAAAGCAAGTTGTAACAAGTCAACTTTTTTTCAGGCACCAAAAGATTTGGAAGCGAAGCTAATTGTAGACGAATCAACAGGTTAAAACGAACGTTGTGTTTTGGCAATGGGTTGTAGTTAGCGTTACCAGTAATTTTTCTACTTTTCATTTCTGGGTACAAACTTCGAGTTCCAAAAAAAAAAAAAAATTTAAAATTTTAAAAGAAAACACAAAAATGTATGTATGTATATAAATTTATTTATTTATTTATTAAAAGATATTTTATAAAAGAAATTTACAAAATATACAAGAAGAAAATGCGCCGAGTATCCAGACCATATGCGCATGTGTCGTTAATATTCTTCAATGAGGAATGTTCTAGATATCTGTAATTTCATGCCTTGTCATGCTCATCTTAATTTTGCCAATATTCAACTCAGTAGTGCAGAGGTAGATTTATCTTCGAAATTGGGCAATATATGCGGAATTGTGAGGATTATGTTGCAATGTCTACATTTAGGTGGGTCAGTCTTATCATAATAGTGTTTGGAATTGAAAACTGCTTTACCAACTCTTAAGCGCGCCAACATTATACAATGTTTTCTTGAAAGTTTACTATTATATCCAGGTCTTTTTAGAGTATGCCTCCTACTTAAGAATTGTTTTCTTACAGCTATAGGGAAACACGGGACTTCAGTGACGTGTGGTAAAATCAAAGCTGCCTTGGCAGTACTGTCAGCAAATTCATTTCCCAAAATTCCATTTACATTTTTCCTGTATGTATATAAATATTTAAAATAAAAATATTCAACATGTAAAAATGGCATCGTTGAACTTAAAATGAAGTAAACACAACTCAACACTGTTGCAATAATAAAGAAGTTAGAAAATATAAGGTCCTTTTATTACTCAAGAGTTATACCTTATATTTTCTACCAATGTGCTACAAGTTTTAAATTATGTATTTATAAATACTGCACACTACTTTATGTATTTTGAAAAAACTTTTTTATTAAAAAACAAATTTAAAGAAAACTTTAGTGCGTCTCAAAAAAGTTGGACAAAACGAAAAAACGATTTAATCACTCTTATAGCCGTAATTGTGGTTATAATTCCTTTTGTAATAATTTCAACAGGCGTGATAATAGTAATAATCGTGGTTATAATAACTATTCCAATAACAATTATAAACGGCGCCGTAATAACAATAATCGGGATAGATCAAAAAATAATTTTAATCAAAATCCTAGAGGTGATTTTCGGCAAAAAAAAAAAAATAGTTTCGGTGAGGGCTTTAAAAGTGGTAGTCCCTCAGAAGGATATGCTTGGGGACAAGAAAAATGAACTAATCAAAATGCATTTAAATTTCTATATAGTTTTAATCTAAACTGCTCATATTTTATTAATTTAAATAAAATCGTATCGTCTCCGATGATTTCAGTGTACCTGGTGATGATATATTGGGATAACATTTTTGAGGACCAATAATTACACGATTGATTGTATAGAGGTTAATGGCTCTTTCTTTTTATATTCCTTACGCACATAGGAGAATAATAATTCATATTCATCATGGACACAGTAGAATTTCAAATTATTTTCCAAGATGTGTGATGTTTAGGAAATTTAATTTGGATAACTTAACTGAAGCAGTTTTCAAGGTGAACCTACATATATTTATTAGAAAATATATTGTCGACTCAATTAATCCTGTTCTACGTACATTAAATATTAGAAGAAAAGTTGTTACATAATTACCTAGTAAGAACCGAAAATCTTTCTGAATTTTATATTTATTCGATTAATAAAAATTTTCCATTTAGTAAACGTGTTGATACTTTGAAAAGTATCATATCTGATTAAATGTCAGTTTATATTAAAAATAGTAGTATTATGTGAGGAATATGCTAATATTTTTACTTCGAAAGATGATACAATGAATAAGAATAGATTTTATGAGCAAAAATTAAGACGTGAAGAAATGAAATAAAACGGCAGGATTGAGAATGGTTTAATAGAACCAAGCACACCAGACTATAATAGTACATTAATTTTAGTTTCAAAGAAAGTCATAACGATGCAAAACCTTACCGCATGTGTGTAGATTTTAGACATATTAACCAGAAATCGATGCCTGATAAATTTTCTTTGCTGCAGATTGATGGCATACTTTCTGAATTTCACCAGATACCACTCCATAAATATTCAAGTGGCTTAACATCGTTTAGTATAGATCAAGATGTACTTCACCGGAAAGTCTTACTTTTTAGTCTAAATGTTGCTTCAAACTCATTTTCTAGGATGATGCAAATGTATTTGGTTGCAATAAGAAACACAATTTAGAAAATTTATATAAATCTGTACAAAAGTAATTTTTAGGACAACAAGTTATAGTTTAGGTCACAGATGTACTTCGAATGGAATTTTGCCCGTTAACAGTAAAATAGTGGCAATGGAAAAATATACAGTTCCTACAGATACGGAGCCAGTAAAAGGCTTCATTCCATTTGCAAATTATTATAGAAGGTTTATACCTACGTACTTAACTTTGCTACCATGACAGCTCCGCTAAATAATTTGAAACGAAAAAAGTACATTTTATTTGGATTGAATTTGTCGGAAATCTTTCAAAAAAATTAAGTCAGAATTAATGTTTCCACAAATGCTACTATATTCAGAATCTTAAAAATTTGTTGCGAAGCTGATGCGTGTTTCAATTGACGAATTAAAAAACAATATAAATGAAAGCATTCTGCAGTGATTACTCGCGCTATGTCAAAACAAGCTAAACAGTACATACAATTCAGAGTTTGAAAGATCAGATGAGATTGTAAATAGCGAGAAAAAGAGGCAGGTTAGGTTAGGTCGGAGTGGTAGCTCTGTTATCACAAAGCTCACTTGAGCACGCATAGCGGCCCGTTGTGATGCCACGGGTGAACGCAGTCCCTGTACTAACCAAGTTCCACCAAAATCAGGGAAATGGAAGAAGTTGGTCAGCGCGAGGGCTGCACAACAAAAGCACGGTTACCCCGCACTGGAAAACCAGCCAGAAAGTTTGATGGACGAAGCTATATCCTTGATGTCGATAGATGATAGTTCCGTTAGGCTAACAAGGAATGGGGAGCCAAATAACCTATATCTACACCTAGCAAGAGACGGGCACTGGCAAAGAAAGTGAACAACAGTCTCCTCTTCCTCAGTGGACCTGCATCCACGGCAGAAGTCGTTGACAGGGAGCCTCATTCTTTCCGCGTATCTACCCATGACGCAATGACCTGTAAGCACGGCCACTGTAGTCGAGATGACATCACGACCAAGACCAAGTAATCGGTTGGTACGCCTTCTATCCATCTTGGGCCAGGTGAGTCTAGCGGTAGAGCAGGACTCCTCATTGACCCAGGATAGGTTGGCGTCCCGAAAGAACTTCCGCGCAATGGTCAGCTTGACCGAGGCACGTGGTATACCCAATTCAACAGAAGAGGATTCCGGAAGGAGCGCACCAGCTCTGGCGAGCTCGTCGGCCCTACAGTTTCCCGGAATTTCACTGTGCCCGGGGACCCACATCAGAGAGACACTGGTGAAGCGCCCCGAGAGAAGGTCGAGACAGCGGCGACATTCCCTAACGATCCTAGAGCTAATCACGAAACCCGATAGAGATATTATCGCGGCCTGACTATCAGAAAAGATCGAGACGCGAGTGAAAGGAGCATCGTTGACGAGGATCCACTTAGCGGCCCGGTAAATTGCCATCACCTCCGCCTGAAACACTGCAGTAGTCCGGCAGACGGAGAGAAATTTTTAGGTCCAGTTTTCCAGAGTAGACACCGCTTCCAACCCCATTATCCAGAATAGTGGAGTGACCAGAAGGTACAATGTGCCAACGAGAGAGAGCATTAAGTCTAGTCGCAGCAAACTTGGCTGCCTGCTTAGCGAGAAGCACAGTAGGAAGCCAGTTTAGCATTGCGAACAAGGCTTTCGTGGGGGTGGTGCGCAGAGCGCCAGTTATATAAATGGCGACAGACATTCTGACCTTGTCAAGAAGTCAGACGTTGTGTTGTTTGTCCAGAGCAGTCCACCAGAAAGCAACACCGTATGAGATGTTCTGTTCGATGACCGTGGAATATATCCAACGCATGATCCTTGGGCGAAGACCCCATCTGGTTCCGACCGCTCTACTGCAGCAGTAAGCAGCACATGCCGCCTTGCGTGCCCTAGCAGCCAGATTCGCCCTCCAGTTGAGTTTGGGATCGAGGATCAGGCCCAGATATTTAACCTCGGGACTCCACGTGAGTATGGTCCCAAATATGCTGGGAAGGGAGAGGATCGGAATTTTATATTTCCTCGTAAAAAGAATCTCCTCCCCATGTTGAATGTCACCCGGGATAATACCATCCGGTCCTGGTGACTTGAATGGTTTGAAAGACCTAACAGCCCACTGCACTTGGCCAGGGGTAAGGGTCAGGGGGGAATAGTTCCCGGACGGTGGCTCGTTAACCTGATAAAAGGCCTGGCCACCAAGTGTGTCACTTCCGGAAAAGTGAGTGTCAAGGAGAAGCTCAAGCGTCTCCAAACTAGACGTAGTCCAACATCCGTCAAGTCGTCGGATACAGTCAAGGGATTTGTGAGTGGAACTTCGAATTTTACGGAGACGGCCCGTTTCGGCAGAGGACTCTACGCTCGCGCAGTAGTTCCTCCACGAGGCCCTCTTCGCTCGCCTTACAGCGTATTTAAGTTCCCTCTTTTTGGCCTTGTAGGTTGACCATTCACCTGTCGTCTTCGCCCTGTTAAAGAGCCTGCCACAAGATCGGTGTAGATCATCGATCCCTTGGTTCCACCAGGGCGGTTTTCGCTTGCCCCTATGGGCAGCGGGTTTGAGGGAGGATGTAGCTGCCGCCCTAAGCGCGGTTGATAGTGTGTCCGCATCCCTATCCACGTCGAAACGGGTCGTTATAGGTGGTGGGGTAGAGGTAAGTCTGCTACGCAGTTTCTCTCTAAAAATGGTCCAATTCGTGTTCCTCCTATTGACCGGAGGGGTCATGAAAGGAGGAGACTCGTTCGTGTCAATAATGAAGGTAATGTATCTATGGTCCGAAAAGGAGCATTCATGAGATACAAACCAGTCCTTAGGGTTAGTAGAGAAATCGGAGCTGACCAGCGTGATGTCCAGCACCTCCCTTCTGTTCGAAGTGAGAAAGGTTGGTTCATCGCCCCGATTAGCTATAGCTAGGTTATTGCTTATAATAAAATCAAAGAGGCACTCACCACGTTCGTTGGTACCGGAACTGCCCCACATCGTGTGGCGGGAGTTGGCATCTGCTCCGATTATGACCGGAACTCCGCACAGTCTCGCATCCGCTACCAGTCGACCGATGGGCTTCTGAGGGGGAGAGAGCCCATAGTCATGTGCCAGATACGATGACGTGATCCAGAGGGCCATCAAGTTCATTTCGACGACCATGGTGACGGTATCCTTGTCGCTGAACCTGTGGAGGAGAAGAGCGTTAATACTATTCTTAACCATGACACAAGCCCGAGGCTTACCTGAGTTCTGGATATACGCTAAGCGATATCCTTTAGTGTTGAGTCCGCAAACTCTGCCGTCTACAACGCAGGGTTCTTGGACCAGAATGAGCTCTGCATCCTCGGCTGCTAGTCGGAGGAGCAGAGCGGCGGAGCCGGTTTTAGAGTGTTGCAGGTTAATTTGGATGACTCTCAGCATTGGCCAGAGAATCAACCATTGTCGCATCAGCGTCCTCTTCGTCCGACAACGGAGAGGTTGCGTCAATATCAATGCCGTCGAAGAATTCCCCCACCAGCTCAGGATTGGACTTCTTGCTGGATGAGGAGCGTCGAGAAGAATGACTGCACACGCTTCTACATTCGACGTCTTCGGCGGGTTCGAAGGGTCCAGGGGTTGGGTCGGATGGAGTGGGGTCAGATGGGGTAGAGTTCTGTGGTATGGGTCGGGATTTTCAGGAATGGGTTCTGTTGGGGGATGTGCGGCAGCGCGGGAATCTGACATAGAGCCTTAGCTCAATTGAGCTAAAATCATATTTTATCACGCCCCCACGGGCAGTGATAAGTGGAAGTGACTCCTCATTCAGGATGATCACCGCCTCGCGGTAATCACCCCACTGGTCAGCAACTTTAGCCACCCTCCAGTTGTGAGTCGGCAGGTCGGTGTTGCTGGCCTTGAGGATCCTCAACATGGTTTCCGGGTCAGATGGTCCGGTCGGAATTCTCGCCTTAGAACGGGGGCGGTTAGGAATCTGGTTTGGAGGGACGGCAGCAAGCTTAGCTCCTGGCCAGACTTCACCAATCCTACTGATAGCCTCCTTATAGAGCTCCATAGAACGGAGGTCAGAGCAAGCCACTAGCTTGATGTGCCCCTGATACCACCCCGCATCAGTACAGCCGGGTGAGGGGCCAGGATTGGAGTCCATTACTCCAGGGAAGACGTCCAAGTGCGCATGTTCCATCAGCTTCCACTTAGTGGGATCAATGGAACCATCAGGGTGGCTCTGGTCAACGACCGCCCAGGTCAGACCTTCCTTTAATACCTCACTGAGAGGCCTAGAAGGTTTGCTGGGGTCAGGACGTCTAGGTTGCGTCGACGAACGGGGTTTTGTAGGGGGGATGTTAGGGTTGGTCACTTTAGAGCGTTTGGGAGGCTGGAGTGGAGCATTTAGCTCGATTGATCTTTGCCTCTTTGGGGCCGTCTCTGCCGTGATCGGAGAGGCGGGGGCGATCATTTTGATGGGCCTTAGCCCAGGCAAGGAGAGCCGGGTCGGTCGAGCCAAATTTAGCAATGATACGCATGGCTGATCTGCGAGTTCTATATGACCTCACGCTAGCACTTACGGTATTCTTGACACCCGAAGATGGATTGGTGCCAGGGGCCTACGCGCCAGACTTGTCTGCCAATTCCTTGGCGGCAGCCGAAGAGTGCGAGGGCATATTCGCAGCAGCCTTAGAGGTAGACGGAGCCTCGGTAGAAGGTGCCAGGGCAGGAGGTGTGGCGACACTAGGGACCGGCTTCGCAGCCGGAGCCTTGTGTGCCAAGCGGGGTTTTATCGAAGTAGAAACTTGGGCCTTAGCTTTCGAGGTAGGGGCAGCTGCATATTTGACAGGTGTCTGCCTATAGAGGGTTGTGCGTCCACCGGTTACAGTGGATGCTTTGCGCTCGCCAACTTGAGTTAGCGCTGGTCTGTGTCGGGTTGGGTTGGTTGGTCGAATTCATTGCAAGAGCGTCCCCACTCAAAGCCGCTATCCTTGTAGTTACCCATAAGAGGTCCCGTGGTTATCTATGCAAGCAGGGAGGTCACGCGAGGGTTGGCACCAGCCTTTATGGGGACAGGTGCTTTGAGGCCTGCCAGGGTTTTAACGGGACGGGGACAGCTGTAGCCCTAGCCTGGAGCCGGTGCTACCGTGCATACACAACTAGGTCCAGAAAGCTACAGCCACCAGCTCAGGGCAATCAAATCAGAAACAGGGAGGGAGAGAGTGGTCAGAAGAAAAAGAAGGGTCGTGCCAAAAAGGGGGGATCAGCCATAGTCACCCCGGCTGAGAGGGAGGTGTTTATTGACTCCCCAGTCTAGATCCGTAGTGTTCCGTTGAAGAGCAGGGCCACCAGGATGTGATAATGTCACGCACTAACGGTCTTGATAGGGTAGAGGCTGGAGGCTCCGAGGGAGCTATGGTCGCATATCCCTATCCTGCGGAAGCCGCTTGACCCCAGAAAAAGAGGCAACAACATTTAGAGATGTATCATAATGGTGTATTTTATGTGGACAATGCGGGCGGAAAAGATTGTCTGCAAAGTTGGGAACAAAGTATTATTGGAAGAACATGACCACACAGGTATTGCGTCATTCATAAAGGAAAGTAGGAAATGTAATTTAAATAAGGTCAGGAAAGGTACAAAGGAGGAACTTGTATTAACACCAATATTCGCGAAACCATTCGATATTGCAGTTTCAGAATTTGACAATAAATATGCCGTACATTTAATATGTGATTTTACAAAATATCTTGTGTACGTACTTCTGTCGGATAAAAGTGTAAAAGCTCAGGCAATTTTTGAGAACTTTATTTTATATTATGGGAGAATGAACTCTATTATATCAGATTTAGGTATTGGATTATAAAATGAAGTTTTTATCTGGCTTTGTAAACTTCTAAATATTACAACAAATTTTCCAACAGCTCGCCTTCACAAAGCATTAGGGACGGTCGGGAGAACCCATCGGATTTTTAATAAATACATTAGAAGTGGAGGGAATTCCGCATTACTGAATAGTCTCTATTTGGTTATTTCTTGGTGGAAAAGCCGGTATAAAATTGAATTCAAAATCTACTGAATGATCACTCCTAAAATCAATATAACGTTATGGGTCCATTTATTGCAAATTGCCTCCACTTCGCACATAGTTTTGTAATTACGTACACATTATAATTGTGTAACAATGTACATATGTTTCATAATTAAACTTCAACACAAAACTATTGCCACAAGAACATATTACGATTTAGTTATAAATCTTTGAGATCAATTTCAAATACGTCGGTATATTTCAATAATATTTTATACATATAATAAAAGATATATATTTTTATTTTCAGTGAAAAATGTCCAAACAATGCGTATTAAATACTGATGAAGTTCTGCTTTCGGGTTATTACAAAAAACTGAAGACTATGAAAAAAAAATTTTTTGTACTGTATAATGAAACTGCCACTGAATCTGCTCGCATAGAATACTACGATAATGAAAAAAAATATAAGTCAGGACTCGCCCCAAAAAGAGTAATAAAATTAAAAAATTGTTTTAGCATAAATCGGCGACTTTATACTAAACACGACTTCGTTATAGTACTTTCGTCTAAGGAAGGCGGATTTGGAATTGTTATGGATTCCGAAGATGAAATGAATACTTGGCTAAACCATTTGCTGATTTTGCAACGATCAATTGACACCCATTTAGATTTTCCCCAATTTGGTAAGTAAATACTGATTCAATTAGAGATTAAATAAAAACTAAATGCATCTCCCAAATCTTAATTTGTTAGAAGACATATTTCCACTAACTTTATGTTTATATTTTATGGACTAAACTAAATTTAAATTCATAAAATGTAAAAAATAATCCAATATGAAAACTTTAAATTGAAAAGAGAACATAAGTTTTATTAGATTAAGATTATTCCAAAATTTCAGTAATATCGATGCGCTGTTATGATATATTTATTGATTCAACATTACCAAGCTTTGTCTAACCAAATTTGAGGTAAAACCTATTCAGTATATAAAAATTCTCAGTATTTAACATCTGCTTTTTAATTGATGTTTTTTTTTTTCAATGTTTAACTTTGAAGGGTATGGCCGTCTTGGGTTATGTTCGGATTGTCGATATGTACTTGCCATTAAAACAAGTGTAATCCTTTAGGCCGACTAGGTTTATCGGTTTTCAGTATAAATACCACAAGCACAACTTTCCAACCCACAGGTATATTATACACTCGTATATATTCTCGATTGTTTTGTTATAAATTAATGTGTTTGATATAAGCGACAAAAATTCCTGATAGAAAAAATAATTTGAAAACTAAAATTTTTTTTGTTGGAGGGAATATCGAAGTACTCTTCTAATAGCATTTATCACTGATCGCAAGTGTAAAAAGAAGTTATAAATGTACAGCATGGTTCGAGCACAGTATCTTCAGTTTTACTAAATGATAAGAGTACTTAATATTCCAAGGTCCAGTTGGGAATTGTCAAGTACGATACGTAGCAGGAACGTATATACCTAGCTAAATCATAGATATTGGTACACAGAAAAATCGATGCCAAATGAAAACGAATTAATTTAAAATAATTTTTTTTATTGGGATATTGAAAGGCTACAAACCTTGGAACAACTTATTCGAAATGATATCTATTAGCCTTCCTGCACGACTTGAGACGTTGTGGCCACTCATCGATTTCGAGGCGGACTTCATTCATGGGGAAATTGTTCACTGCACTGACTAGGTCTCGCTCCAAAATATTTAGGTGTCTAGTATAGCGTCTTTTTTTCTTAATGTTTTTAAGAATAGATTTAAATTAAATAATTTATAATTTCATATTCACATTATTGGCCATTTTAAAAACGATGAACGCGACGACCAAAAACACTTAAATAAATAAATACACCAAGCACATTCTCTTTTCCAACTGAACTTTTTATTTCAATGTTTTCTTAATCCTAATATGATGTACTATTTACTTACTTCTAACAGTTTAAAGATTCTATTATCTATGTACTATGTATTCGTTAACATAGATCTACTTAACATTAGGTAGTACCAATTCATTATTATTATAAAGTACAGTAATTATTCTAAAAAATATTATATTATATTATATTATATATATTTAATAGAACTTACATTCCATAGAAATATAAGCAGCTTCAGGCTGAGCGATTCTCTGGTCCATTTGGATTGCCTTGCAGACCCCGGATGTAGTCTCTAGACTTTTGAATATGTATAAAAAATAATAAATAAAATGATATAATGGTTCAACATTGCGGCCCTATTGATGGACTGGAAGTCTTCAATCGAATGGCAAAGGAGCCAGTTTATGTATTGGGCGCTTATGAATGCGTGTTGCAACCTCTGCCACTCTGCAAGACTGCAAGTCTTTACTCTTGATTACGGGCACGACTCTCCCGGTTAGCCAATGTTGCGGCGGGCAATTGTCCCCGTGGACTATTACGACCTGACATAGCTTCAGATTGGGCATTTCGCTGGTCCACTTGGCCTTACCTTGCAGACCCAGGATGTAGTCTCGTGACTGCCACAATACTTGCCTGATACTAACAGATGTGTTTCTCCGTCGTATGAGCCCGGAGACAGTGGTGCGTTGGACGAGTTTTGAGCACCGTTCCTACTTCTGCGAGCATTGTTGCCATTTCTTCTTGAGTAAGCGCCAAGTTGTTCACGACTCGCAGAATTAGGAACTTCGCTTGCTTGACAGCGGCTTCCCACAGTCCTCCGAAGTGTAGCGCTCGAGTTGGTATGACGCTGAACCACACCCCTGTGTATGACTCGACGGCCTGTCGAACACTCCGACGAAATTTGTTGCGTTGTCGTAATACACTTCTCTGGGAAGAGATCTTCTGGCAGCGAACCTTTTAAAAGATAAAGGAAATGAATCAGTGGACCTTTCAATGGTGGTCGATCACAAAAGTCTACGCCAACGATAAGAAATGGTCGTGTAGCTCTCACTTTTTAGTGGGAAAGTTTGGTTTGTAGCGGAAACAATGTACACACACAATTCTACTGCACTCTTTCTTCGCTTTAATTAACCAGATTCTCCCTCTGGCGAGAGCAATGAGGGCCTTTGTCAATTTTTAAAATGAAGATGTCGCAAATATACAGTAATCCGGCAGACGAAGGGAAATGTTCAGGTTCAGTTGACTCCGCTACCAGCCCCATTAGCGAGTTTAGCGCCATTTGTGTATACATCCAGGAGTTCCGGTGGGATGATCATGTCGACCCTGCTCAGAATCAGAAAATGGAAACCCTGTCAAAATAATATTCCACAGGGAGATAATTGATGTTCAGTGGGGCCTCAGGATCAACCTCCAAAACAGAGGAATGACCAGAAGAGATGTTGCGCCAACGAGACATTACATTGAGTCTAGTTGCGGCAAACTTTGCTGGCGAGATTTCAGAGAAGTAATGATAGAACACCACATTGCGGAGTGCCTCTATAGACAATTCTCTGACAATGTGTAGCCCCCAGTGTGGAGGTTACAATTCTCGACTTAAGGAGGAGCTCAATAAACCTGACGACATCCTGTCCCAGGTTGAGAGGATTAAGAGTCCTAACTATAGCTTCCGGGTTTACGTTATTGAAAGCACCTTCAATATCCGTGAAAATGGCCAGAGTGTATTCTTTAACGTGCAGGGGCTTTTCCACCCGAGATATAAAAGAGTGAAGTGCTGTTTCCACTGATTTACCCCTCATGTAGGCATGTTGGGATGAAGATAGAAGTGATGGATCAGTCGAGGCCCAATATGAACATCAAGGACTCTTTCCATAGTCTTCAGATGAAAGGAATAAAGACTGATTGGTCTATAGTCATTTGCTTTAGTGTCGGACGGTTTCCCAGTCTTGAATGTCACCTGGGATAATACCATTCGGTCCTGGGGACTTGAATGGTTCAAATGATCTAATAGTCCACTGCACTTGGCTTGGAGTAAGAGTTAGGGAACCCCACCTAGTCGCGCATCCGCTATCAGTCGACCAATGGGTTCTTGAGGGGGATAGAGCCCACAGTCATGCGCTAGGTATGACCATGGTGGCGGCGTCCTTGTCGCTAAACTTGTGGAGGAGAAGAGCATTAATATTAATCTTAACTAGTCTGTCGTCTATGACCCAGTGTGCCTGGACCAGAACGAGCTCTACATCCTCCACTGCTAGAAGAAGTAGTAGAGCTGCAGAAGCAGTTCTGGATGACTCTGCATCGGCATAAGAATCAACCATTGTCACATCAGCCTCCTCTTCCGATTACGGAGAGGCCACGTCCGCGTCAATATTAATACCGTCGAAGAATTCTCCAACCAGCTCAGAATTGGATTTCATGCTGTCCGAGAAACGTCCCTAAAAGTGACTGCACACGCTTCCGCATTCGATATTCTCGGCGGTGAGGTTCGCCTCTGCGACGAGTTCCAGTGGGGTGGAGTCTGATGGAGGATGTAAGGCAGCACGGGAATCCGACTTCTAGACCCTTAGCTCAATTGAGGTAAAGCCATAGATTATCACGCCCCCGCGGGTATTGATACACGGAAATGATTCCTCATCCAAATGGTGATCACCCCACTGGTCAGCAACTTTGGCAACAGACAAGACATCCAAGAGCGCATGTTTGACCAACTTCCACTTGAGTGGGAGCGATGGATCCATTAAGGTGGCTCTGATCAATGATCGCCCAGGTAAGGCCCTCCTTTAACACCTCGCTGAGAGGCTTAGAAGGCTTGCTGGGGTCAGGACGTTTGGGCTGCGTCGACGAACGCGGTTTGATGGAGGGTGCTTTAGGGTTGGCTGCCTTGGAGCGTTTAGGAGGCTGGAATGAAGCGTTCAGCTCGGTCGAACTTTGCCACTTTGGTGCCGTCTCCGCCTTGATCGGAGAGGCGGGGGACGATCATTTAGATGGGCCTTAGCTCAAACCAAACGGCCCATCTCATCCTCTGAAAGGAGAGCTGGGTCAATAGAGCTGATTTTTTCAATGATATGCTTGATTGACCTGCGAGTTCTATACGCCCTAACGCTAGCACTTAGGGTATTATTGACACCCTAAGGTAGATTGCTGTCAGGAGCCTGCACGACAGACTTGTTTGCCAATGCATTGGCAGCAGCCGAAGAGTGCCTGGGCATACTCGCAACAGCTCTGGAAGTAGATGGTGCCTCGGTCGAATGTGGTTGGGCTGAAGCTATGATGACACTAGGGTACGGTTTCGCGACCAGTGCCTTGTGTGCCAAGCGGGATGTTGCCGAAGTAGACACTTGGGCTTTAACCTTAGAGATGGAGGCAGCTACATTTTTGTTAGGTGCCCGCCTGGAGGGAATTTTCCGTTCACCGGCTAGAGTTGATGCTCTGCGCTCACAGGGTTTTAAGGGGGCGGTTGTAGCCCTAGCCTGAAGCCGTTCACACTGCGGGTTGCATCCCGGTGCTATCGTACATACGCAACTATGTGCAGAAAGCTATAGCCACCAGCTCAAGGCAATTAATTTAGAAATCGGAGGGGTAGAATGATTCGGAGAAAATCGGGCGAAAAAGGTCGTGCCCAAAAAAGGAAAGGGGGTTCAGCCATAGTCACGCATTAACGGTCTTGATAGGATAGAGGCTGGAGGCTCCATTGGAGCTATGATATAGAAATAATGGAAATATATTGCTCATACAATGGAACGATAATAATGTTGTCACAAATGCAACAAATGTTGATGTCAATTAAATGGTGCCAACGATTCTTCGAAGGAAGTGCTGTAGATATTTTCCATCCAAGAGTGGGTTTTCAATATAATATGGCATGGGAGACGTTGATAAGATGGATCTATTAGTTGTAGTCTACCGGTCGCGAATCAGAAGTAAGAAATAGTGGTGGCCAATATTTGCATGAATATCTCTTTGACGCCTCTAATGCTAATACATGGCTGCTAAAAAAAAGTTACATCCCAATGATCTGACATGTGACCCTTCACATTTTTGAATATTCTAAAATTGAAAAACGATGTGGATATTGCGGAAATAAAACAAATTTAATTTTCAACAAATATGAAAAAGGGTTTCATCCCTAAGAATTCTTTAAAAGTTATCATATGCCTAGTGTACCTACTGAATCAATAACTCCAAAACTATTTCTTTTTTTTTTTTTTTTTTTTTGATAAAATGTGTTTTAGACGAATTAATCATTTTTATTAATAATTAATGAAAATTATAGGAGAGTGGCCAGGGAACTTCGTCCACTAATCTTCCATTGGAAAACATATATACATACATACATACATACATACATAATTGGTCATTACAACCCTTCAGTCAGGATTACGTGTGTTAATGTGTGTGTTAATTTTATATATGAGTGGCGAGACCTACATTTTGAAGTCGACTCTAACAACAGTTTATTTGAGAAACTTTTCATGGCAATTTTATTTACTTTCAGAGATTTTGCAATTTACTCGCCTCATGAATTTTCGTGTGTTAATGTGTGTGTTAATTTTATATATGAGTGGCGAGACCTACATTTTGAAGTCGACTCTAACAACAGTTTATTTGAGAAACTTTTCATGGCAATTTTATTTACTTTCAGAGATTTTGCAATTTACTCGCCTTATGAATTTTCGATTGCAAAAAACTTTTACACAAGTTTCTGTACATATACACAAGTTTCTGATAATAAATATTATAATACAATATGTAAAATCAGGTCTTATATACTATCATAGTATAATTATTTTTTTGAAAGCTATATAACTCTTCTATGTCATGGAGAGTTTGGCGAATGAGATCAAGCTACTAAGCAACTTATACAATTAGCGTTACGTCATTTTATTCAGTTTTGTCGGATTTAAGTTTGTCACATTTGTTGGACATAGCTTTCAGTGGTAAGGATGCATTAATTCTTAGTTGTAATATGCTCTTGACAATAAAGACAAACGGGTGGTTTATAGTAATTTTTTGGTGTACTGGTAAATTAAAGAATGGCTTTTCTTCGGTAAATTAATGACAGCAGGTTCTAGTTCTTTCGGTAAATTTAGGTTATAAATTTTATAAATAAAAAAATATGTTTAAATCTAAATATGTTTGTCTTAAAACGTATTCCGCTTAACAGAAGTTCGCGCATATGTATTGTCGCGCCCTGTTAAATACGTTAAATACGTTCCCCAAAATATTAAATTATCCCTTAAAGCAATAGTTTTAATTTTTTGAATAAAATTAAAGACAAATAAATACAAATATTAATATTAGAAAAAAACACATTAATTTATGAATAAAATTTTGTAAACAATATTGTGATTTATTATCAGACTGTTCAAAATGTGCATTTCTTTTAAAATTTGGGATATTATATCAATAACGAATTTTATCATTTGCCTCAGCACATATATTTCCCTCTAAATACTAGATACAAATTCTCATTTCACTCATTATCACTCAAGTATAATTGAATTGAAATGCCTGGGTCGTTGGCCTGGGTAGAGGGATTCAAATATCCTGAAATTTATTCCATTAACATTTTTTTTTCGATTTTTACGAAATTTTCAAAGAAAAAACGCAATTAACTGGTATAGGAATAAAAGCTCCAAGTGTAACCTTGGAAGCCCATATAGGTCTAAATGCCCGCTTAATTGCCTTGAAGTTTAGCTATTGAGCCAAAGAATTAATATAATTTTTTTCTACATTACTTTATATTGTTTACTTTTTAAATAAATGTAGAAAAATAAAACTTTTTTGAAACACAAACGTTTATTAATTTATTTGATGTTCTCTACAACAAGACTTATGATCTTATAATTATAGTATAGGTCAAGTATTTTGTAAACCGATTATAAATAAAATAAAACTTAAAATTATAATAACATAGTCATCGACTAACACTCAAAGCGAGCGGTTCCTTTTCTATCTATTAATAAAAAAACAAAAACCAAGCATCTTAAATAACGGTTCTTATATTCTTTTCTTTCTCTTTTCATTGAGAGTGATTATTGTATTATTCTTTATTTGTTGCAATTTGTAATATTTTCATAAAAAGAATTAAAGTGAAAAAGTTTAATTAAATCATTATGGCCGGAGGCCCAGGTAAACGGCAATCAAATAGATTTGCTATACTTTACCAAATGCTCAAAGTAACCTATCAACCAATCCCAAATATATACTGGCCTTATCTAAGGAAAATAAATTAAGAAAACTAAATCCACTGGAAAACTAAACTTTTTCCAGTCAGTATCTTTCATTTTTCATATTTAACTCATTCACGAACCCAAATAGGCGACTTTAATTCATAGAACACACTTTGGGGTTCAACTGTCACTAATCACAATGGTCACATACTAGAGAATGTTATACTTAGACCGCGCTAATTGACCGAAATTTAGTAAGCTAGTTTATGATAAATTATTAAATAACCAGTATTCCTCAAATACTACCAAGGAAGTTTCTATAATAACAAAGGCACTGAGATCAGCTGCTAATATATCAATCCCTCAGTATTCGGTTAGAAAGTGCAAGAATGTGCCTTGGTAGAATATTTACGAAATTAAAAATAATCTCCAACTATTGAAAACTTTGTAAAGTTTAAAAAAGAAAATTCCATTTTTCGTAGAGAAATGAAAAAATCTAAAAAAATCAGTTTTCAAAATTTTACTGCCACCATTAATAAAAATTCATCGATCAAGGATATTTGGAGCAAAGTCAATCGATTTTCGAGCAATGGAACAAATAAGATTTTAGCCATAAGAAGTTTTAATAATACCATCACAGGCGCTTCGCAGATAGCTGATTTTTTTGCGGATAACTGGTCTGAATACTCAACAGATCAGAACTTTTCAAATCTATTCATCCAATCAAACAATATTCCACAGAGCCATAGGGATAGTATTAATAAGAATGCTTAATTTATAGAGAACGCAATTACAATCTCAGAACTACAACTAGCTCTATCTCAAGTTAAGGGTTCAACACCTGGCTTTGACAGAATTTCATACCAAATGATACAAAACACAAGCCTTCAATCAAAACTATTAAAACTGTTTAATAACATTTTTGAAACGGACATAATCCCAACAAATTGGAAAACAGCTTCAATAGTCCCTATCCCAAAACTGCAAAAATTCATTAAATATTAGAGACTACCGTCCAATTTCCCTATTACCATGCACAAGCAAACTGTTAGAGAAGATTGTAGCTACACGCCTGTATTGGTTTATGGAAAGAAACCGTCTTATAGCGCCATATCAAGTTACCTTTAAATCTGGAAGAGGTTGCACTGACGCTTTGTTACACATTGTGGGGATGAGCGAGGAAATAATAAAATAAAATATTTCGCGAGAATATGAGTAAATAAAAACAAAGATAATTAGTATAAATAATCAAGTATTATTTATTCTTGTATAGAAAACGTACCTTCGGGTTGGGGGGTGGATCGAGTAGTGATCTCTTTTCATGTATATTCTTATCAATTCACAATTATTTTATATAAACACAGGGGTGGTTTATACACTTAAACTAAACTTATATCTAAGACTTAAAAGTAGGGTGGCCAGCGTGAACATCCCGCTCCCCTTGCAACATTGCAACAAGAGGACCGAGAAGTCACCTGGCCACAGATCAAAAAATTAACAATTCAGGGTGCATAAATCCGTAATACAATTGTTGTGTATAAATTAGAATAAAATGTAAAAAGGTTTTGCGGGCAATGAATGGGTTTTAACAAGAGCCTGGTTGTGGGTTGTGCTCTTCCTTTCTGTTGCCAGCTTTTTCCAAGGTGTTTGTCTCTTAGGCGTTCGACATCTAGCCTACGGAGTATTGGATTATCTGTAAAGAAAACGACAGACACACAACAGAGAAAAACAAGAAAACGAATTAGTTTTGCTCTTAGTAAGGGATCAGCACGAGCTTCTCAATTGGCAATATTAGAACGCTATTGGCAGTTCGAATTTCGGCCACTCGCACTTCGAATCAAGGCCAAAGTAAACATGTTCGATTCGACCTAGTTTTCAATTGTTAGGGGTTCAATTGTCATAAGTAATGACAACAAAATCGACAACGACAAAATCTCTTTGATATGTTTTCTGCCGAATAGGGTATCAACATTATGTAGATTACACGTGATTCCCAATGTCAGTGCGTACCTGGTCCACGATAAACGATACTTGATTTGCCTCAAAGGTTAGCCAATGGCACGGGAGGGGTTTTGAAGCCAGGACAAAACGATAGTCGAAACTGTCCTACAAAGGCTTCCGATCTGGTAAGATTCAGCTTCTTACGAAGTGAAAGTACCATTTTTTACCAATAGAGTTTCATCGCAGAGCTCTAAACAGGGTAAAGTTTACATTTCTACAGGCACAACTTTACTTTGGCAGCGAGTAAGTGGGTGACAAATTCACCGGAAGGGGTTAGGACTCTACTATACAGAATGGCAGCATATGCTTTCTCAGAAGCATCACAAATTGCATGAAATACTTCACGCTAAGGGTTAAAATTAACCCAACGGGGGATGTTAATACTGTCGATGTACGAATAATCATCGACAAACTCAATCCATCTGTTAAACGTCATGGGTTCCAAACATTCGTCACAATCTGTTCTGCCTTTACAAATTTGCTGCATAATAATCTTAGCAACTACGATTTTAGGTGCCACTCACCCATCGGGGTCAAATAGCTTTGGCTATTTGAGACAAGACAGACCTGTTTGACTATAGAGAAATAGGGCGTTGGAGCTGGCTTGAAGAAAAATTTATCAATGCCCGCATTCCAACGTAAACCCGGAGTTTTAGCGGTGCTGGCGTCTGAGAATGTCAATATATTTAAATTCATTCAACCCCAACGGTTGTGTTGTATATCTAAGTTTACTCAACCCCAACGGTTGTGCTGAATGGAAAGTAGCAGTAATTATGTATTAGATATAAGTTAGTCTTAAGAAAACTGAAAAAATAAATTGAATTATTAGTTATAAGCATAATTCACCCAGTGCGGTTATTATAATTCTTTTAAATTTCGGTTGTTTTGTATTTGGTTGTTTCTCGGTTTGAATAATTTCATTTACGGTTTTTACCAGCGCCTTTTGTGTGAATTTTTAATTATAAGTTATTTAATTTAAAAAAAGATAATTCTAAAAAATATTAGAAATCGAACAAGAAGATTGCGTAGTTGATCGGCTTCAACTTCGGCATCAAGTGTAAATTTGATATGTTCAATGGTTTCAATAGAGAATGTAATTTATTTATTTTTTAAGTCTTTTCAGGTTTTGTTTTCTCTTTAATATAAAAAAATAAATAAATTCAAGCACAATGAATGATATACTGTGTTGTGTGAATCATTCACTGCTGTTTTGATTTGGTGTACTTATGATTCCCTATGCACATATGAATGAATGCATATAATAATGAATACTGTTGTTGGCATACAGTATTCAAATATATGTGTATATTTTAACACACATAAAAGATGAATGAGATCACAACAATAATTCATTTTAAAGTGAATGCATAATTTTGCGCTTTATTAACACTCAGGCAGGTCTCTAACTCCGACTCATGCGCAGCAAACATGATATGTGACCAAATTATCGTAAACAAACAGAAACAAAAAGCACTCGCAGACGTTTTGTGTATTGTAGAATCCTATGAAGCGAGAACAAAAACAAAAGGAACATCAAAGGAAAGCCAAAGTGATGAAACAATAGGCTTAGACATTGAAAAGTCTTGAGTATGTACTTAGAAAAGTCTTGAGTTTGTTGGAGAGAAAATCGAGCGGGGGTAAGTACACACTTTGATGTACTCGCAAAGTTGCTTTGTTTTTCGTTCGTCGTTTGCCGATAGTTGTATACACAACAACAAAATATTAAGGGTTTGCCAAAGTACACTTTGAACGTCCAAGAGCGAAACAAAGTTTAAAATAAAATGTAAGAGAGTTTGTCAAAATTCTTTGCAAAGTACTTTGAACGTGCAAAAGGCGTCTTAGTAAAGCAAAAGCGAAAAACAAAGAATATGTAAAAGGAAACGTAATATATAAATTGTGCTCGGGAAAGAAGAGAAGAGTGTAAATTTAAAAATGCAAATTGCGGCAAATGTGCTAAAAAGGGACACATAGCGCCCGCAGTATGTATGTTAAAACAATAATGTGTGTGAAGATAAATTTAAATTTAACTAGCAAAGACAAACACCAAAAAAATTTAACAGAGCTAATGTTAAAGTTAACAGAGCAATGTTAGTGGTTAACAGAAAATCCGAAAAATAGTCAAGGAAGAAATCACACAAATATACCCAAAATGGGACATGCTGCAGATATCCCACTATATACAAATTGTAGCCTAAGGGGTCCCCAATTAAATCCAATAAACGGTATGTATATCCCAAATAATTTTGGACCTTTATATACCGGGTTCAAATATTCCCTATGTTAACAGTGTCTGGGTAGGATGGTGACGGATGATGGATATTGTGGACAAATGGAACTTGCTGCAGATATCCTACTATATACAAACTGTAGCCTAAGGTATCTCCAATTAAACCCAATAAGTGGTATATCCCAAATAATTTTGGAACTTGAGATATCGGGCTTAAAATATTCCCTATGTTAACAGTGTCTGGGTAGGATGATGGCTATTGTGGACTGCAGCAGATATCCCATTATATACAAATTGTAGCCTAAGGTGTCCCCAATCAAACCTAATTAGTTGTATATCCCAACCAGAAAAAGTTACAGTAAGTCGTATGCAAATAAATATAAGTCTTGCAACACATTTGTCTTTAATTAGCTAGATTAAAATTTATCAAATTTCATCCGAAAAGACACCTTGTACCATTATTTATAAACCAAACTCGAAGCTCCAGTTCATACAAACTCCCTTCTCCAATAAATATCTAATTATTATATTATTAATTTTAAGTTTCAAAAACTTTTAATATTTTCTTGGATATTATTTATTTATCATGAAAAAAATTTTAATTTTTTTGTATTGAATTCATTTTATTTATGTTATTTTTTACATGCATTATTAATCAAATTTAATTTTCTTTTGGCTTTTGGGTTATTGAATTCAGATTTATATATAAGTCTCATATTTTTTTATGTTGTTATTTTCTATATGTGATATATTTTAAGACTTAAAATCTTTTAAAAATTAGATTTTTATTTAATAAATTCTAACTTATTCTGCGTTGAAGTTTTGATTGAATTTAAAATTTTAAATGAATAAAAATGAATTAAACGATAAAAGCTAATAACATTACAAAATTTTATTTTAATTAATATCGTTTTCTTATTATATTTTCTTATCATTAATGTTACCCTTATTTCATTATTTTAAAATCATTCCAGAAGTAACAATCTTTCATGCAGTGAATTTTTCAAGCCCGATATCTCAATTTCCAAAATTATTTGTGATATACCACTTATTGTGTTTAATTGGGGACACCTTCGCTTACAATTTATAGATAGTGGGATAAGTGCAGCAAGTCCCATTTTTCCACAATATCCATCATCCTATTCAGAAACTGTAAACATAGTGAATTTTTGAAGCCCGATATCTCAAGTTCCAAAATTATTTGGGATATACCACTTATTGGGTTTAATTGGGGACACCTTAGGCTACAATTTGCATATAGTGGGATATCTGCAGCAAGTTCCATTTTCCCACAATATCGATCGTCCTACCCAGACATTCTGATACATTTTTTGTCGATGTTTTTCAACTTTGAAAAGAATTATCGAATTACCAAAGCAGCTGTTCCACTCAGGAATGTGTGGAGCACAATTTTAAAGGTATGGAATAGGTGTTCCATTCTCTGATATCGTGTATTTGGGTGATTTCTTCCTTGACTATTTTCTGTTAACTACTTAACATTGCTCTGTTAACTTTAACATTAGCTCTGTTAAAATTTTTGGTTTTGTCTTTGCTATTTAAATTTGAATTTATCTTCACACACATAAAACAATAACTTTGATGTTATCGAAAGAATATATGGCGGGTAAAGTAAATATAAAGTAAAAGTAAAGTGAAATAGAAAAAAAGTAAAGTAAATATAAATATAGAATATTCTAAAATTTACGTTGAGATAAAAAAAATTAATTTCAAATGGACTCGAGTCATCAATTTTAATTATCAATTTCAAAACCTTTGAATAATTAAATAAACCTCAATTAATTGAAACGAAAATAATGCTATATGAAAGGTAGATAATACCAGTTCTTGGTAAATTACATCTTAACATGGAATGTGGAAACTGCGAAAAGAATGTTGTATTAATCATTGTAAATACTAGTAAGGGTGAAAATTTATTCGGTTACCATGTATTTAAATTTGGTTTCGGTGCACGAAAAGTACGTTAAAGAACTGTGTGACAGTATTTAAACCCTCAATTGGTACGGATAAAAATTATAAAACAAACTCATCCAAAAGCAGCTGCTCAACCAAAATTTATTCGATTCAGGCCAATATCTTTCGGTCTTAATTTGAAGCTGAAATAGAAAGGCTTATCGAAGAAAACATTATTATTCCGATATTATACTGTCTTATTTAGATTGGCTACGTGCTCCATAAGTGGCAGGTCTTGTATCCTAGCAGAAAACACTGGCTGAAGTGTAAGATATGAGTATTGTGATATGTTATGATATGTGATGAGCATTGGCACGGGTACTAATTAATAAGGGAACTTATCTTTATCTTGTGTGGAGAAGTCGTCTTAGCTGTAATTACTCCTGAAATATCGATGAAATTTCGATTCGACTACTTTACAACTAAAAGCATTATTCCGGTAGAATTCAGTGATTAGGCTGCTCCCATAGTTATAGTCATAAAACCAAATAACTCGATACGTATTTGCGGTGATTTTAAAGTAGCAGTCAATTCACAGATTGACATAGAACAATATTTGCCCCCAACGCTTGAAAATTTATTTTATATAATACCTACCTTCAAATGGAGTTAGATGACAACTCAGAACAAATAATGGTAATTAATACACCTCTTGGGCTTTATCAATATCAACGTTCGCACTACGACATCGCTAGCACTCCAGCTATTTGTCAAAAATATATCGAATAACTTCTATTTGGCATAAAGAGATGTGCATATTATTTAGAAGATATCATTATATGAGCATCCACTTTAGAGCAGCATTTTCATCGGCTTTAACAGTTATTTGCAATTTTATTATCTAACGGTATAAGCTGTAAAGGAAAAAAATGTGAATTCTGCAGGAAGAAATTTCATATGTAAGCCTAAAAATTAGTCCTTGTGGAATATTACCAGATGAAGCCGGTATTATTGCTGTACGGTCACAATTGTACATTAATTAACTTTCATATTTGTATTAACTTTGTTATGAATTCATTACTTTAAATATTATCGATTAATACATTCTTTTAAAGACCGAACCGGTACTTCAGGAATTTATTGTTTGTATTTGTATTCGTCATTCTCCTTTTCTTATAATTTATAACTGTTCTTATTTACTTGCTCAAATATTAACTTCTAGTTTAAGAAATACTTGTAAATCTTTCATTCTTGTTACAACCATTAAAGAGAACACAAGCAAATAAAACAGTATTTTTTTCGATTATTCATTGGCGACCGTGTCCTGTCACGTTGAAATTTATAAGAAAATTTCTTCGTTGTTTTAAAAGTTTAAATTTATAACATTAATTGGATTAGACTTCATATATTTGTTTGCTAATAATTGAAATAAAATAACGTACATATGTACATAGAAAACTAAAATCCTTCTTCGGCAAAAAAAAAAATTCAACAAATCAGAATTATAAAGGAAACAGCAAGTATCTCAACATCGTCATTGTCTATATTTACTACAAGCGTAAACCATCAATATCATTATCGTCACTAAATTAAGTTGTGCAAAGGGACAACTGTTGCATTGCCAGCATATAAATTCTATTGTTCTTCGCCTTTCGATCATCTTCGTTTATATACATCACCAACAACAACATCGTAAGTACTCAACGAAACCAACGTTTAAAAAAGCAACAGCATGTAAGTAAGAGAATTATTTGCTCTTAATTTTATCGTTCATCGGCTTTCTCTTATTCCATCGCAATTTCATAAGCAGGCGTAGCAGTGTTATAAACAATTTGACAGTGTTGGCCTGCTTTAGTACTTTTGAAATTCACACACTTACATTACACACATATAACTAAAATGCCTAGTGATGATGAGAATGAAATTGAATCAAAATCCGATTTATCAGCATTAAAATTACAAAGGTACAAAGGTATGAAACGTACAATAGTAAAATTAAAGACCAAGGTAAAAAAGAGGGTTCAACTACTGATTATATTATAATTGAATGTCGCTTGCAAATGTTAGAATCATATTTCAAACAGGTGAGTCACATACAAACTCAAATTGAAAAATTATTTGCAACTGATGATGGAAGGAGCGAATTAGAAGAAATTTTTATCTCGGCTAAAAGTTTTATGATTGATCTATTAAATAAAAAGCGTCGCACCAGTGATATTGATCAAAGTTTATTGAATACATCCAACTTTGCACATCATAGTCGTCTTCCAAAATTAAAGTTACCCAAATTCGATGGGAAATACGCTGAATATTCTCGATTTATTACCACGTTTAAATTGTTAGTTCATGATGAAGTCCCACCATCAATAAATTGAATTATTTGCTAAATTGCCTTGAAGGTCAAGCGTTAGCTGTAGTAGAGAAATTACAAGTAGTAAAACTAAGTCTTTGATATTTATCGATAACGTTAACTCTTTATTCGCTATTCCAGCTGTAAATAAGCTAAATGCTAAAACTTTACGATCGATATTAGATAACGTTGCAGCAGCTCGCAATTCATTGTTTTCTTTAGGCTCAGAACGTGACATCATGAACGCCATAATAATCCACATTGTTCTTTTGAAAATAGATCCCGAATCTAAAGCTGTTTATGACGAGAAGCAGGACTTTAACAAATTACCACCATGGGATGATTGTTACTCGATTCTTAGTCGTCGCTGCCAATTTCTCGAAAGCCAAACAACAGAGACTGAATCGTTCCATAATCGTGAAAGAAGTTTTAAGCCTAAATTCAAACGTACAGGTCTATCATTGGTTACGTCAAACATTTTGTGTGAATTCTGCAAAAACAAAGATCATTTCATTGGGAACTGATCTTCATATCTCACATTACCTACACCTCGTCGCTTTGACTTCATCAAAGCATCTAATCTTTGCATTAATTGTCTTCGGAAGGGTCATATCGACCATTCTATAAGTACACTTAGAACGTTTTTAATGAACTTGCATTTTTAAATTATAACTTAAATACTGTCAAAATTTGGTTAAGATGAGCCGATGCGTTCCGAAGTTATAGGTAAAAATCTTCTTAGTCATATGTCGCGTGAAAACTTTGAGAGCTCATAACTCAAAACACACTTTTTCGACTTAGAATGTTATAGAACGGGGGCGTCGACATGGTGTCCAAATGCCCATCAAAATCGCGATGCTAAATTTGTCGCGTTTCTCATCATTCATCGCTGCACAATCCCATGTCGCCTTCAACCACCGACTCACCGCAGTCTTCAAATTCTTCGTTTCAACAACAACACTCTTCTAGTTTGTCAATTCAACGTAATTTACCTTCAAGCTCGTCGCCTATTTCTCATTTATCGCCATTATCTAGCCAACCTTCGTTTTCATCTTCTTGTCAATCGAATTATTGCCCACAATCATCGTCAAAACCATCTACTAGTACAGAAAATATTCATTTTACACAGAATTCAAAGTTTACCGACTGCAGTTCATACATAATTGGCCATTACAACCCTTCAGTCAGGATTACGGCCTAGCTTCTCACACCACTCATGTTGTGTGCGTTAATTTTATACGTGAGTGGCGGGACCTACAGTTTAACGTCGACTCCGAACGACAGATTTTTGAGAAACTTTTCATGGCAATTTTATTTACTCTCAGAGTTTTTGCCAGAAATCTGCTGAGAGGAAGTCGCCGAAGAAATATTTTTTTTTTTCATATTTCTTTTTTTTTTTTTTTTTTTTTTTGATGTCTGACCTGGGATACGAACCCGGGCTTTACGAATAGTAAGCCAACACACTACCTACTACACCACGGCGACTTCACCGACTGCAGTTATCGCAGAATATTACTTCCTACAGCCATAGTTTTGATAAAAGACAATTTTGGAACATGGCAACCTCACAGAGCGCTTTTAGATTCGTGCTCAGAAATCAATTTAATTACCCAAGAAGCAGGTAATCGTCTTCGCCTCCAACAATCAATTCCTCAAGAAATAGCTGGCGTTGCCAAAATTCGTTCTCAATTAAAACACAAGGTTACTGCTGCATTCCAGTCTCGCTTATCGAATTTTGAATTTACAACAACATTTTCGGTCATAGTCAATTTCTTCGCCACAACCTTCTCAACGTATTAAATCAGAAAACTGGAACATTCCAACTGGTATAGAGCTAGCAGATCCACTTCTCTATGTACCACAGCGCATTGATTTGCTACTTAGTTCTGAAATATTCTTCGACTTATTACTTGATGGTAAGATTCAACTGGGTGATGGTTTGCCTTATTTAATAAATACAACTCTTGGATGGGTAATAGCAGGTAAAACTGATTTCATCTCTGAAAATACTGCTTTGTCATGTAATGTTGTCACCCTTCAAGAATTAAATTCATTGCTTAAAACCTTCTGGGAAGTAGAAGAATTTCCTCAAATTAAATCAGTCATGTCTGAAGAGGAAAAACAATGTGAACAACATTTTCTTGAAACCACCGTATTTGAACAGAATGGAAGAGTCAAGGTTCGCTTACCATTTAAAGGCTCGTTTGAACAACTTGGTACTTCATTTGACATGGCTTGTCGTCGCTTTATGTATCTTGAAAGACGTTTCAAAAAAGACAAGGTATTGGAAAAAATGTATACAGACTTCATGAAGGAATATATAGAATTGGGACACATGTCATTAGTAAGCTAAGAAAATTTGAATGAACCACATTACGTTATACCACATCATTCTGTATTCCGCCTTCAAAGTAAATCAACTAAATTAAGAGTAGTATTTGGTGCATCAGTTCGCACATCAACATATACTTCTCTGAACGATTTACTAATGGTCGGCCCCAGTATTCAGAAGGACTTAATTTTAACAATTCTTTGTTTTAGATTCCACAAATTTGTCTGATATTTGTAAAATGTACAGGCAGTTTTTAGTACACGAAGATGATCGAAATTTTCAACTCATTCTGTGGAGAGATACATCAAACGATCTACACTGAGCGCCAAAAGTGAGTAAACACCACTGAAATAATTCATTTTCTAGGATAGCGAGAAAAGTAAATGAGAATAGTCGAATAAATTTCCAAAAATAAAAACATTTATTTATTACTTATAAAATGTTAAAACAAAAACAACAATTCATGATAAAGGAAATTTTCATACTTAAGAACAAAACTGTTTTATACTTAAGAACAAAAGTGTTGACTCACTTATGGCGCTCACTGTATATCAACTAAATACTATTACTTATGGTACATCACAAGAGCTTTTTCCTGGCACAAAGCGAAAAACTTACAAAGAAATTGTGCTTTAATATTTCACCAATGTGAAATATTTTATTTTAACACACTTCTACTATATTAAAGAAAAACACTTGTACCAATGACGGTCGCAAAAAGAATAGAATTTATTTTAAACTTACAAAATAATATTTGTCTACAATTTACCAGCACAAAGATTTCGGTAACCAAATTTACATTTTTTATATAGATTTTAAATAAGTACAATGATTAGCGGTACTTTAGTAAAGAACTTTATTGTGTTTTTGTATGTTTCTTTTTGTAACTTTTTTACAAACGCATACCCTGTAGGAAATTTAATCAAAGACTCAAACAAGTCTCTTTCTCTTGTAAATTCTTTTAAATAATAACAAAATAAATTTTAATCCTAATCCTAATATATATTATAAATCTTTCTGTAAGTCTGTTTTTTTTTTTTTTTTGTTGGTTTGTTAGCCAACACTCCTGAACGCCTGGATTGATTTTCTTGAAATTTGGGTTATAGATCGAGCTTTTGTCGGTGCAGGTTATAGGCTATAAATTTTTTCAAAATTTTGACCAAAAGGGGAGAAAAATGGGACAAAGGGAGAAAAAATGGGCAAAAATTAGTACTTTTATGCATAAATGCTGTATTTTATCCGTTTTATAGGTAATTTTTTACGATTTAGCTTGGTTAAGTTTCCCAAATAGCTATTGGAGGAAGTCGCCGTGGTCTAGTAGGTAGTGTGTTGGCTTATTAGACGAAAAGCCAGGGTTTGAGCCCCAGGCCAGACATCCAAATAAAATACAAAAAGTATTTCTTCGGCGACTTCCTCTCAGCAGATTTCTGGCAAAAACTCTGAGAATAAATAAAATTGCCATGAAAAGTTTCTCAAAAAATCTGTCGTTCGGAGTCGACTTAAAACTGTAGGTTCCGCCACTCATGTATAAAATTTAACACACACAATATAAGTGGTGTGAGAAACTAGGTCGTAATCCTGACTGAAGGGTTGTAATGACCAATTGTGTATGTATGTATGTGTTCCGTTTTTAAAGTTGAACCAAAAGGGGTCCATAAAGGGAGAAAGGGGCCAAAAACTGGCAAATTGAGTGCATAGCCAATCACGCTTGAACGCCTGGACCGATTTTCTTGAAATTTGGGATATTGATCGAGTTTTTGTAGGTGCAGGTTATAGGCAATAAATCTTTTTAAAATTTTTACCCAAAGAGGAAAAAATGGGACAAAGGGAGAAAAAATGGGCAAAAATTAGTACTTTATGCATAAATGCTGCATTTTATCTGTTTTAAAAGTATTTTTTACGATTTAGCTTGGTTAAGTTTCACAAATAGCTATTGGAGGTGTTCCGTTTATAAAGTTGGGCCAAAAGGGGGAAAGGGGCGAAAAACGGGCAAATTGAGTGCATTTATATTTAGGACTTAGAGTATTCAAAAAACTGGGTTGTTTGTTAAACCGGTTTCTCGAAACAGATAAACCGGGTTTTTTATTTATTGTTATTTTTAATGCAAAAATGACCCAATAATAATATTTTTTTAATTGAAAGAAAAATTTATACAATATGGTGTCCCATGTCCACCTTTTTTGTAGATATACATACCTCCTAAACAATGCCTGTTAATGCACTGATTACGAGAAAAATATATTTTTTTGTAATAGTATTATGGTATTATGTTGTTTTTTGTTTTAACTTTTCACGAGAACTTTTTAAAGTTATGCATTTTAATACAAAACAATTGACAAACTACTTAACCCGCGCAACGCCGGGTACAATCTGCTAGTTACAAAATAAAAATAATAAATGCACAACACGATGAATGCGTTGAAACATATATTATTTTACAACGATTAAACGATAAATAGAAATTAATCTCCACTTAACGACCTTCTTCATTGACGGTCACGATCGAACTCCGGTGGGGTTTAGCCTTACCCCTTGGAATATTCCGCCTGCAAACTTTGCCAGTGGTTATTTTTTAGGTACTTGTCAGACTGTCTACCGTTTTATTTAGATTGGCTATGTTCTCCATAAGTGGCTGGTCATGTACCCTAGCAGAAAACACTAGTTGACGTGTAAGATATGAGTAATTGTGATATGTTATGTTATGTGTGCGTGATGGCACGGGTACTAATTAATAAGGGAACTTATCTTTATCTTCTGCGGAGAAGTCGTCTTAGCTGTAATTAATCTTTTGAAAGATCGAAGAAATGTCGATTCGACTACCTTCCAACAAAAACAAAGTTGAATATAAAATTTGTGTAAAAAAGGAAAATTAGTGGTGTATTTTTAAATGTTGCGCTTAGAGAAAAAGAAATGCTGAAAGCTTTAAAAATTAGTAGTGTATTGGTAATTGCTGTGCTTCGATAAAAAGAAAAATGTAAACTGAAAGAATGAGAAACTAAGTAAACGTTCTTCTATTAATGTTTTCAACAGTTGTGAGTGATTTAAAATTGTTTAAATATTGGATTTAAATCATACTACAGGGTTAATAAGATGACTTTTAAAATATTACTAGAAGAAGCAAGTCTGGAATTGGCCACTGCACTTCGTTACTTTATTACTACATAAGCAAATTTTGCTTTACTATTTTTATTTTTAGATATGCGATAATTTAATGACCATTATTGCTGTAAACGCATAATATTCCGGCGTTTGGTATGACGCATTTAGAAATTTAGTGAGGCACAAAGCATCTGTTGGGAGTTTATAATGTTGGTGGTAGCTGGTTATGACTTGGGTAATGCAGGTTATTGTTTCTAGCCACTTCTACGCACCTTTTACAGATGTCCGGAAGTAAATACAGCAGAGCATATATTCAATAATAAACAGGATTCAGCTGAAAATATTATGGAACGTGTTATTGGGCTCTATAGGACTTTTGAATGACGCTCTTAGAATTCGATATGAAATTTCAGGAAACATTTGAAAATTCTTTTCTATAAAAAAAATTTACGTGATCCTTATTTTTTATTGGTATTTATTAAATTTACATAGAAAATTTAAATTATAAGATACTTGGATTCATTAAATATAAAAAATAAATTTTGGTGATAATTTGTTCTCCAAAAAATAAAATAAAGGACCTGCACATATGGCCAAAAAAATAGGTGTGAACTACATAGCAAACTATATCCGTATACTTTCGATTTTATTTATACGTCATAGTTTAGTCAATTATTTTTATTAAATTAATTTATTCTACTTTCTTAAAAGTTAAAAGGAAGGGAAAATAACAGTAAATTATGTTTAAAATAAATTGAATAAAAAAAGACCAGCTTTTGATGTGGACAAAAAAATAGGTGTATACAAAACAAATTTTTCCTCTTTAAATTGTTTGTTCTAAGCAGAGGGACTTTGCGAGCTATCCTACCTTGTAGGCCTGCCTTCTGTAATCGTCTTCACACAGTTCGTGATGACACTGTATTTTCAATTTCTCTAGCAATCGCCTTAGATGACTTAAAAGGGTCCCGTTTGGATAGTATGACTATGCGTTTGTCTGTAGTTAATGAAGTTTTTCTATGTCTACCTCGTGTTTCAACGTTATTTTTTTCTTTTGTTGGTTACAAAATTCTCAGACTGATTTAAAGCATCTGCAATGAATTTGTAGGTTTTACCTTGTTCGCGAGGTTTAAGAACGAGGAGTCTTTCTTCATTACTGCAATGGCGCCCGCGACCCACCTTAAAAATTAATTACATATGTCTGATATAATGTTTAATTTATTTTTAATTAATATTATTTCACTTACTTTCTTCCTTTTTTTAATTTTTTTTTACAATAAATCAAATTTTATCTAAATTAAAAATCACACACCTATTATTTTGTCCAAGTAAAATTCGCACTTAAAGGAAAAATGCCACACTATTTATCTGAGACAAGCCTATTTTTAGTGGAATTCCAGTTTTTTCTTTCTGCAACAATAATACCAGACTATTTATTTGGTAATTTTAGCATAGTTGTAATTTTTTGCATTTTTTAATATTTTGAAAGAAAAAAAATTTTTTACACCTATTTTTTTGGCCATGAGTGTATGTGGTAAATTCAAATATTACTTAAAAACCAGTTTTTTTTCCTGATGGAATTTCTTTTTCCTTGATTTTAATTTCGTATGAATTTTTCTTTAAGCACTTCTCGACTTCATAATTGCTTCTTTTAATCTCAACTATCTTTTCCTTATTTTTTTCTGTTATGACAATGGTTAAAGCTTCCAAAGCTTTTCTTACTTCCTTACTTACTTACTTAATTGGCCATAACAGCCCGATTAACGGATTTCGGCCTGCCGCACACACCCTTCCAGGCGCCTCTGCTTCTTGCGCGCCTACGCCAGTTGGTCACACCAATCGATGACAGGGCTTCCTCGATTTAGTCCTTCCAACGGATACAAGGTCCTCCTCTTCGCCGACTTCCGCAAATCCCCGCATCGAACGACGGCCGAGCCAGCGCAGCCGCTGGATATTAATAAGCTGTACAACGTCTATGTCTATACAGCTCACTGTTGGATCGAATGAGGAAATCATCGCCACTAGTACTGGACCGAAAATCTTACGCAGTACTTTTCTCTCGAACGCTCTCAAGGCTGCTGCATCAGTGCTTAATAGGGTCCATGCCTCTGCGCCATAAAGAAGCACGGGTAAGATGAGCGTCTTGTAGAGTATTAGTTTTGTTGTACGAGAGAGGTCTCTGCTACTCTTGATCTCCAGAATGACATCATTTTTGGTGGTAACGGCGGAGCCAAGATAAATAAATTCCTTGACTGTATCAAAAGTATAGTTATCGGCCGTAATCTACGAATCAATACGCCGCACGTCTCTACTTGTCGATAACATATACTTTGTTTTACCCTCATTTATTGCCAAACTCATCTTAGTAGACTCTCGTTCAATAGCACTAAAGGCAGCAGTAACATCTCCCTTGGTACGCCCTATGATGCCAATGTCGTCAGCGTACGCAAGCAACTGGACACTTTTTTGAAAAATAACAGAACACAGAACACTCCATGACGAAGTTGAAGCGGTCGCATGATAAGGGGTCGGTTTGTCTGAAACCTCGCACGGTATCAAAAGGTTCGGAGAGGTCAGTTCCTACCTTGACGGAGTTGCAGGAATTGCTCAACGTCACATTGCTCCAAAAACACGATCTCTTATGGGGCTATCGACTTGTTTTTCGTGGGTCTTTTCCAGGATTTGACCTAGTGTGAATATCGATCGATGGTGGACTTGTCAGGTCTGAAGCCGCGCCGATAAGGTGCAATCAGTGTTTTGATGAGTGGCTTAAGTCGTTCACGCAATACGCCTGTAAGAACTTTATATGTGATAGGGAAAAGGCACTTATCGTATACTTCCTCGAGTTTCGCATAGAAGGCATCTTTAGTCACATCGTCCTTTTCTTCCGTCGGGGCATGAGCACAAATAAGGCTGATGTTATAGAATTTTGCCCTGATGCGGATTGTGGCTATACTTTCGTTCACAGGCGTGAACCCAGAGACAAGGTGGCGAAGTCTCTCATTAACCACAGGAAAGGCTTGAGTGTGAGGAAGTCAAGATGTATAGATGTAGGAATGACACTCGAAAATTCTATCAAAAGGTAAAGCGTCTAACCGAGGGCTAATTTGATAACAGATCCGCAAGGGGTGCTGAGGTTATGGAGGAAGCACTTCTCTACTCTGCTACAAGGCGATGACGACATCAATTCCGCCCCTATTAATATTCAGCGGCTGCGCTGGCTTGGCCATGTCGTTCGAATGGAGGAGGATGCTCCGGCGACGTTTATTTGATGCGGGAATCTGCGGAAGTCGGCGAAGAGGACGGCCTTGTATCCATTGGAAGGACCTAATCGAGGAAGCCCTGTCATCGATTGGTGTAACCAACTGGCGTAGGCGAGCAAGAAGCGGAGGCGCCTGGAAGGATGTGTTACGGCAGGCCGAAATCCGTTAAACGGGTTGTTATGGCCAATTAAGTAAGAAGTAAGTAAGATGACGCAGAGTTGTGCCCCCGGCCATATTTCCCCAAGTTCCTCGATTGCGTATTCGTAGAGGTTCCAGGAACCCTGGTCCTCACAGGCCATTGATTTAATTTGTCTATGATACCAACCCGCGTCGTGGATACGTGAGGAAGGACCAGGGTAAACCGTAATGATTTTGTTGTATGACCTAAGAAGTTATAGAAAATAAACATATTTATTAGTTAACATCTCAACGCGTATTTTCTTAAAATTATATATTTAATTAAGCTGATTAGAGAGAGGCCATTGATCGTAACATTATATCTAATGTCTTAAAATTACACACACACATTCTTTCAGCTTCCTTATCACAAAAACGTATTTCATTGCAGATTTTATAAATATATTTTTACTTTACAATTTTTATTAAATTAAAACAGGAATTAATCCTGTGAAAAAAATTGCAGTTATTAAAAATAATTATAATAATAATGCATTTGTATGACATACATACAGTCACACAGATAATTATACGTACCCCCTAAAAATAATTTTTTTAAAAATGATAATATATGGACAAGTCAACTGATTTTTGCGCCAAATTTTTTGTTTTCCGTCACAGCCGAACAAATTATATTTGTTCTCATCACTAAATATTACATTCGCCCAAAAATCAGTTGACTTGTCCATATATTATTGGGCAAATTCCAATTTTGGCTTTTTTTCTCGGCACTCGGCTGCGGAAACCGTTCTTTCTCAAAACACTTCGAACTGTTTTGGAATGCACAATAACATTGTGATCACTTTCCGAGGTATTTCGTATTTCTACGGCTGTGGTCCTAGGATTTTTATCCACAATACCTTTTATATACCGGGCTACCCTTGGAGAAATTTTATACGAAATATACGTCGTACGTATAATTTTCTGTGGTGCCATATTGGTTTTAAGCAAACTGCAGTCACAAATTCATAGATTTTGGGAATATTTTTTCTTTATTTAAGTAAATGTGTCGTTACAGACGCTAATGTAAAAAAAAATTTAGATTAGAAGTTCATTACTTTTTAAAAAAATGATTTTTAGGGGGGTACGTATAATTATCTGTGTGACTGTATGTCAGCCATATTCAGCATTCATTAAACAAATAAAACAAATAAAAAACATCAAACATGCAAAAAACAACAACGTATTTTTTATCATGGCCAATTTTGTGCCAGAAAATGATGACTTGCGGAAAACATTATTATTTTTTTTCATTTGAAAACTATGATAAAGTAAATGCAGAAGATGGATTCGACGATTCGGAGAAAACAATTTTGATATAAGAAATGAAGAACGTGGGAGACAGTTTTAGGACGTCGAATTGCAAAAAGTATTGGATTAGGATGACACTTTGAGTCAGAAAAATATGACAGAAATCTTAAATGTTGTACATTAAACAATTTCTGACCGTTTAAAATAAAATGTGTACCACATGAATGGAATGACAGTCAGATGGAAACCTGAAACACGATAGAAAATCAGTGTTGCATAGAATTGTCATGCAAAATGCATTTACAGATGACATTCACGTTACGACGGGAAACATGCCCCCCGTTTGTATAAATAGTCAATTTGTGCCTCAATGTATACACATAGAACATATTAGCATTCACGTTGATCGACGCTTGACGCTTGAAATTCCATATAGAAGCAACATTAACTCAAATAAAGTTGAAATATTTTGAAATTATCTGGCTAAACGGCAGAAACTCACAACTGAAGATCGATTGCAAACTTGTACCTTGCAATTTGCTCCTATAATCGAAATGGTATTACGCTGTTCAAATATAGAAGATTGCCTCCTGCTTCTTATTTAGAAAAAGGTGAAAGACAACAAACCAAGATTTTACGTATGATTAAAGCAGCACCGTGGTACGAACATACATAAGGATCTCAAAGTGTTCAGAACAGAGATTGTTTAATATTTGAAAAATCTTTTTGCAACCGAACGTCCTCGTTACATTCATCTAAAAACGTAGGACGCCACCGCTCTCATCTCCATACAAGTTTCATAATTTTATTCCAAACAACGATGAAAACCGACTTCCTTATGTTGATCAGGCATAAATAGATACCTTACGTTTTAAGGTTTGATAATATATTGTTAATTCATTTTTATTTTAACTTCTAATAAATTATTCACTAGCAGGAAAAAAAATTATTAATTATTAGGGGTTTTCACTCTTGGTAGTAAAGTACCCTTGTAGGTGTGGTAAGTATGGTAGATATAGTATAAATACTACATTTACATCAACGCAACAACAAAATGCATTCATTTCAAATATACAACGCTCTGTTAAATTTACCATGAAAAAAGGTCTAGTAAATAAGCTTGGTAAATATAACACTAAACAGCTGATCGTCTATCCGCCAAAATAATAACAAAAAATATCAATAATCAGCTGTTTAAATAAGTTTACCATGGTATATTTCTTATACCATGTGAGTTTACAATAGATGAAAAAAAGATGCTCGCGCTTTGTTGTCGAAAGTACGAGTAAATATACTAGAGTATTAAATATACAACAAAGAGTGAAAACCGCTATTATCTTCTCACATTGGAGTAGTTTTTTTTTATATCTCGGGCTTATTCATTTCCTGGGAAATCGGGATTTTTAGATACAGTGCACGCTCGCTAATGTGAACTAATTAAAACTGGCGTTGTTCACTTTTGCGAATTGTTCACATTTCCGAATACCGAAAATTTTAAGACAGAATTATACCATCTTTTAAACAAAAATCATTATTTATGAATTTTTTTTATTTTTTTAGAACACATTTTATAATTTAATCTTCACAAACTTTCTTCACAGTATCTAAATAGCAATTGAAGAATAAATATGCAAGCAGATGTATTAACACATACATATACATGTACACCTAAAACGGGGATTCCCGCAACTAATAAACATACCGTTACCGTTTCAAATTAAAAAAAAATTCTGTTAAAATTATAGGGCTTTTTACATTTTTTCATCTTTTAGAGTAGTCACTGAAGCAAAAATATTGTTCACATTAAGCGGTGTTCATATTATGCGGTGTTCACATTAGCGCGCGTGCACTGTATAGTATGCGAACAAAATTATGAGATTGTAATAGCTGGAGACTTCAACATAGATTGGTATAGAGACTGTTATAGAGCTAGATTAGTCAGCATACTTAATGATAATGGCTTAAAACCGATAGCGAATGAATTTACTAGGATTACACAGAGCTCTAAACAGTGATGCCAGAAGATTTGTCCAAAAATCCCTACGTCAATGAAAAAATCTCTTTTTTCCCTACACTCAATTTTCCCTACAAAATTCCCTACGCCACTTTTTCCGTTTTTTTTTTTTTTTTTTTTTTTTTTTTTTTTTTTTTTTTTTTTAAATAAATGTTTATTTTCAATTTGTACATTTTCAATTCAGATTCATAGATTTTATACAAAATAACATAAAAACAAATATTATAAATTAATGAAATAAAATTATTTATACAATTCTGTATAATTCATTTTTTAAATGACTCGATGTGCATTAAAAAATTTACACAATTAATTAAATTATGTAGTTTGTAAATGAGATCTAATAATGCGAATATAATTTAATAACTCATGGCTTAATTTGTTCCTTTTTTGTACGTACGTCAGTTACAACAGAAAAAATTCTTTCAGCGTTGGCATGTGGCAAACATAGTAAAATTTTTATAATTTTTGCAAAATTTGGAAACATCAAGTCGTCATTAAAATTTTTTGATTTGCAGATTTTGGACCAAAATGCTTCAACATGTAATTTAGACAATGTTTATTTACTTTATATTGCAGAGGTATTACCAGATTTACAAAATTATAATGATACACTTAAAAAATGTATTATAAATTAATGAAATAAAATTATTTATACAATTCTGTATAATTAATTTTTTAAATGACTCAATGTGCATAAAAAAATTTACACAATTAATTAAATTATGTAGTTTATAAATTAGATCTAATAATGCAAATAGAATTTAATAACTCATGGCTTAATTTGTTCCCTTTTTTGTACGTACGTTTACAAAATTATAATGATACACTTAAAAAATGTACACACACAGTATCTAGGTTTCATAATAGACAGGGAATTAAAACTACAGAAACATTTAGAGTATTTATGCAGAAAAATAGGGAAAAAGATAGGTTTCTTTAAACGGTTGAAAAATAAGGTCTTAATGTTAACATCGATTAATATATATAATACAATGCTGAAGTCGCATTTTGAATATGGATCAACAATTTTATATATGTTAATGCTGTACAAGACTGCAGAAATTGCAGAATAAAGCGATGCGTTCTATATTACAACTATACAGATTTACACCAACTACTTTAACGTTAGATGCACTGATATGGCTCAATGTGCGTAAAAGATTAGAATTTAACACACTGAATTTTATTAAAAAAAAAAATGAAAATAGGAGAAGCATCAGCGTATCTACCTGAACAGTTAAATTAGTTGGAGAAGCGCTTATTTTTGAAAAAAAAAAATAACACGAGATTTGATGTCCTCTTTTCAAAATTGTACGTTTATGTATGAATTTCAGTATGTAGTTTACTTAAAGCTTGGAACGTGCGATACAATTACCAAAAATCTTTTACACTGAAATTAACAACTGTGGAAATTAAATAAAATCAACCAATATTGCACCAACTATATATTTGGGACTAAACAATTTGTGTAATTTCCGGGATTTCTCATCCAACATTGGATGAGTACATATTAGGTTATATTCTTATGTTAAGCCCAAAAAAGTATAAAATTCTGCTTTGAAATGGCTAATCTTCGCCATCCAAATGACAATCGTTTAGGTAATATTAATGTCATTATTTCTCGAAAATGGTCCCTCTTCATAATCCTTTCAGTACACAGCACAGCTAAGAACATTGATTTGCCTATACATTCGGGTTAACATTAGCGTGGTAACAACTAACATTATCTTAAAACGTGGTGGGTCCGGGGTTAATCACCAAATGATATTACTACGCTTACATGGAATTTAATGCATTTTGTAAACAATACTTTTCTTTGTTTATTCTGTGCGTGTTCGAAAAAAATTAATGCCCCTATTGCCGTTCTCAACTCAACTCAGTTTGGTCGTCTGCCAGTCAACCCAACTTTCACTCAACCAAATTATTTTTTGATATTGCGGAACTCAACGATTTTTAGTTGTAATTGTTATGGTGTTGCCGATATGAAATTTAAATTTCATATTGGTAACACCGTGAAATTTGTTTGGAAATATAAGAAATGAAAACGCAAAAATAAGTTAAAATCAAGTTTTTGTATAAATAAAAGTAAATTAAAGATGGATTTAAGTGTGGATTTATTTTACGAAGATCAAAATCATGACGCTAAAATAAATGTTCTTCGTATACGTAGAAAAATACGCGATGATTCAAATCCTCTTGAACTACCCAGTGCTAAGTAAGAAATGTCCCATGTGTAATTTTTAAAAGCTATTGTTTATTTCATAGTTTTTATAAGTATTTTTCTCCAAATTATTATTGCTTTTTAAAAGTTTAACTTGTGTTATTTGTTTTCTCAAAAGTTCTAAGCGCTCTTGTTCTGTTGATTTTTTTCTTAGACGGGATATTTAATAACATCTCAGGTGCATTTGTAATTACTTGCTCCACATCGGGATTTTGAGGAGACGCAAAAGCGCGACTGGTTGTCGGAGCAATATTATCAACGTCGAATGTGTGTCCAGATGGAGCTACTTGGTCATTTACTGATAACAGCAGGGATACGCAATCCTCAAGGGTGTTAAGGGGAATTTCTTGTGAAGGACCACTTCCTGTTGCTTGATTGTTTTTTATTATTAGCAATTTTTTTTACTTGCTTTGTAGTGAATCCAAACCTATACGGAGTAAAAATTCTAATAATGTCTATTTACAATATTTTAGATGCTGTATACTTATACGTTGCCAATCGGAGGGGGTTCTTGTAGGTGGACCCAAGCTATTCAATTCTGTAGAAAATCCTTCCCACGCTTCCTTGCACTGATTTTTTGGTCATCCCAAATTTTTGCTTTTGTTTAGATATTTCTGGATTTTTTTCCAACAACTTCACAAGTCACACAAATTGGGTTGTTATTTGGTTGTTATTTTCAATTTCATGCGTATTAAATATTTAATTATTTATTTTAAGCAGAAAGAAACTTACGATTTTTCCATTTTTATCTTTTTTTCTATTATTTTTAAAAAGAAAATGTATAAAATATATAAGTGAACTCTATAACTGAGAGAGACTCAACTGCTAATAAGCAGTTGTCTATATTTAATGTTTTTGTCAACCAAACTCATACAAAGTGGTGAACCGCAATACCACAAAACACAACTAAAAAATTAACCGCTCAACCAAAAAGTCAACCGCGTTTAAGTTGAGAATGGCAATACCGATTTCTGAAAGACGACCAAACTACTACAAAAGTTGTCAACCGCAATAGGGGCATAAATGTACAAATTTTGCTTGTGTAAGAATGCGGACAATAAAATGAAAGTTTTTGACGATTTCTTTTATGATTAATTTGTTTGACAGATTTTTGTATTAATAGTCGCCTTCATACATACTGATTAGCATAAGTTTATTTTGCGTACTAATGCTAAATTTTATATTTATACTCTAGATTATGTTTGGCAAGTAATAATACAAAAAAAAGGAATAGCTGAACAACATAGTCTCTTTGGCAGTTATCACATATGCCTTACTAATAAGTCAATAACATTTATCAAGATTGGACGAGAGAAAAATTTTAGTGACAAAAAGATTACAAGGACTGAAATATTGCTTACTACAATACGCAGGTAAGTTAATTTTAATTTTTTAGAAAATACACTACAGTAGGTCAATAATAATGTTAAAAATGCTGAGAATGTAATAATACGTAATATAATTTTATATAAAGATAAATTCAAATTTTTTTTTTAAATACAATTAAGAAAATCAAACCATCTTCAAAAGAAAAATATATCTTCATTTTCGTCGACTTCAACTAAATTTCTCGTTTAAAACGAATCTGCAGATAAAACGAATTAAAATAATTTTTCTTGTCTTAAAATTAAGCGAAATGAGAGCTGTGAGAAAAACGTAGAATACTGGTCATGAAAAACAATAATCCAATTCCAATCTGTCACACAGATTGTCTCGTTCTTGTTCCTAGTATTATTTTACACTCCATGACTGACACCGTGATTGCTGGTCTGAGGTAAAAAAATTAAATTTGTTATTATTTTCCTAATGAGCAATAAAGAATTAAACATAAACATTTGTATTTTAAATTACTCTAAATTTTTCTGCAAATATAAAACTACTTACTTAGTTCATTTGTCATTACAACACTTTAGCCAGGGTTTCGGCTTCGCTTCGCAATTCTACTAATGCACAACACACTTTACTACAAAATAAACTAAATAAGATCGATAACAAAAAAGGAACAATTAAATCAAATACAGAAATGAAGACGTAACTAAACGACAAAATATATTTTTATTAGATAGTGCTACCACCAGGACTTACTAAGAATTAATTTTTTAGTCTTTTTCTTCTTTTATTTATTTTATTTGCCTATGGAAATATTCCTTGCAGGCAATTTAGTATGAATTTAAATATATAATTACATTATTTTTTATAACATTATTCGATGAAGAAAAATCTATTAGCATATACAATTTATTAAATTCTTTACACATTCTCCTTATTGGATCAGCACCAGCATAGTTGAATCTAAAAAATCGTATTGATAGTGGGGAAAAATGACGTGACGGACGTTGAGGTACATTAAACGTGATATTATGGAGCCTATATCACCAGTAATTACATTGAATATGAACGAGATATTTAACATAGTTCTGCGGCTTTTAAGTGTCGGAAGTTTGATTAATGATAGTCTGGCAGAATAAGAAGGTAAACTTGTGGGATTAAAATTCAGTCCTCGGAGACAAAATATCAAAAATTGCTTTTGTACAGATTCGATGACGTCGGAATATTTTTTATATAGAGGATCCCATGTTATGGATCCATACTCGAGTATAGGCCTTACAAGAGATGTGTAGAGCAATTTAGTAACATAAGGATCGTTAAATTCTTTTGCCCACCGTTTTATAAAACCAAGTACGCTTGTAGCTTTATTTACTGTCATAGTTATGTGCGGAATAAAATCTAGTTTGGGATCAGGTAGAACTCCTAGATCTAGGAAGTTATCTACAAGCTCAAGCTCTTATCCATCAAAAGCATAGTTTGCAGGAATCGGATTCTTTCTTACAAATCTCATGTATTTACATTTTTTGAGATTAAAATTACACCATAAATGAAACGAATTTAGGTCATTTTGAAGTAGTTTCTGATCGGAACTTTGACGATAACTTAAGAAAATTTTTACGTCATCAGCGTACATTAGGATATTGGAATAGTGAATCGTATCAGGTATCTTGGGTTGTACTATTACATTTCTAGTTCATCATCTCCTTTTGCTTTGATTTTTAAGTTACTTTTTAGTTCCTAATTGCTTTTTCTAATAATCTCACAAATACTCATTCAAATTGAGTAGGGTTCTTGAGAAGAAGAGACTACTGTATCACTATGTCAGTTATACTTTAGGACAATTATCTTGCTGAAAAATAATTTATCGATGTATCAAAATTATCCAAAATCATCACAGAATAACCACTAACAGTGGTCGACAGATGCTCTTTATAGAGAGCAGTACCCCTTTTTTACATACTATATGTCTTTGGTGTCAAATATATAAAAAATTACCTATTTTCAGTGCTCTGGAGGCTTGTTTATACGGCCCCTGCCAAACGTTTTTCCCTTTCGTCTTTTAAAGAGCGAAATGTATGGATATTTTTCCATTTTTTAGTATTTTTCGAATATTGCAGCTGCAAACTGCTTGCAACATGCTTAATTATTTTTGAAGCGGTCACCTTAAGATATTTTGAACAGTTTGAATAATGTACAATAATGATCACATAAATTTGTAAAATTTAAACGAAAATTCAACTGTAACAACAGTTCGCACCATATCGTTACTTTTTATCTACCCAGACTCTTTCTAAACAAAAAATATTTTTTTCATGTTATAACAATAAATTTAATGCTACTAATAATTGTGAATCAGAATCAGTCGGGGTTGTCATAGAAACCAACCTTGTCAGAATTGGTTTTAAAAACGAGGAGAAAAAATGCTATGGTGTCGTGAAAACCGATATTATCGTTTTTATGTTCGAATTGAAATTAATTCGAAATAACCCAACCAGCTAACAGCTGTCAGTTTTAATAAAGCTATGCTCAGACTGCGTAAATATTTGAAGTAAAACATCATTTTTTTTCTTTGCTCTAGTGTGGCCATAAAATATTTTAGGGGTGCAAACAAGATTTTTAGAAAACAAATTTGTGTGCTTGCAAACAAAAATGTCTCTAGTGTGACCATATTGTGACCACCCGAGTCAAATATTTTCTCCTTTTTACGAGCAAATAAATATTTGATCTTGCAAAAATTTTGTAATAGCAAACAGTGGCAAATAACAGCTGTTGCAAGCAGTGTTGTCCACTTTTAATAATAAATTATAAATTCTTTTCATAAAATCACCAAAACGGAAAATTTTAATGAAAATTAGAAATTAAAAAAAATAGTGTAAAGACCTTTCGACAGGTTTACGAAAAGTTTTGATCCATTAGCTCATTATGAACCAGGAACAAAAAAATATTATTTTTTGTCACATTTTTTAAATGCAAGTTTGTACCAAATGAAAGATCATACATGTAATTTGCCACAGAAAGTTATATGGAACAAAAAATTGAAGAACCTACTAATTTCCAAGAAAATTGCAATACTGTAAAAAAAATCAGGTAAAGATCATAATTTTTGTTTAATAGACGAATGGGTTCAAATTTTTAATACGTCAATCGAAAGCTCTTTGAAAGAACTTTTCTTTGATATCCATCTCAGGGATGATTATATTTCAAAGTCCATAATAACCAATAATAATACAAATAACCCATTTTCGCTCTCAGGGGTACGTAGTCACGTTTTTAGGGCCATTGGCTCTATTTTTTCGGTTTCAGTACTAGTTGCGTATTTATTGAGTAGAATATAAAATATAAACAGTATGGCCTTTAATTTGATGAAGTGCTGTAACATTCTACTACTTTTCACTACTCGATACTACTCAATACTTTTCATTTGGGTACTCAATACTACTCGATACTTTTAACGGCTTTTTAAATTTAAAAATTTTCTGTTTATTTGCTTTTTATTATAAAAAATAAATAAAATAGAAAAGTTAACTTTTATTTCAACGTTAACAAATTAAAAAAAATTAAATTAATTAAAAAATTTGTACTTTGAGTGTGTGCCAAACGATAGCAATTTACTCCAAAAAGTAAATTTTTGACATTTATAAGTTAATACAACTTCACTAGCTCATTGGGCGACATACATTTTTGACAAATGAAATGAAAATTTTGAAAACTAAAAAATAAAATACTTTACAAATTAAGTTACAAATTCAATATTTGTTTTAGAATTATATGTAAAAAATCAATATAGCGTACACAGTGTTTCTTTTGTTAAAGATGCAGAAGTTCTTGAATGATTAGTGGTATATGTCAAAATTTACTACAGGTAAGAGAGATTTCATTTGGCAAAGAAAAATTGAAAATTTGAAAAATAAGAAAAATTTGATTGAAAAAGCTTTGTGTTTCATTGAAATGCAAAAATAATAATTTTTCAACATTTTCACTTTTTAGTAAATTGCGCCTTTCTGTCAGGATCTGACCAGCTTTTGAAAACACTCTTTCACTAGGGACTGACGTTGCCACAATAGCCAAATATTTGTTAGCAAGTTTAGCTAAAAAGGGATATTTATTTTCATTCATTTTCCACCATTCTAAAGGGCACTTCTTTCAAGTGTGTGTATATTGTTCCAATTCAGCAAATGATTTTTTGATATTATTCTTATTTGCATTTGATTCTTTGTCAAAGTCATCCCAAATGGATTTTTCACTTAAAACCTCTTCCAATAAATTGTCTAATTCAATTTCTTCATTTGTGTCCATCTCTTCCAAAAGAATATTAATTTTAGATTTACAAATATTTAAAGCATTTTCGTCACTAAATGATGTTAATTTGAATCGAGGATCTAGAAAGCTTGAAATTGAATATATTTCATTAGTTTCACACATATGAAAACGTCTGTTTATATTTGCGGAAAGCTTTTCTATCAATATTTTACATTTCTCATTTGATTCGCCGCTTTTTGTTTTTAGTAAAAAAGACTGCAATCATTTTCACCACTCATTTCGATGGTAATTTCATTAAACGGTTGTAGAATAACTATTATTCTTTTAATAATACCCCACTCTTCTAAAGAAAGTAGTATAATAGGGTTATGTAAAATTGCTACAGTAACTTCTAACGGTTCTTGGTTTTTCACAAATATTTCTAGCATGTGCAAAGTAGAGTTCCATCTTGTTGGAGTGGAATTTATCATTTTTAAATCACTTTTCCCCATTTGATTTTGAATTTCTTTCAACTTATTGCTGGCTTTCGTACTTCGATTAAAATATTCCACAGCGGTTTTACACTTCACTATAATTTCATTTATTTCACTAATTTTTAATGCATCCGTCACCACTAAATGCAGGTTGTGTGCAAGGCACGATAAATGAGTCCAACCAGTCTTTTTAATAGCAGCTACTATATTGGCAGCATTATCCATTAGAACACATGTAATTTTTGAATCCATACCCCATTCCTGTAATACTTGACTAATTTCATCTTTAAGATTTTCAGCTGTATGATCTTTAATTGTTTTAAAACAACTTATAAAGACCGTTTTTTGTTTCTAGTCAGGAGAAATGAAATGAGCAGTAATTGAAACGTAGGATTCATTTGATATAGATGTCCACTCATCGGTTGTTATACATATGTTGTCAATGTCTTTTAACATATGTTTAACTTCCAATAAACGCTTATCATACACTTTTGCCAATAAAGACTTTGTAAGAGTGATTCGGTTGGGCAATTTGTAATTTGGATTTAAAGCTTTTGTAAATTCTTGAAATGCTTTATTTTCAACAATTGATAAAGGCCGGAGATAAATGGTAATCATCTTTAAGAATGAGTTATGTATTTTCTTTTCCATTTCTTTGGACATACGGATTCTTATATTGTAATCATCAAGTTTCATTTGTTTGTGGTTAGTAGATGGTATTTCTAAAAAATATTTCATATGAACTCAGATTCCAAAAAATGGTTTAGCCAAATCTTACCGTCATCAGAATCTTTATGAGAATTTCTAACTTTTTTTGGTGAAATAGTTGGATGTTGCAAATATAAGTGCTTCCGCAGATTTGAGGATCCTCCGCCTAAAAATTAATCAAAAAAATGAACACAGACACAACATTACCTTTATAGGAGATAACTTTTTTACAAATGTTACAATTGTTACAAACTTTCTGCATTTATTTCGGTAAAATAAGACCAGACATCGCTCCTCTTTTGTGACATTTTAATTTTATAATATTGTATAAATTGTTTTAATTTTTTAAGTTTTTTCAAGTTCCTTCATGAATTTGTATTTTGATTTGACACTTGTTTTGTTAAGAGTTGCATTTTTAATCTTCAGCTGAGTTATATATTTAGCAGAGTTGCATTTTGTATACTATAGCCGTTAAATTTAAACAAATTATGTTGTGCTTATTTAACTCAAAAGTATTGAGTACTTACTTTTTAGTATTGAGTATCCAAAAAATTTGATAAATACTCGATAATCGATACCCACTACTCAATACTTTAACAGCACTAATTTGATGAATGACAGGGGCAAATAGTTTTAGCCGTTCCAGAGATATGGATCGCCGAAGTCGCAAAACTGCCAAAAAAATCGAGCTTTTCAAAACTTTGAGGCCCCAGTGGCACGGGTTAACAATTTCCAATTGTGCTCAAACTTTGGCAATCCTAAAATCTGACAGAAAGAAAATTTTAGGGGGTGCCCCAAAAAAATTCTGACATTTTTTTTATCCTATAAGATAAAACCACCCTAATACATACAGTATGGTATTAAGTTTTATATGTTATCGTTTAAACGGAATTCAGTTGTCAACACTGATGTAGAAAAGAAAACAATTAAACAGCTGTGCGAATTTAATTTATTTTTTTGGCTGCTCTGCAACTTAACACAAATAATGTTCCATTTCGAATTTTTATTTATTTTTATTTATTTATTTATGTTATATTTTTCTCTTCATTTTTGTAGTTCTGATTAAACAAATTTATTTATTTTCGTTTTTTAAGTTTCTGTTTTGTTTTCGTTTTGTTTTTTAATCATGCATATGTATGTATGTACCTTTTCCAAAACTGTATTTGATGGTGTTTCATTGTTATTTGGGAAAATAAATTTTGTCAAATATTTACCGTCAATGTGACCAGCAAACAAACTACAGAAAAATTTAATGCAAATACGAGTAAACATATTTGAAGCAAATATTTTTTCAGTGTGACCGCAGCTTAAAAAAACTTAAAAAAGACTGAATTTTAGTTGCTATTATTAAAAAATATATATGTATATCGTCATCCTATATCCAAAATGGTTTATCCACAGAACAAATATACTGCAGATAGAACATTTTTGATATAGGCCAACGATATCCTGATTTTTACTAAAAGTTTTTAATTTTTTATAAATTACTTTCATCCCTGATTCCTGAGCTTCACTTTGTAGTGACGTTGACGGTGGCAATGGAACATTTTCTTCTTCTATACCATTTGGCAAAAGGATAAAATAAATGCTCGTTTATACTAGGTTTTATAATTTTTATGTGAGTCCCATCGATGCAACAAATTATTGAAGGAGTTTTATATTTGTTGGAGATGTAGTCTCTTGACCTACGTTTTTCATTTCCATTCATTTTCAGCTGGACACACTGTCGGCGAATATACCACTCCATGACTTTGATTACATCAGTTAAAACTTCTGATACTGTACTTCTACCAAAGCTTATACATAAATCGTTCCCGACTGATCTTTGTTGTGACCCTTCTGCTAAAAAGCGAAACGTAGCAGCAAGTTGTAAAATCAGAAGAATTTTAGATCGTGACAAATGTTCTTTAATAGCATTAAGTACCATACGAAATGCTTCTTTGTTTAAGCGATAATTAGAAACAAATCTGTACAATATAGTCAAATATATGAGTACAAGAAACTTCCTCCTGATTAAAAAACTTCTTACATTGCCTCCGGCAGCTCCAGTGGATTACTACAATCTCACAGGATTCTTCTCCTCACTCTTTCTGATCGTTTTTCTTCTAATAATAGAAATATCACTATTGCCGTTGACTTTGTATTTATTTCTTAACATAAATAATTTAAATTTTCAACAAAATTTTCTTTTTATAAGTATTTTGTTATTTTTTTTTTATCAATTTTTATCAAAACAGCTGATTCGAACATTGGTTTTAATTTACGTTCGAAATTAACGAAACCAACTTGGTTTCATGACACCAAATGAAATCAACATTGGTTTTCAAAAACGACAATCACGAAAACCAACATGGTTTCTATGACAACCCCGAGTGTTATTGCAATTTACTTGAAATCCACTTTATTGTACTGATTTTTTTGAAACTGTGTTATAAGGACGGTCATATTAAAGTACTTTGCTATTTGGCTGATTTGCTTCGATGAAGTCAAAATATTTTCTTTTGTGCGGGTGGAGGAGGTACTATAAGCGATTACCCGTGGTCTTTTGTAACAACGCCAGTTTTCTATACATATATCGGGTGGGCCATCTATCGCTTTAAATTTGAACCATCGGTTATTTCGAATCTGGCAATAAATATTTCATTCTATTCTGTAACAAATTTCAGTATATTATCTTCACTGCATGTAATGAAACGATTGTACTGATTTTTTTAAAACTGTGTTATAAGGACGGTCATATTAAAGTACTTTGCTATTTGGCTGATTTGCTTCGATGAAGTCAAAATATTTTCTTTTGTGCGGGTGGAGGAGGCACTATAAGCCAGGCACAACGCCAGTTTTCTATACATATATCGGGTGGGCCATCTATCGCTTTAAATTTGAACCATCGGTTATTTCGAATCTGGCAATAAATATTTCATTCTATTCTGTAACAAATTTCAGTATATTATCTTCACTGAATGTAATGAAACGATTTACATTTGAGCTCGAGGGATTTATCGGAAATTATTTCCAAAACAAAGACAAATGGCTTGCCTTTAGGCAAGTATTTTGCTAAATTTCGTGAAACAGGTTTCATTGTTGTTGCACGAAGACGTGAGAATGCTTGTACAGTACGTTTGCCCTGAAACATCAACTCGTCATCGTTCCTAAGGATTCAGCATTTCACGCACGTGTTTACGTCGAATTTTGCGAAAAGATCTCGGTATGACGCTTTACAAAGTTCAATTGGTTCAAGAGTTGAAGCCGCATGTACACCCGCTTAGTAAGCAAAATTGCCGTGGTCACACAAATGCCAATGCACCCATTACGTGTGACTGTTTGGTGCGGCTTGTGGAGCGGAGGAATGATTGACCCATATTTCTTTGAAAATGAGGACGGCGCAACCATTGCGGTCAATGAAGACACCTATCGCGTCATGATAACCGATTTTTTTGTACCCGCCCTTCATGGTATTGATGTGAACGATATTTCGTTTCAACAGGATGATGAAACTTAGCACATATATCATGACACAAACAATTTATTTCGTCAAAAGTTTGATGGTCGTTTAATTAGCCGAAATGGTAATGTCAATTGGCCGCCCAGAAGCTGCGATTTTCCACCGTTGTTATGTCAAAAAATCAGAGGCATTTGAGCATTTGAGATACGACCCCATACACTCGAAAAAGTGCTCGAAAATTGGTCCGATCGGATAAGGCACTGTGAGGCCAGCCGCGCCTCATGAATGAATGAAAAAATGTTCCATTTCTAATCGAAACAATTGTACTTCATAACAAACAAAAAAAAAAAAAAAATACCGCTACCTCTCAAAAAAAAAAAATATTCGAACTTAAAAAATTTGTTTTAATAATTCTTTTTTTTTTATTAAATTAATAGGACCTCAAAGATTTGAAGTAGCTATTTTTACCAATTCTAATTTGATACCTATGGAAATGTCAAAATATTAAGTCAGTTGCTTTAGTGTCTGCCACTAGTGCATGTCGAAGAAAATCTGAGCGACGCTTATTTGGTGGCTCTGTGCAACGTTTTGGGCTTGAGTGACGATAACGATAACTTGTTTGAACATATACTCTCCAATATGAGTAAATGGTAATTGTTATCTTGCCAGGAGAACGAAGGTGACGATTATGATGTTGATGGCAATTGCGTTGGGAACGGCGATAATGATGAGACAGAAGAAGCAAAAAACTATAATAACAACAGCGGCAGATGGGAATAAAGTGCAGTAAGAAATAAAACGACGTTGACAAAATACAAAAGTACAGCACATTTTAGCAGTGTAAAGAAAATGTGTTGTGAATACTGCATATCTAAACGTGCAACGGTTTGCAATAGACTTTCGTTATATTGAAGAGTCTATTCCCTCGTTTGAAGTAAAGGAGATAAGCCAGTAGATGCTTCGATAATGAATTTGAAGAAGCATCTCCTATTATGGGTTTTGACGTATTTCAAAAGTTTATCTTTGCAAAAAAATTGTAAAAGGGTTTAGCAAAATGGGGTGCACAAATATATACATGTTTGTACTCTGTGTAATTTTAATTGCATAAAAGTGAAGTGATAAAGCCATTCAAAAAATTGTTTTCGTTTTTTATTTAGTATTTAGTACTTAACAAAATAATATAAAATTCAAAACTAAAAGTATCAAATCCTAAGAAAACAACAATCAAGAGAAAAATAACTCAATTGTGCACCATTTCAATTTTAGGAAATGCGAGTATTTTTACGACTAAGCATGCTCCACCAAATTCTCTATAAATTTTTTCGGAATATTTGTCCATTCCTGATGAATCCGTTGCCAAAGCTCATCTAAATTGGTTGGGGCTGATCGTTACTGTCCCAACAGTCTTCACGATTGACCACAAATTCTCAATCGGATTGAGGTCGGGACTTTGTGCTGGCCACTGCACTAATTGAAAATTTTGCTTACTAAGCCATTCGCCGTAGTCTAATAGGTAGTGTGTTGGCTTATTAGAGGTAAAGCCCGGGTTCGTATCTCAGTTCAGGGATCAAAACTCTGAGAGTAAATAAACCTGCCATGAAAAAGTTTCTCAAAAATCGGTCGTTCGGAGTCGACGTTAAACTGTAGGTCCCACCACTCACGTATAAAATTAACGCAAACAACATGAGTGGTGTGAGAAGCTAGGCCGCAATCCTGACTGAAGGGTTGTAATGACCAATTATTTATGTATGTATGTAAGCAATTCTTTAACGATTTTGAAGGTGTGTTTGGGGTTACCATCCTGCTGGAAAAGTACTCCTTGCGCAGGGTAGGCGGTCTTGTCGACAAAATCGGGTAGATGGGTCGGCAAAATTCTCAAATAATCTTTTTTCATAATATTATTGATTCTTTGCAGTGGTCCGAGGTGCCACCATGTAAAGAACCCCGTACCATGACATTTCCTCCACCGTGTTTCACCGTTTCCGTAACATGGTGTATTTGAATTCTTTCCCCATAGCGGCGCTAACAATATTACTTATCATCGGACTGAAAGCGGTTAAATTTTGATTCGTCTGACCAGATCACATGTTTTCAGTCATCCACTGTTCAATTTCTGTGTTCTCTGGCAAACTTTAACCGTTTTCATTTTTGGCCGAAAGTGTAGGTGTTTTCTTTTTCTCTTTTGACTGAGGTATAGCCAATATCTTTAAGAGCTCTACTTGCCGTCCATCGACTAACGGTTTTCCCGATTGCCAAAGAAGCTACTTTTGGTGTTAAAAATTTGTCCCTTTTCATTTTTGTTACCATTAGACGAGCATCTGCATTAGTTAGTAGTTTTTGACGACCTCTGACTTGAAGCTTGGGAACAAGAGAACAACGTTTTTGGACTCTGATGACTAACTCCAAGTTATTTAGAAATTTCCCTGGTAGAATAGCCAGTTCCAGTCAAAGCTACAATACTATCTTCAGTTGATTTCGAGAGTTTCTTAATTTTTTAATAGCGGTGGTTTTTGATTTCGTTTTTGCAAACATATCATAAAATGCAGACGTGCAAAATTGAGTACATGTGGGTTGTTTTTGCTTTGTTTTTCTTAGAGCTTGATGCTTTCTGTTTTAAATTTTATATTATTTTGTTAATCACTAAACGCTAAATAAATGACAAGAAACTTTTGAAGTTTTCTTTATAGTACAAACATGTACTCATTTGTGCACCCCACTGTATGTGTATAGTGAGCGTGGAATTACATCATATGAAAAATTATAAAAGCATTAACTGACGAATGAGATACGCTGGTGATCAGTGCTCAATTATACAATTTGGTGGCTTAGCTCAAAATTGGCAAAGATAAAACGATCCATCAGTACCTTAAGAAGGACAAAGGCAAATGTTTTGAATGTAATGAATTCGGTCATATAGCGGGAAACTGTGTTTTGAGAAAAAATAATAATACGACTAATAACTGTTTAATGGCTTTGAAGAGCAATTTAATGAATAAGAACGTCAAAATAAATGGAAATGACTATATTATTATTATTGTTTGTTTAATAGGAGAGCAAGTGTAATATTAAATGGAATATTTAGAAGTCACCGTAGTCTAGTAGGTAGTGTGTTGGCTTATTAGACGTAAAGACAGGGTTCGAGCCCCAGGCTCGAAATCAAAAACAAAATACAAAAAGTATTTCTTCGGCGAATTCCTCTCAGCAGATTTCTGGCAAAAACTCGGAGAGTAAATAAAATTGCCATGATAAGTTTCTCAAAAATCTGTCTGTCGGAGTCGACTTTAAACTGTAGGTCCCACCACACTCATATAAAATTAACACACACAACATAAGTGGTGTGGAAACTAGGTCGTAATCCTGACTGAAGTGTTGTAATGACCAATTAAAAATTAAAGAATATTTAGAAAGAATTAAACCAGAAGAATTTGAAAATAGTGAAATTTTTTTGTCGGTTTCGATTCTTGGAATAAGAATAAAATCTATTTGTAAGTGAAATTGAACATTGAAATTGCTAATGACGAATACTTAGAGGACTTTCTTGTCTTTTCGGAAGAATATATGAATTTTGTCGTGGTAATCGGAGAAGTGTTTGTACAGAAGCCGAAATTAGAATAGATCCGATTGGATTTCACTTTGATAAAATTACATAAGAAATATGGTCCCTGTAATGAGAATTAAAAACTTTTTTCGGAAAAGACGCGAAGAAAGGATCATACGAGTTAATTAGGAATTATAAACTGGAAAACACGACGAAGTGACGAATATCGAAATGAATATCGTGTTGAAACATTAATGTCAAATCAGTACGCGGAAAGAAAGGTTATTGATCGTCAAATCGATCAGTAGGTTAATTCGGTATAAGAATTCAAGAGTGCAGTAGTTTTAGTGAAGAAGCTGAATGGTTCGCCTTTGACTATGCATCGATTTCCGCAAATTGAATAAAGGTATTCTGAACGATACATTTCTACTACCACTGGAAGAATTAAGAATTCCAAAGGTTGTTACTTCCAATAAGTCAATGAGCGCATTCAAATCCCCATAAGCTTAATATTCTAGCACAAAGTCCCGATCATTTGGAAAAACGGTTATGTAGTCGCTAAACCTCAAACAAACGTCAACTGAAAGACTTGTCATGAGTGCATGGTGGCAAATATCAACAAAAACAAAAGTGGTACATTCAAATATAAATGGTCTAAAGGGAGTGCTTGGACTTAAGGGATAACCTAGCGAATATATTGGATTTTTGTATTCTAAATTTATTCTAAGTTCTTCTTGGGGGTACCTACACTTTTCCTTATTGCAGTGCTGGCAAATTGCGTATCAGTGATCCAAAGAAGTTAGCACACACAGAAAGTTCAACAAATAATTAATTTAAACTTCTGTCGGATGTGAAGATGCGTGACAAAAAATATTTAAAGGTTAAGAAAGTATTCCATGACGAAATCATTTCTAACTTTAGCGAAGAGCGACGTAATAAACGGTTGAATGCTAACGAACAAATTTGTAAGCTGCAAAATGAGAGCAGAAAATAATACAAATTTCGACGTAAAACCTCTGCAAGGTACATAGTTGCCATAAAACCTACGCAATTTGAGGGTGGGATTAAACTCGAGCTGAAATAGTTCGGCCCATAAACTCAGTGATGGCAGGTAAATTGGTAGGTGGAAGTGGCTGTCCACTCAAGGAGTATGAGCGGACGCACTTAGGCCACACACAGGGCCCATTGTGATACCACAGTTTTCGATTTTCCACTTAGTCCAGGTATCACTTCATCCCAGCTGCCTCTTTCTCCTCCAACAACGTGTCGGGTATGTACACAGTAGGTGAAGAACAATCGCATTCTCCTGCTCATCTCTACAGCTTCTACAGAGATCATTCCAATCCAAGGCCATTCGTGACCATAATGCAAAGCCCCGAAATAATCCCGACAACTATATTGAGCTTCCTTCTTTGATGTTAGGTTTGCATCATAGCCTTCTACACAGCACAAGGCCCAAGAAGCGCGCATCCTCCTTTATTTAAAGTTCCACCCCATACAATCTTAGCGGGCGAAAAGGTAAAGACATACCTTCTCGTGAAGATTAACAGATGTCCACTCACTAATCTTCCTTAGAGCAAGTTGTCTGCTTGCTAATAGTGTCGACAAATCTGCCCGGAATTATGAAAACAACGTCATCCGTATAGGCAATTGTCCCACATCCAACTCTTTCCAGCATCACCAGTAGCTCATTCATCAATAGATCCGTAGGAGAAGGGAGAGTACTCCACTCCTCTGGTAATGTTCAAGCTCCTTAGCGTCGGGTAGATCGTTCTTCCACAGAGTACTCTAGATATCCAATTCATTAGAGTTTCCTGTACACCCAGTTTTGTCAGTGCGCCGGAAGTTGCGCTTAGTTCCACATTATTGAAGGCTCCCTCAATATCCGAAAAAACATCTAGGGTATACTTCTTTCGTGTTAGCGATTTCTCTAGCGTGAACTTTAAGATATACAGGCAGTCTAGATAGATTTCCATCCAGGGTCTGGCGTAGATTAATATCAATATTTATATTTTTCTTTGGGTTTGTGGAGGTTTCAGGTTCTTGGGCTGCTTTAGCATCAACCAAGTTTTCCTCTTTTGTGGACACGGGTGTCGATTTAGCATTCGTGCGCGGATTTTTACGAGTTCCGTTCTCGGCCTCCACAGGGGAAGATTTTTTCAGATTTGCTGTTTTTTTTCATTTGTCGTATTCATTTTAGATCCCACGATTTTGAGATAAGGAGATCAATTCTCCCTATTTTAAATTTTTTTCTTAAAGATTATAATTTGTATATATTATATTATATTTTATATTGTATTATATTAAAGATTATAAATTATATTATAATTTATATTAATATAATTTATGTTATATGTAATATGATGTAATAAATATTATATTTTATTATATTATACGAAACAACAGAAACTTAAAAAAAATTCTTTAAGGGCCATTATTACAACTTGCCGTTAGCTAAAGGGAGGATTTTAAAGGACAGATAAATTGTTTTTCGTTATTATGAGTACCCAATAAGGTAGAAGTGATCGTTAAGCTAAAGGGTGGATCATCCTACCTTTAACATTTAAAGGTCACTTTATGGTTGAACTTGCCATATTATATATTATTTTCATTATGGCAACTTCAAATTTAAACAAATTGAGCATACACAACAAAAAAACGAAACCCGCGGTTGCGACTACGTTAAAAAAATATTTGTATAATTGAGCAGTTTTATCGACATAGCTCCGGCACTGCCATATTTTTGAAAAATTTTATCTGTAAGTTGTAATAACGAAAATAAGTTAAAGGTTCCCTTTAGCTGAAGGTACCTTTAACTAAACCCAAGTTTAACGGCAAGTTGTAATAATGGCCCTAAGTGTTATAATCGCACGAAAATTTAAAAATCTGCTTGAGAAACTGGCAAAATATTTGTGCTGTTTATTAATACGCACTGTTATTATCATTTATGTATCTTAAAAATATTAAAAAACTGTAATTCAGAAATTTAAAAAATAAAATGAAAACTATTCGCTTTTTCGATGTTGATAAAACAATGGAAACTTTTATGAATCTATACGAAAAGGGACTAAGGAAAATATCTAGATAACAAATTAATAAGCACATTCAATTACTAAAAATGGCTAAAGTCAAGATTAGTAACGACTTAAAAAACGATTAAAATATAGAATAATAAATGATTTTAATGCTGGATTTATTTCACAAAGGTAAAAGTAGAACTGAACAAAGTTGTTTTATAAACTTAATAACACATTGGTTAACAAAGAAATACGCTTACATTTAAATAATAGAAATTTATGTTTATTGATATGCAATCGAAAACATTTCGACATTTCCTGGTTTTTGTCCGCAGTTTTATAAATAGGCTAAATATTGTAATAATAGTTTTTCGTGTTAACTGATATACCTATATACAAATGCAAAAAAGCAGATTTTATCGCATTTTCTAAAGGTACGGTCACCAATTTTGTTTTTTTTTTTTCTTGTTTGCCCGAAATATGAATGAAACAACTAAAAGTTTGTTTTGTGGCCACACTACGCACATTCATTTTCCCATTTTTGTTTCGCCAAATAGTGGCAAACAGAAATATGGAAAAACATGTTTACCATATGGTCCTACTTGAGAATTATTTGACACAAAGTAAATATTTGACAAGATTGTTGAGAAACAAATTCATATATGTATTAAAGACGTGCGCAGTTACAACTGTTCGCACATGTTTCAGTGTGTATACTGAACTGAGTGCCACAATATAAACAGTAACGAAACGCGATTTGACAGCGCATAGGACAAACGTGAAAGGGACATCAAATATTACCAAAACGTATTTCTGTCCTTCTCTGATTGTAACTCTGTTTTGTTTATTTATGTTTTTTTTAGTTTTCGGGGTGGGTTTTTTATATTGGCGAGAGTTAATAAAAAATGTAATTTTTGTCTAAAACTATTAATAAATAATAAAAGCAACTAATAACAATAAAAATTTTTACTTTTTCTTTCAAGAAATTAAAAAATATTGGCAATTTTCAGCAAAAAACATTTTTATGAGCAGTACGTCTTATTTTGATCTTGTAATATTTAGCTTCTTAATTACCTCTTGCACAAGAAACTATTCATTGTGACCGAAAATCACCCACATTTCGATTAATATTTAAATATTTAAGAATCTTTAAACTTTTTATTGAAGAAATTAAAAAATATTCCAAATGTTCCCTTTTTTAACATAAAATAAATGTTTATTTACATTTAATTTTTCTACTTTATCCGCCAGTTTTCACTCTGTATATCTGTTGCTTCTAACACATTTGATTCGCAAAACATTATAACATTTTTTTCTCCCTCTAAATTTACCTATGCTTTTATGTTATGAAGGTTTTTCATCTGTCAAACCTTTCGTATCTGTATGCCTGTGGTTTAAAGTATTTTTATACGCAATATATATAACTAAATTATTTATTTTATTTTTACTTGATTTTTTTTTTGTTTTTAGTTTATAAAATTAATTTGTTATTATTATTTGAAAAAAATTTAAAATAAGGAAACTTAAACTGTTAGTTTACATAATTGTACATTACGCCTTAAGTTCTAACTTATATGGTACTCGTGAGAAAATGCTTAGACAGCATATTCCGCGAGTTGTTTATGTCTGGGCATATAATGCAGTGTGGACAATATCAACAAGAATGCGTTGATATTTAGTTGCATACAAAAGGTATGGCAACTTAGAGTAGTCTAACACACTACACCTTCCCTCTTAACGAAGAACGATCAACATGAGTTGACGATTCTGAATATACAAAATTGTCATTAAATAAGAACCAAGAGATATATTAATCGATTAGAACGGATGATTCTGAATATACTAAATTAGTATGAAAATAAGATAATATGAGTGTCATCATTCACCTTCCCTCTCAGAAAAAAAGAGAAAATTTATTTTCTTTTTATTCTTACAAATGAAGTTGATAGCAATATCTGTAATATCTGTAAAACTGTAATTCAGAAATTTAAAAAATAAAATGAAAACTATTCGCTTTTTCGATGTTGATAAAACAATGGAAACTTTTATGAATCTATACGAAAAGGGACTAAGGAAAATATCTAGATAACAAATTAATAAGCACATTCAATTACTAAAAATGGCTAAAGTCAAGATTAGTAACGACTTAAAAAACGATTAAAATATAGAATAATAAATGATTTTAATGCTGGATTTATTTCACAAAGGTAAAAGTAGAACTGAACAAAGTTGTTTTATAAACTTAATAACACATTGGTTAACAAAGAAATACGCTTACATTTAAATAATAGAAATTTATGTTTATTGATATGCAATCGAAAACATTTCGACATTTCCTGGTTTTTGTCCGCAGTTTTATAAATAGGCTAAATATTGTAATAATAGTTTTTCGTGTTAACTGATATACCTATATACAAATGCAAAAAAGCAGATTTTATCGCATTTTCTAAAGGTACGGTCACCAATTTTGTTTTTTTTTTCTTGTTTGCCCGAAATATGAATGAAACAACTAAAAGTTTGTTTTGTGGCCACACTACGCACATTCATTTTCCCATTTTTGTTTCGCCAAATAGTGGCAAACAGAAATATGGAAAAACATGTTTACCATATGGTCCTACTTGAGAATTATTTGACACAAAGTAAATATTTGACAAGATTGTTGAGAAACAAATTCATATATGTATTAAAGACGTGCGCAGTTACAACTGTTCGCACATGTTTCAGTGTGTATACTGAACTGAGTGCCACAATATAAACAGTAACGAAACGCGATTTGACAGCGCATAGGACAAACGTGAAAGGGACATCAAATATTACCAAAACGTATTTCTGTCCTTCTCTGATTGTAACTCTGTTTTGTTTATTTATGTTTTTTTTTAGTTTTCGGGGTGGGTTTTTTATATTGGCGAGAGTTAATAAAAAATGTAATTTTTGTCTAAAACTATTAATAAATAATAAAAGCAACTAATAACAATAAAAATTTTTACTTTTTCTTTCAAGAAATTAAAAAATATTGGCAATTTTCAGCAAAAAACATTTTTATGAGCAGTACGTCTTATTTTGATCTTGTAATATTTAGCTTCTTAATTACCTCTTGCACAAGAAACTATTCATTGTGACCGAAAATCACCCACATTTCGATTAATATTTAAATATTTAAGAATCTTTAAACTTTTTATTGAAGAAATTAAAAAATATTCCAAATGTTCCCTTTTTTAACATAAAATAAATGTTTATTTACATTTAATTTTTCTACTTTATCCGCCAGTTTTCACTCTGTATATCTGTTGCTTCTAACACATTTGATTCGCAAAACATTATAACATTTTTTTCTCCCTCTAAATTTACCTATGCTTTTATGTTATGAAGGTTTTTCATCTGTCAAACCTTTCGTATCTGTATGCCTGTGGTTTAAAGTATTTTTATACGCAATATATATAACTAAATTATTTATTTTATTTTTACTTGATTTTTTTTTTGTTTTTAGTTTATAAAATTAATTTGTTATTATTATTTGAAAAAAATTTAAAATAAGGAAACTTAAACTGTTAGTTTACATAATTGTACATTACGCCTTAAGTTCTAACTTATATGGTACTCGTGAGAAAATGCTTAGACAGCATATTCCACGAGTTGTTTATGTCTGGGCATATAATGCAGTGTGGACAATATCAACAAGAATGCGTTGATATTTAGTTGCATACAAAAGGTATGGCAACTTAGAGTAGTCTAACACACTACACCTTCCCTCTTAACGAAGAACGATCAACATGAGTTGACGATTCTGAATATACAAAATTGTCATTAAATAAGAACCAAGAGATATATTAATCGATTAGAACGGATGATTCTGAATATACTAAATTAGTATGAAAATAAGATAATATGAGTGTCATCATTCACCTTCCCTCTCAGAAAAAAAGAGAAAATTTATTTTCTTTTTATTCTTACAAATGAAGTTGATAGCAATATTAATGTTATTATTACGGATGACATCAATAAATTGTATAGTAAATTCAATGGTGAAAACAAAGACGGAGATGTTGGAAAAAAGGAATATTATAGAAAAAAGAATATTATAAAAAGGCATAGTATAGAAAAGCCAACTTCTAGCGCATACTCAAAGCATCATATTGGTTCAGATACAAAAGTAAATAGTATTCCAAGTATCAAGACAGACACTAAACCAGAAGGAGAAAATTCGCTAGTACCAAGCACCATTATAGGTGACTAGAAAGGTAAAGGAAAAAAATCAGGAAATCCACAAGCATTGGATTATTGAAGTTGTGTTAATTATTTGATTAAGGCTAGTGATTTCTCGTCACCAACAGAATATAAAGCAATTGAGAATAAAATATCACTTTTACGAAATGACAGACCAACTCAAGAAGTACAGATCTAAGAAAAACTAAATGATGTTGGAAAGACACAACCTGAAGATACAAGACTTCCAAACGACTAAGGCACTATAAAGGAGTAGGTGATTGTTTAATGTGAACAGTTGAAGAAATGATTATTTGCAAAAAAAAAAATTTATTATAACAAAAAGTTCGAATTAAACGTACTTCTAATAGCTGAAGTAATAAAATTAGAAAAAAACTGCTGCAAAAACTGTCGAGTTAATCTCTCTGATATTTCACAGCAGTAAAAAGGAAAATGAACTACCATTCTTACTTAGTAGTGGATAAGCATGGGGATACTGACGCAATTGGCAGTAATAGTTTTGCAGAGCTTTCCTATAAACCTTATGACGAATACCACTAAAATGACAATCGAGATGGCCATAATGATGATGGTAAAGAGCAGAAAAAATCGAGAGCATTTTATATACCACCAGAATCAACAGATAATGAAGATGAAATTTTTGGCTTTGGTATTACCAGTGGTATTAATTTCTCTAAATACGATAGTATACCAGTTAAGGTCACTGGTGAAAATGCACCCACATTTATTACCACATTCGAAAAGACCAATTTCCGTGATATAGTATTAAATAATATTAAAAAAAATTCGGTTATAAAATAAGGTGGTGGCAGAGGACGTTCAAAAAGGTTTTAATTAGGAAAACATGCTGCTGGAGCTAATGGTAATTCAACGGATTCTGCCCCTTGTGGAGACTGTTAAAAGGTATATATATCGAACATGACGTTGTCGGTCGACATGTTGAAGGTTATGATACTCAACTTGAAAGGATTGACCAATGAAAAGAATAGTAACAGTTAGTTTTTAAGAACATAATTATAAATGTAACTCAAAACCTGTTCCCCAAAATAATTAATAATAAATAAATATAAAATTATAACATACATAATAATAAACAGAGTTTTTATTAAATAAATTAACAGTGTCTTTTTATTATATATATGGAGAGAAGAAAAAAAAACGACAGTCCGAAAGTTACATTAAAAAATGGTGGACAGTGGATAACACTAATGGGAATGCCAACGATCCGAACATACGGGATCGTGACATAACAGAAACAATAAAGACTACTGCGGCACAGTTGCAATGAACAGATAAACGAACTAATATAATGATAACAAAATAAAATAAAATCATATTGATCAATTTAATCAATTGACAGCTGAAGCATTGTAGTCTGTGAGTGGAATGATGAGTAAGTTGCATAAATTTTTTTTTTAAAGGAATTATAATAAAATATAATGATATGGTGATTAAGGAGGACTAGGTCATTTAACGAAAAATTTACTGGATTAGCGTGATCATTGGAAATTTTCTGTCTACTCAATTTAGCATTTTAAACTAGCGGCTCTGCGGTGTTGAAGTCTAAATTTGACTTCTTTTTCATTAGAATCAATATTATACAAGGTAGCTATGCTGACGTCTTTCGTGAAATCCAAGACAGGTGCAATTTTTCCAAAAACAAGTTCAAAGGGACAATAGTCATGAGCTGTGGAAGGCGTTGTATTATAACAATACACAAAAAATTTTAACAAGTTGTCCCAATCAGACCCGTCATTTGAAATATATGATCTTAGATACTCGTTGAATGTTCTATGTGATCTTTCAACAGTACCGATGTTTCATGATGATATGGAGTAGAATTTACCTTCTCCACTTTCATGAGTGCACATAGCTCTTGCAATACTTGAATTATATATTTTGTACCCATGTCCGTGACTATTTTAGTCATTGGACCATATATTAAAATGAATCCTTCCATGATTGCTTTCGCCACACTTCTGGCGGACTTGTTGTCAATGGGTATGGCAATTAAGTATTTTGTTAAGTCGCACATTATTGTTACCGCGTATTCGTTTTGAGAATCGGACCGTGGTAAAGGTCCAATAGTGTCTATAATGACTATCTCAAAAGGCTTTATTGGAGTAGGAGTTAAAATAAAGGGTTCTTTGCCTTAATTGCTGGTTTATTCATTTGGCATGCTTTGCATTTCTTGACATATTTAGTAATGTCTCTAGTCATGCCTTTCCAATGATAACGGAGTCTTATTTTTCTAATCATCCGAGTGATTCCTATATGGATGATATTTTTGGATGATTTCAACTTTTCTAGCATCGGTTGTTACTTTTTCTGTGTTTGGTAAGAGCACTAGAGTTATTATATTTTTATTATTTTTGACATATCCGAGATTTTGAGATGTTGTTTTAATTAAAATTGTAATTAATTGGCGGTGGCACAGGAAATTTTTCCGTATTTATTTATTTTCATTATTGCTTTTTATCATTTGACTATATTTCGAGTATATTTTTTTTTATTTTTTGTTAACGTCACAAATTCTTTTATATTTTGCTTTTTCTTTTTGATACAATTCTTTGCAATAATTGCTGGTCAATAAACACGAACACTGTATATTTTTAATGATTTAAACGGCATATGAATTAAATTTAAATTTGTCTCTTCTTATTTAAAATAAAACATTTAAATAAAACATTTTTCACAAAAAAATTTTTTTTTTATTTTCCTTTAGTTTTATTAATTTTACGTTTTATGTCAAAATGTTGTTTTTATTTATTTGGTTTAGCTTGGTTTTTATACAAATTTTATAGAGGTTCTTTTAACTTTTTTTTCACTTTTAAAGCTCTTTCAAATGCACATGCACACGTACAATTGGCAGTATTATTATTATTGTCTCTTTAATTTTTATAATGTTATTTTTCCACTTTTTTCGTATGTGATTCATTGTCTTGTTTTTTTGCGTTCTTTTTTTTTGATATTCTTTTTATATATTTCTGTTGTTGTTTTGTTAATGTAAGCGGGACTTTTTTTATGTATGCGGCTGTATTTTATTTCCCTGTGTTTCAGAGCGGGTAGGTAAAATTTTTTTTATTTATTAATTTTGTCACTTGTCACCACTATTATGCACTTATCAGTATTATATTTTTTTCTTGTTTTTGTTTGGTTTTATTCTTTAAGTAACACATTTATATTTATGTATGTAAAGTTTAAATTAAATTCAAATTTTGTTTTCGTTTTCGATTTTTGTTATTTTGCTGTTTTGCTATTTTATTCTTATGTTGTATGTGTGTTTTTTTTATGCTGTTCTTATTATTCTTACAATTTTTTTTCATTTTTTTTATGCTGTTATTATTCTTATAATTTTTTTTACACTCTTCCTCGTTTATTGCGAGGATGGCAGGATCGCCATATAATATTTTAATTAAAAACACTTTAATTTGTTTACTCTTAATTTTATTTACTCTTATTATTTAATTTAATGGTCACAATTCAACTTGTTTACAATGTTTATGATAATTAAAAGCTAAACACAAAGCTAAATTCTTAACTACTTATTTACTGCGTGGGAAAATGCTGAAACGGCATTTTACACGCGGTCCCAACAAATAGTGCAGTGTGGACGATAACAACACAAGAATGTGTCGATATTAGATTGCATACAGAAGGTATGGCAATCTAGACTAGTCAAACACACTACATTCTCTTTAGTTAGTCGTCACAGACCAAAAAATACAACTCAGACAGAGACGAATGCACATGCGTAGCGGGTGTACGATTTTTTTTGTAATATTTTTTAATTAAAGCACTGAAAAAAATTTACTATGACTTACGAAACATATTTTATGATAAAAATTGCGTTTGGTGATGCTCAATGCATTTTATGTTATAAAATATTGAAGGAATGTAGAGAATATGCTTTTAGAAGGCACTATTGTTCTTATCATAGTGATATGGATGGTTTTAATGATGGGGGAAAAAAGATTTATTTTGTAAAAATAAAAACATTTATTTGGAAAAATTGAAAGAGTGGTTACTTGAAGAAGAAAACAATGAAAATACCTCAGAAAATAAAATTAAAAAATGGAGTCATCAAGCTTAATAAGCTTGGATATTGTTAGGCATGGAAGATCATTTTCTGATGGGGAGTTCATTAAAAAAAATTTAAATAAATGTTTTCAAAAACTTAATTTTAAGCTTATCGAAAATCTTCCATTGTCACGCAGTAGTGTTATTCGGTGCACTGATCAATTGGGGGCATCTTTAGAAGCCGGCATTGTAGAAAAATTAAAAAACTGTTGTTTTTTCTGTTTGTTTTGATGAAAGTACAGATGTTGACGATCTTTGTCAACTCGTTATTTGTATAAGATGAGTAGACAAGAATAACAAAGTTTTTGAAACAATGTTTTCCCTTGAAACTTTTCATGGGAACGTGACTGGAAAATTATTGTTTAATGTTTTAAATGAAAAACTCTTTTCTGTGGTTGGCATAAATAAATTAGCTGAAGTATGCACGGATGGTGCTAATGTAATGAAAGGTAAACATGAAGGTTTTATAAAGGGTCCGCCAAATAACTTTTTTTTGAAAATGCTTTAAAAAAAACTACTGAATATTTTCTCAAATTTCTTTTTTAATTTGAAAGTACAATCCTTCCGGTTAATAATGGAAAATAATTTCATTCAAATGGCTGCCTCGGCTGGCCATGCAGTAGCCTACAACAGAAGATGCCGATTTTGGCAAAAATATCATCTTATCAGATGAAGCTTTTTGATCTTGGCGGGTATGTAAGCAAGCAAAATTGTCGCATTTGGGGCACGGAAAACCCGCACGCATACATTGAAAAGCCGACGCACCCGAAACGATTCACTGTTTGGTGTGGATTTTGGTCCAGAGGCATAATTGGGCCATTTTTCTTCGAAAATGCGCAAGGAGTGGCCGTTACAGCCAACGGCGATCGTTATCGGGCCATGTTGAACGAATTTTTGTTCACAAAAATTGAAGAGGAGGATATTGGCAACATTTGGTTTCCACAGGACGGCGCTACGTGCCACACAGCCGAAGATACACTCGATGTTTTGCGCCCTGTTTTTGAGGATCGCATTATCAACTGCAGAGCTGATGTCGTTTGGCCACCTCGGAGCTGCGATTTGACACCGTTGGTCTATTATTTGTGGCGTGCCGTCAAAGATAAGTATTACGCCGACAAGCCAGAGACGATTGACGCTTTAAAGGACAATATTCGTGAAGCCATTGGTGAAATACAGCTGCACACAATCGATAATGTGCTTAAAAATTGGACCGATCGTTTAGGCTACTGCATGGCCAGCCGAGGCAGACATTTGAATGAAATTATTTTCCATTATTAACCGGAAGGATTGTACTTTCAAATAAAAAAAGAAATTTGAGAAAATATTCAGTAGTTTTTTTTAAAGCATTTTCAAAAAAAAAAGTTATCTGGCGGCCCCTTTAGAACAATTAAAAAAATTTTCTGTCCACGCCTTTCATTGCATTATCCACCAGGCCGCCCTCGCATCGAAATTTTTGACTGACCACCCCTCAATGAAGATTGCAGAAAGAATAAAATACGTGGGGGGCATCACTCACTCACCCACAGAAAATTTATGAAAAATGATCATAAATCTTTTATGGGAAATATTACAGATGAAAGATAAAAAAATTAGCATATAATTAATTTAAGATTGTAACTTTTCTTGAGAAACTATATTTTAGTTAAATAACATGGACGAATTTCTATTCAAAATTTTATTGTAAATTCCGCTTTGTGGATTTTTTCCGTACATTTTATTTCAGTTTACACAACTTTTCTTTCAGTGCAGTTCTCTCTCGCTCACCAATACAACTACAGGTTTGACTTTGGGCATCCCTGATATAGAACATTCTTAATTCAAGAGTGCAAAATTTTGTTTTTATTTTAATATTTTCTATGCCTTCAGCTTTAACACTCTCACCAGATGCTAACACGATTTGTTGTTGCGACTCATTTAATGTTATAAAATAATCTTTTGATGTGCACCAGGGATGGAAAATTTGGTACAATTGTACTTTTTTTTTAGCACTATTTGGAAGTCAAAAACACCATAGCACCTCAATGACTTATTTAGCACTATTTAAAAATTATCCCTATTTTATTAAACTACTCAAATATTCTGTCTCATCACTGTATAATTTTTGGTTTTTGTTTCATTTTCATATTGCCACTCGATGCTAACTTTTAGACCGCTTAAAATTTTTGTTCAGTCAAATAGCTCGCAATTTTATACAAAAAGATACATTAGATGAAAATAATATATTAAAAATCAATATCAGTGAAAACCATATTCCTATTGGCGAGATATATTGTGGAACAGAAATTGATGTACATATACATATCCATAAATAATATTGATCACAGTATTATTTTGGAGCTTAAAGAAATAGCAAAGAAATTATATTTAAAATTCTCTGAAGTTTTAAAAGCAAAAGTTGATTTAAATAATGAAATGTTACTATGGTTTAAAAAATGTACACCAGAAAACATTGTTTCAAGTAAAACTTCAAGTATTGTACCGTTTATATTCAAAATGTTTCCCAATGAAATTAAGAATATTGAATCAATAAATAATCAATTTCGTGCGCTATCGGACTTAGAAACTATTAAAGCGTTCAAAAATAAAAACATATGTACCTTTTGGTCGAAGGTGTCAGAAATAAAAAATGAACTAAATAACCCAATGTTCAATGTCATTTCAAGAGTTATAAAAGGAATATTTTCCATTCCACATTCATCTGCAAATGTAAAAAGGATATTTTCGTACCAAAATTTAATAAAAACCAAAGGGAGAAATAGACTGTTTGCTTCGACTGTCTCCAATTTAATCCAAACTAGGGATTTATTGAAGTCATTTAATTTGTGTTGCTACAATTTTGAAATAACAAATAGTTTGCTAGCAAAAAAAAAATGTAAATAGTGATTTAAAATTTAGATCTCATAAACTTTTGTGTTGCTTTATTGTTAAGTATTAAAGTAAGTTGTTAAGTTTACCTATTATATATACTTAGTACAAAGAAACTGCAATGTACTTTTTTTAATTTTTATGTTTTTTTTACGCATATACATATGTACATAAATATATGTAAAATGAATTTTCATTTATATATTTATTTAATTTTTAATAAAAAAAGTTAAAAAAGAAAAAAAGTGAATTTAGTACAATCGTACAATTTTTTGTGAAAGTTGGTACAATTTGTTAAGATCAATTTCCCATCCCTGATACATTACATCTGACTTGATATAAAGAGCAAGCAAATTCATTTTCACATTTCTCTTTGCACTGTGAACGAATGGGGCCCTTTTTGCCGCAGCGAAAACATTTGACATTATTAATGTTATTAACATAACCATCATTTTTAACATTGCCGTTACTATTGTTTGTTGTTTTTGTTGAACTATTTTTATTTCTATAGTTGTTGTTTGTGTTAAAAGATATTCTGAAAGGCGAATTCATGGAAGGTGACCGTAACTCTACAACAAATACATCAGTGCAAAAACAACAGGCATTTTGTTTTTGTCAAAGAGTACTCAGCTTGTCAAAAAATTAACCCTCAAACATCCATAAAAGCAATTAAAAAAACTAAATAAATTTTATATATTGATAATTCTTATGATTTTTATTTCATGCTAAATTGCACAATAGTGCAGCATATATAAATTAAAAGAAAAATTCATACATTCAATAACATTTCCACTTTACATAAAGAACATGTTTTTATATGGCCGTCAAGAAAAATATCAGCTGCAAACGTTATTTCTTATTTGCCATAGTTTATGCACCTAGTCGGAGAGAGCGAATTCTTTTTTATTTTGGTAATTCATCACTCTCGTCTAAATAAATATAAATATAGTAAATATAGGTTGTAGCTTAAAATGCATATGTATTTAGTGTTAAAGGCTTAAATATTTTTAATCATCTTGCAAAAATGTTAATATAATTGGCTTTAAAATAGTAATCCTAAAGAATTTCTAGACTGCGTATCGTTAAGGATACATGCGGTACATATGAGGGTTTATGATAATAATAATAATAAAAATACGAAATTGAATATCGACAAAATACAAAAAAAACATTTTTTTGACAGTCCAAACCTCAGCTGTTGACATGCTCCCACCTTATATGAATTCGCCTTGGTTTTCTGTTTCTTTTTGTATAATTTCTTGAATTCGCCGCAAAAACATTTTCTATATTATTATTTACTTTACTGCATTGTCTCATTTCTTCTTCTAATATTTTTGATTTAATTTCTCACATTTTGGCAAAATATCTCTACTTTCAATTGCCACCACAAAGCTCTCCATTTCATCGGGAAGACTACATAATAATAATATTGAAAGCAAATCTTCATTTAAGGTGATTCCAATTTCTTTAAGGTCATCAATTATGGAACAAAATTCATTTATTTGTGTGGAAAACTTTTCATTACTATGAAATTTAAACTTAACAAGCTTTTAGAAAAATTTACTTTTCTGGACGCTGTATTCGACTTGTATATTGATGATAATACATACCAGACACTTTTGGCATTTGAACAATTCTTAATATGGATCAACTCACTGGGTTTAACACTTAGGGTAACTGTTGCAAGCGCCTTATTGTCGTTGTTCTGCCACACTGCATTCTGAACACTTTCTTCCGGGCAGGGCTCCACGACAGTGTTCCACAAATCCATTGTGATCAGCAAACTTTTTATTTGTATACACCATGTTGTGTAGTTATCTCCGTTTAATTTCTCTATACTAGCAACACCACTCTACATATTTGTTTTTTAAACCTCCGGATAAAACAAAAAAAAAACCAAAAGAACTCCTTGGGTATATAACCTCACAAATTTTTATTGTTGAAAACGTGAAGACCACAAAAAACTTAAGTTACCAGTATCCTGGGCCCATAACCTTTGTTAGTTTTTCTGGTTAAAACTGTTCAGTGGCTTAACAATAGAACGACTTTTCTAGTGACATAAAGAAATTTAACAAGATGTACTTTATTATAAAGTTACGTAAGTTACTAAGATTTAATTCAAGTTTTAAGACCATTACCCTAAACGCAAAAAATTGGAATGACCATTTTATAAATTGTAACGATTAATTTACATAGCAATTCATTTCAAGTATAACAATTTAAACAATACAAAGTCGCATGTATTTGGCTTGTGTACGGCGTTACAAATTAAAATTACATTTCATTTTACACATCAAAAATACTTTATTAAAAAAAAACTAAAAAACTCACTTTTGCACTCTTTTTAAAATCGTGATCTACTTTCAAAGAATTTAAGCAGCCCGGCAGTTCGACATAAAATACTGCCAAGTGCATTTACTGTCATAATGTCGGCTGCTTAAATTCTTTGAAAGTAGAGCAAAAAAGAACAGCCGATAAAAAAACACAACAATAAACAACAATTTAAATTATAAACAACTGTTTCTTTAAAGAAAACATATTTTTCAGTGGGGTGCCCTGGTAGTCTAGTGGGTAGTGTGCTAGACTATTAGCATGAGGGTCGTAGGTTCGATTTCCACCAGAGACTCTGGTCTCTGACACTACACCGAGCATATGGTAACTGTTGGATAAATTCCTATGAGCGTGCAGTGGTAAAAGCTCAAAGTTGAAATAAAGATGATGGATATTCGAAATTATAATTTAATTTATTAAATTTATTCTTTATTGAATGAAAGTTAAAATTGGAATGAATGAATTGGAAAAACGATTTTAAAGTCATAAATTTTCTTTTACAGAAAAACTACTTTGTTTACATTTAGATTGAACACGTATTTTTCTAACAATCTCCCACACAAACCAAATATATACAATTACAACAATTACAATTAATATTTAAAGTTCAATCTTTAAGAGCCTACACCCGTCTACATGTTTCTGCTTAGCCAACGTCTTTGTTAAAATATCAGCTGCATTGTTATCGGATGTAACATATAGTAAATCGATTCCTTTTTCTTCATATTTATCTCGTACATAATGGTATCGAATATTAATATGCTTACTCTTCTTATGTACTGTAGGATTCTTCACCGTAAATGCTGCAGATTGATTGTCACATAATATAGAAGTAGGTTTGCTAACATACTGTAAAAATCCAAGCTCTTCCATTAAACCACGAATAAAAACTACTTCTTTAGCTCCCTGACATAAAGCTATATATTCAGCCTCCATGCTACAACAGGTTGTTTACGAGACTCCCAAGCTACTAGACCACCCGCCATTAAAACTACATGACCAGAATAGGATTTTCTGTCGAAAGTATCGCTGCCCCAGTCTGAATCTGTAAAACACAAAATATCTTCTACTTCTGAAGAGTATGAAATATTACCAACAGGATTCTTCTTTAGGTATCTCAACACATATTTTGCAGCTTGAAAATGTTCTTTATGGGGATGAGTATTAAATTGAGATAACTTAGAGACGACAAGTATTAAATCTGGTCTAGAAATAACTGCCAAATACATTAAAGCTCCAATAAGACTTTGATAGTTTTTTGTGTCTAAATTCTCACAATTTTCTGTGCATTTTTTAAGTATTGTTCCACTTGCCCAAGGTGTAGCCGCCGGCTTGCAATCCGTCGTATTCCATTTTTCTAATATCTCTTCAGTGTACTTCTTCTGATGAATGTATATACTGCCCCGTGGACTATCACGACTAATTTCCATTCCAAGGTAAAATGAGATCGGACCTCCATCAATTACATCTACCGAATTATTTAAACTTGATATAACATTTTTCATTTCTAATTCTCTTGAACATGCCAAAACATATCGTCGACATATAAAGCAATTATACATAAATTATTTCCGCTTCTTAAGTATACGCAGGTATCGTGTTTACATCTCAGAGAATTCTTTTCTATTAAGATTTCATTTACACGCTTGTTCCATTCACGTCCTGCTTGCTTTAAACCGTAGATACACTTTTTTAATTTACAAAGTTTGTTGAATCTCCTCTTCTAAATTTCCATTTAAGTATGCTGCAACTACATCAACATGATTAATCAATAATTTATGCCTTGCTGCCAGCGCTAATATTAACCTTATAGTTGAGTGTCTTACTACCGGTGCAAAAGTTTCATAAAAATCAATACTGTATTTTTTAGAGCACCCTTGAGCTACTAGTCGCGCTTTATATTTTTCAATTGAACCATCTGCATTATGTTTTAATGCAAATGCCCACTTGCATCCGATAATGGTTTTCGGTTCGGGCTTATCTACTAAATCCCTAGTTTTATTTCTAATTAACGATTCGTATTCAGCTTTCATAGCCTCTAGCCATTTATCAGAATCCTTACAATTTAAAACCTCGTGAACAGTTTTGGGACTATCAATGACTGAGTTTACCATTTGCGTTCCATTTTCCGTACAATAAATTTTTCGTGGTCTTCCTTTAGCTCCTGTTCTTATCAGTCTACGCCTGCCACGTTTTCTTTTATTTCCCGCACTTAAAATTTCTTCTCTTCCTGAATCACTAGTTTCTTCACTAATCTCCATGTCCTCTTCTTTATCTTCTTGTTCGATTTGATTTTCTCTTAGCTGCTGCTCATTAATCTATTAACATTAATCTATTAATCTATTAACTATTCTCTTGATGTTTGTCAGCAGATACATCTTTATTTTCATTTCCAAAACATTCAAAAATTTCATTTTTACCAACGTCATTTATTTCGTTTTGAGAATTAACATTTTCGAAAGACCTTTCGAAGAATAATACATCTCGAGCAATATAAATTTGTCTTGTATTAGCATTGTAAAAACGATATGCTTTTGTGTACAATTGATTACCAACGAATTTTATTTTTATAACTTTTGGAAAAAACTTTCCACCTTTGGATTTCGGCCCCTTTTTAAGTACCACGGCGTCCCAACCGAAAGTTTTTAAATGTGATACTGGCGGCTTTTTTCCACACCATCTTTCATACGGGGTAACATCCCCTAAAGCCTTCGTAGGAACACGATTCCTTAAATATGTGCCTGTATTTATGGCTTCTCCCCATAAACTTTGAGGTAAACCAGAAGAATTTAATAAACACCTTCCCATCTCAACTAGAGTTCTATTTGCGCGTTCTGATAATCCGTTTTGTTGTGGTGAATAAACGACAGTAGTTTGATGAATAATTCCTTTTTGCGAACAATATTGCTGAAACTTTGAGTTAACAAATTCTTTACCGTTGTCACTTCGAATAAATTTCATTTGACGGCCTGTCTGCTTCTCCACAAGACCAGCAAAGTTTACAAATACATCACTTTTTTGTTTAAGAAAATATGTGAAAATATATCGCGAATAGTCGTCGATAAACGTGATGAAATATGAAGATCCTCCCACAGACTTGACACCTATCGGTCCGCACAAATCTGTATGAATCAGTTCCAGGACATCACTCGTTTGCACGTTTGAATAACGTTTATATGGTGTTGCACTTATCTTGTTTTCTGCACAAGTAAAACAATCTATAGACGTGACCATTTTTATATCAAGTCCTTTCACCATTTTTCTGTTGGAAAATTTATTTAAATCCAATGTGAATGATTTATTGATTGATGTGACCAAATCTTTGATGCCACTTTTTGATAGTATTTTCATCAATTATGCCATTTAAAACTTTAAATTTTTTAATTTTTTTAAAATTTACAATAAACATACCTTCCACAAGGTCAGCCGTTAAAATATGTTTATTTTTCTTGCTTTTCACCGTTGCTTTATTCATAGCAAATTGGACTATATGACCAGCTTTAATAATTTTATTTATTGATAGAAAATTTGAATGTAATTGGGGGACATACCACACATTGGAATAAAAATTTGTTTTTAGTCTTAAAATTTAAATTTTATTTTAAAATTTGTTCATAGCCTTCTGCATAAATTACTTCGCCAGATGCCAAAATTATTTGTCTAGTTGATTCTTTAAAATCTTTAAAATATTCTTTACTATTTACCATATGAGATGATGCACCACTATCTAATATCCATAAATCTTTTAAATAAAATTTATTTTCTCTTAAGGAACATGCAGAATTATGTTCTTGTTTTTCTTTACTTTCTCTACACTGAGATCTTATGTGGCCTTTCTTTCCACATCTAAAACCAGGGACCGTAACTGTTATAACTTTTATCGTAAAAGTCAGAAAATAAAAGTTATTTTTTGACTTTTATTTTTTCGAGCAGAAATAAAAGTTATGTTTTGACTTTTATTTTTTCGAGCAGAAATAAAAGTTATTTTTGACTTTTATTTTTGAGAGTAGTAATAAAAGTTATTTTTTGACTTTTATTTTTAAGAGCAGAAATAAAAGTTATTTTTTGATTTTTATTTTTTCTAGCAAAAATGACAGTTACTTTTGACTTTTATTTTTGCGAACAGAAATAAAAGTTATTTTTTAACTTTTATTTTTTCGAGCAGAAATAAAAGTTATGTTTTGACTTTTATTTTTTCGAGCGGAAATAAAAGTTATTTTTGTTTTAATTCATGATGAATTCATAATATTTATTAAAAAATTCTTTAAAAAAATTAAAGTAATTTATGTTAGAAAATTATTAGGATTAAGTGTGGGGTATATTAAACACTAATCTTTGACCGAAACAACTTTTATTTCTGCTCGAAAAAATAAAAGTCAAAAAATAACTTTTATTTCTGCTGGAAAAAATAAAAGTTAAAAAATAACTTTTATTTCTGCTCTTAAAAATAAAAGTAAAAAAATAACTTTTATTTGTGCTCGAAAAAATAAAAGTCAAAAATAACTGTTATTTTTGCTAGAAAAAATAAAAATCAAAAAATAACTATTATTTTCTTTCTAAAAAATAAAAATCATGTTTTTAAAAAGCAGCGCATTTTATAAAAATTTGGTCCAAGACAATCAAAATGGTATACTTGGTTTTGTTCTCCGACATTTCCTTGCGGTTGCTTTTTTAAATCAAAAATTCAAAAATAACAGTTATTTTCGGTCCCTGTCTAAAACATTTAAATTGTTATTATTTTTATTTGCATACGCATCTGTATCTCTCTTCTCATTTGAATAACTTCTTTTATATTGAACATTCTTTCCATCATTTCGATTATAATTACTGAAATATTGCTTCTTACCTCGTTTAAATTCCTTTTTGGAATTTGCAGCAAAAACTTTTTCATTTTGATCATCATTCTTATTACTTTTTCTCATTTCTTCTTCTAAAATTTTCGAAATTAATTTTTCACATTTAGGCAACTCATCACGGCTTTCTATGACAACAAAACTTTCCATATCTTCCGGCAGACTACATAATAATAAAATGGATAAAAGATCATTATGCATTTCGATTCCAATTTCCTTTAATACATCAACTATTGCGATAAATTCATTAAGTTGTGATGAAAAACCTTCATTCGAATTAAATTTATAACGTACCAATTTCTTGAATAAATTTACCTTACGTGATGCTGTGTCTGCTTTGTAAATTGAATCTAACACGTTCCATGCATCTTTTGCTGTTGCACAATTTTTAATATAAATTAACTGATTTGGCTTCACACTTAACGTTATTGTTGCCAGAGCATTCATGTCCGTTTCCATCCATTTTCTGGGATTTTCTTTCGGACAAGCCTCAACAATAGTGTGCCACAAATCTAACGTAACAAGCAAACTTTTTACCTGAATACTCCACTTTGCATATTTTTCTCCATTTAATTTATCGATACTTGCTACAGCAGACGCCATATTCCTTTGTTTTTTATCTCCGGATAAAACAATGAAAAACCCAAAACGAAACTGACTTTCGATTACCAAAATTCTTGCCGGTAATTGAAAAAATACATTTTGGAAAAACGATTTTAAAGTCATAAATTTTCTTTTACAGAAAAACTACTTTGTTTACATTTGGATTGAACAAGTATTTTTCTAACAGTAACTTTACTCCGCTCGTATATAATTAGAATATAATTTGTAATTGTATTGTAATTAATAAATAAATAAATATTTTACTTTTACGTATGCAAAACTAAAATCACAAAAAAATCATATACATACATATGTATATATACAAAAACATGTCATGTAGCTTCAATACTAATATAACTATTAATTTATTCCAAAATTTAAAAAATTCCAAAAAAATTATTAAATTATTTTTGATAATCGCCTGTGTTCTATATTCCACTACAAAGTGAAAGAGAAAAAATTTTTAATTCCACATCTACAATTTCCTTGTATTCTAGATAAGTAATGAAACTTTATTTCCATGACGATTTCATTTTTATTTTGTTTCAAATATCTATTCAAAACAACATGAGAAGAAACGACATTTGTAAATGGTTTACATTTCAATAGGAATTAGTGACACAAATTACCGATGCATCTGACTACCCGATACTGTTAAATGTGAACACAAAAGATTTAAGTACGTATTTGAAATCGCATTTTTTAAATGAAAAATTAAAAAGAATACTTTCTGTCCATTTATACATATATGTTTGTATTTCTTCGAATTATGTAAGAATACACACAAAAAGTAATGAGCGATATTTTTTTAAACAAATACTCTAATCAAGAAATACTTTTACGCACTCGTTGTCGATAAACAAATTTTTTTTATGTCACTAGAGAAAGAAAAAAATGATAAATAATAAAAAATTTGAAATAACATTTTTATCAAAATATAAAAATGAGTGGTGTATTTTTAAGTGCGGTATTAACCGAAAAAGAAAAAATGTAAACGGAGAGAATTAGCAGGAGAAGACTTAGGGACCTTTTGGAATTGCCGAAACAATTGCAAGGAAACAGTAATATCAATTGTTTGTGGTTTATAACCAGTTAAATATTTTAGAAGAAGTATCCATCATTACCAACAAGTCCAGCATTCCAACAATTTTGCGTTTAGCGACAGCACTTCGTTATTTCGGTCAAGGTAGTACTCAATAAATGATTGGAAAGGACTCAAATTTGGCTTTAGGGAGGAGTACAGTATCCAAACTGCTAACACATATGTGTAATGCTTTGGAATAAACACTATGCCCAAAATGGATTAAATTTGAAAGGAGCAGTGAGACCTTTCACAGTCAAAAAGGCACTTTTATGAAAAATTCCAATTGCCTGGTATTATTGGTTGTTTAGATGCCACTCATGTCAAAATTAAAGCACCAGTCAAAGATAGCCATCTTTTTTACAACAGAAAGGGCTATTTCAGTTTAAACACCATGATCGTTAGTACGAAATATTTTCAAATATATGAGTACATTCGCATATGAAAAACACTGACAAATTTTTGTTTATAGGTATGCGATCATTTAATGAACATCATTGCAGTAAACGCTTGCCATCCTGGAGCTTGTCATGACGCATTTATTTAGAAGCTCAATAACGAAAGACAGCATCTGCTGTCAACTTACAACAATGGCGGTAGAAGGTCATGATTTTTGGGTGATGGAGGTTATTCTTTGGTGTCATTTTTACTCACTCCAGAAGTAAATACAGCACAGCATATCTTTAACAAAAAACAAGCTTCATCTAGAAATATTGTGGAACGCGTTATTGGAGTTTTAAAGAGCAGATTTAAATGCCTGCTAGATACGATGTCGTATGACCCACGACAAGCAGTTCAAATTATTAATATTTACTGCGCACTTCACAATATCTTCACAATATTTGCAATTCTTATACCATTAGTAATGAAGAGTGCAATAATGTTGCTGTGGAAAATGAAATTAAAGAAAGTGCACCGCTCAATGACGCTATCAGAATTCGAAATGAAATTTCTAGAAGCATAATTGGAAAAATTTGTTTTTTTTTATTGAATAAAGTTCATTCTATTAAACAAATAAAAAGCATTTAAATTAAAAACAAAAAGTATTTTTTCACGTTACTTTTTCCATTCGGTTTCAAATTACTTATTTTCGGGTGAACATGATTTGTAGAACACATCAATTTGTCTTAAAACAAACTGGAAATGAAATTTATATTTTCACTTCACTTTCATCAAATTTAAGAACACAAACTGTGTGGAATTTTCACTTTCATTCCATTTTACGAATATAGAACACAGGCGAATATGTTTATAATTTATTTATAAATATAGATCCGGATCGCGTGAAATTATGCCTTTAACAAATTTATTATTGTATTTATAAAAAATATTTTTGATTATATAACGAATTCACATACAAAATATGATTAATAAAACTTTTATAATTCAATTTTACTTTTAACGAATACATGAATTGTTTTTTTTTTATTTTTTAATTTTAGAATTGTCCATTTCTCTTCAATAAAAGAAGTATTTTAAACTTTTATTTAATTATTATGTCATGTTATATTGGCATCACTAATCTGCTTTTAGCTGCTCACAAAAATAGAAATTTAGGTTGTTGTCTTGGATTTTTCTGTTCTGCCATTAATATAATTGCCTTCATATAAACGAGTATATTCAAAACTTGGCAGCTTTCTGTCGTCGGTCGTCTATCGTCTATGTGTTTATACCCTTAGAGATCTGCGAAGCATTCCTCGCCTGACAGTTGTCACCTGGGCAACATGGGATTCGATAAGTTAGATATCATTTGGACGTTTTTAGACTTTGAGTTGCCTTTTATCGTAGAACCAGACACCGACACTGTAGTAGTAGGTTATCCGGAGATTATGAATCCCTTTCTCAGATACACCGATCGCGAATTATGTTTGCCAGGCTTTAAAAACTGACGCTCTTTAAGAAAGACTTGGTCCACTAGATGCTCTTATGAGTACAGACAGTATTACAGACGGACTAGCCCACATGTGCGAATGCCTTTACCCCTACAGTCCGAATCAGTAATAAATAGCTCTATTGGATGAATTGCATTCTGCCTGATCAGAAGTTAAACGGATACGACCGAAGTGATGATAGTAGTAGCGGGATGAAAGAGTGTGACTCCACACATGTCTCGTCCATCGAAGTGGGAATCGCTGAAGCAGTCACCTCAGGACTCCTCCACAGCTGTTACATTACCTTGCAGAAAAACAAACTGATGTAATGTTAGTATCATAGGCACATTTGATGTCAAGGAGTATATTTAAAACATTAGGTTACATATATGACTCCAAGCATCCGCAATGGAGAGCATGTAGAGATTCAGGTATTCGAACTAAGTTCAGGCTTAAACGTCAAATGTTGAGCGACATGGTATACAGGTCGGTTAGTTGATAGGTTTGTAACATGTAATGTATGTGATAGTTTTTTTTTTTTTTTTTTTTTTTTTTTTTTTTTTTTTTTTTGGGGATAATGAATTATTGTCACGTGTTGGTCATGATCAAATGTTGAAGAAATAGAAAAGGGATGTACATGTTGTGTGTTTTTTACTTTTTGTATGATTTAATTAGTAGGATCTGTAATTTTAAACTGATAGGAAAGTCTTGGCACATATTATCATACTAAATTTTTGAAGAAATATAAAAGGGATGTACACTTGTATGCTTGTTGTGTGTTTTTTATTTTTTGTATGATTTAATTAGACGGATCTGTAATTTTAAACTGAAAAGAATGTCTTGGTACGTGTTATCATACTCAATTGTTGAAGAAATAGAAAAGGGATAAACACCTGTGTGATAGTTTTTTTTTTTCATTTTATTTGTATTGCTTTTCAAACGAATGATTGGACAGACAGAACGTTTCCTCATCTACATCCCAGAGTATAAATTGTCTTGTTTTGTTAGTGCGGCACGATGTACTCTGAATTATTTCATTTCAATTTATATTTATTGAATAAAAATTTTAAGCACAAGTGCCCACAATTAAATGTATTAATTTTTGTTTTCGTTCATAATTATATTCAATAGGGAATTTTAAGTAGTTGACAATCTCAAGTGGTGGTTGTAAGTTTCCAAAGATATCAAAGTATTCTTTATAGTTGTGGTTTTTATAATATGCTACCCAATGTGTTCCCATACCATTTGAATCATCTAAATTAACAATACCGCATTTTTGTTTGAATGGTTTTTTAGGTAAAGAATCACGCATGAAAACACCTCTAAAGTATTTGAGATGTTTACCATATTTTCTTATATCTAAATCTGTTAGCGAGCGATTGGGTAGGTTATCTAGTAGTTTTTTGGAGCTGGACTATAGTAGAGACCATATCCAGTTTTATATGGTTTGAGGTACAACCGTTTACCCATTGCAATTGATTCCATATATCTATTATGACGGTTAGCTTCCGCCAATTGTTCTTTTCCATTTTTGATAGCATTTACTGCTTTGACAATAGCGGATCCTCCACTTGCTAAACCACCAAGCGCTGACAATGCTGTTAGTATGGGAATAAGCGGAAGAAATCCTTCAATTTTCGGTACAGGTATAACTCTCGGTATTATAATGTTTGATCGCTTTTTCCCTTTAAAATTTGAATGAATAGTCTTTTGAGCTATTTTAACAGCATCATTTATATCAAGGGGTTTCTGTTCTTTCAATTGTTTTAAAGTTTTTCTCACAGTAGCTGTAAATAAGTTCTTATTACATTTATTCATTTTTCCTTTTCTCATTTTTTTTTTAAATCTTTCTTTTCTTATGTCGCTGCTCTTTCAAACCTAATCCAAATTTCACTTTAGCTTTCATAGCGTTTGTCACAAACCAGGCGTTAGCACGTTCTTTAATATCACTATCTTTATATTTAACTCATTGCCAGGCTTTTTCAGCTAATATTTGATCTGCTTGATGTCTTGTGTCTATATCTTTTGATTGTGAATATGCAATATCGTGTTCTTTACAAGCTGCGTCTAATGTAGCATGATTTTACAGTCGTCAATACCAGCACAACTTTTCTTGTGCATAAACAAAAGAATATCGAATTGCATATGAGCGGCGACCATATGGCTCAATGTTATTGACCATCGCTGCTGCGTATAACGCCACAATAGTAATGCGCACATGCGGCGATCATTTGACATTTTGTTGTCAGGCCGCCGGCTGTATTGGTATGCATATAATATGCACAATGTCTGTTGTTGTTGTATTGCATTTGCTAGTGATCATGTGTGGCTCTCTTCACACTTTACCGTGGGAATTATTATATGGGCAATATGCGTGTGTCATATTGCACCCACTTATCCCATGATTATTACACACAAACCAATGTAATATTATTTAATATAGAATAGTATATACATATACAAACAAACAATTGTTAAAGCATAAGTAAATATAAGAAAATGTATTAGAATTAAGGGGTTGATTTAGAAATGTTAAATCAGCCAAAATTTAGTATAAAAGAAGGGTAATTTTCCCTTAAAGATCAATTATTGAATAAACGTCAAAAAGTGCGTTTAATCCGCACTTACTAATAAAGAAAAACAAAAAGACTTTTATTCTTACATGGTGATCCTGCCAGGAGCCTGCTGAACTATACTTAGCACTCGAAAAGGAACACAGGAGACTGCTGAACTATACTTAGCACTCCAAAAGGAACACAGACTGCTGAACTATACTCACCACTCCTAGAAGACTCAAAATTCTAAAAGCACCCAAAAAAAATTTTGCGTATCCTGACAGACAGCCAAAGATCCGTTGAGGGAAGAACCGCCTGGCTAAGAGGCATAAAGATGACCAAGGACCAAAGGACATCAATGACCTCCAGCATATAAAGAAGCTCATGTTCTCAAAACATGAAGACTAAGGTCGACCAGGACCTCAAGCTGCGCCAACATAATAAAATGTAATTTTTTTTTTATTTTTGCTTATAAAACGAAGTGCGTAGTCCGCACTTGTAGAGCCTGTAAGCGAGATTCGCTCGAGGCAAAAATAATGATAACACAAAAAAAAAATTTTTTTTTAAGTCGAAACTTGCTGCGGAAATTTTTTTAACTACAATATTTATGATTTCCAAGTGGAACAATATAATATTACAATATAATTAGAAATCATATACATGGAGTTTTAACATAAGATTTGTCAATAATACTTACATATAGTTAGATGTTTATCCATAAGTTGGTTTACATTAAATTATTAATATACTGAATATAATATGTAAAATAAGGAAAAATGTGCAATAATACATAGGAAGAAAACATTAGGGATATACTGGTCTTTAAGAGACTATAATTTCAGATAAATATTAAGATAATCAAGCATTATTAGTACATTGATTTAGGGCATTAATGAGGTAAAGGTTAGAGCGTATGATCGCAGTAAAAAGTTTGTCTACTCGCAACAAAATGGTTTATACTGTCAGGAACAAGTCCGATTTCAATCAGCAATTGGAAAATGCTGGTGATAGGTTGGTTGTGGTCAATTTCTGTACCACTTGGTGTGGCCCCTGCAAAGTGATGGCCCCCAGGTTGGAGGAACTCTCCAGGGACTATGCTGACAGAGTTGTTTTTATCAGGGTCGATTTTGATGACTGCGATGATGTTCCCATAGAATACAACATTTCCAGCATGTCCACTTGCATATTCATAAAGAACAAACAAAGGATTGAAGAATTTTCTGGAGCCAAGGCCGAACAAAAGTTGGCTTAATTTTTTTTTTGTTCTATTAATCTAAAATTGCACACATTAAACATGAACGTCACCAAGCCAAACTTTTTTTTTTATATATCTAGCCACTATGCTTAAAGTAAAAATTGTTTTCATTATTTTAATTTATTTTGCTTTCAATTTTTATGTTAATATGCAATTGAAATTTGAACCATGTTAAAAACAAAACAAAAAACAGCCAATAAATTCCTAAATAGTTGCACTAAAGCAACAGGGCAACAAAACGCTATATTATACTTTAGGCAGAAACAATTAACGATTTAAAAGAAATAAATAACAAAAACAACTATGTATGTTTCTAAAGTAGCAACTCGAGCAATGGCAAATAAGGCACTTGAAAAGTATCAAGTTGCAAACAATAAACGGCATTTAAATGAGAAATTAAATATTCATAATGTACAAGTGGCACCCAGTGAGAAAATTTTCGAATTTGTCTCAATTAAAGAATTTAAAGAAATGGGCAATAAATTATTAAAATTATTAAAAGTGAGATGATCCAGGTAACAAATGCCAAATCAATAGCAGAGATAATGAAAAGATACCACGATGACCACGCAGTGGGCGGTCATTCCGATGTTTCAAGAACTCTTAATAAAATAAAAATATACTATTATTGGAAGAATATGACTCGAGATGTTGCAAAATACGTTAAAATGTGCCAAAAATGCCAAACAGCTAAAATAACAAAACATAAAAAAGTACCATTAACATTGACAAATACACCAATTAAACTATTTGATACAGTAATTGTGGATACTATAGGTCCACTACCAAAATCATATTACGGAAATGAATATACCGTCACAATAATATGTGACATGACGAAATATCTTGTAACGGTACCTATACAAGATAAAAGCGCAAAATCGGTTGCGAAAGTAATATTTGAACATTTTATTCTTACTTATGGTCCAATGAAGACGTTCATTTCGGACATGGGTACAGAGTACAAAAATACAATACTTACTGAACTGTGCAACCTACTAAAGATAGAAAAAATTACATCAACTGCTTACCATCATCAGACGTTAGGGACTGTAGAAAGAAGTCACAGAACTTTCAACGAATATGTGAGATCATACATATCCGTTGACAAAACCGATTGGGATGAGTGGCTTAAGTATTTCACATACTGTTTCAACAGCACGCCATCTTCAGTTCATGACTATTGTCCTTACGAGTTAGTCTTTGGTAGACTCCCAAATGGGTTCCAACAGTTTAGTAATATTCAAGAGATAGCACCTTGTTATAATATAGACAACTATGCTAAGTTAAATTTAGATTAGAAATAGCACATAGGAGAGCTCTCGCTATGATAGATAGATCTAAGATGAAACAAAAATCAAATTATGATAGGTCATTATTTGATGTAAATTTTAAAGTAGGAGACTTAGTTTTAGTTGAAAATGAAATAGGACACAAATTAGATAGTCAGTACAAAGAGCCCTATAAAATTAAAAATATAGATTTAAGAAATAATGTAACCATAGTCGATAAGAAAAATAATCATCCCTATCGTGAATATTATGGGAATAAATTATTTGGGAGAAAACTTTTTTTCCCATCCCAAAAAATCTGTATTGCGAATATATTGGGAGTAAAAGTTTTTATTGTGAATTAGTTATAAATGTTGTATAAACAAAAAAAATTATTGTGAATTACGTCTCAACAATTTTTCAAAAAACGTACAAATCTTAAAAAATGAGTACCGTATATATTCGTTTCTTGGTGCAGGAAGAGGAGAAACAATCCATGGAAAAGTTGCAGTGAAGATCTAGGTATACTTTTGTAATAATTATTACATATACATATTTTTTAATACATGTAATACAAATATAATTTAGGAGACGGCGGGTATGCCTCTGAGCCTAGGATGCTAGTATCCTATAGAAATGCCGCAGAGGGACCAGCAGAAGCAAAATTTATCGAAGTGCATTATCGAGCACGTAATATTGTGGAAAGGACCAACGGAGTTCTTAAAAACAGTTAGGGTTGTTTGCTCGGAGCACCAGTTACACTACTCCCCAAAGAAAAGTGCTCAAATTGTTAATATTTGCAGTGCGTTACATAATTTATGCATATATTATAAGTGCAACTCACCAATTGTAGTAAGGTTCTATATGAAACTAACGAGCAGGAAAATGTTGATGAAGTTATTCAAGGAACACGTCTGAATGAAGCTGAACGCATTCGTACTAGCATAGCAAGTTGACTTTCATCACTTTTGTTTTTATGTAAATAAAAATTGTATACATATATGTACATACCTAAAAACAAAACAAAATAAAACCAGTCTTCTCTGGAATACTTAAATCTAAGTATTCTTTGAAAATATCACACTCCAACTTGTACTAGTATTACATTTGCATTCCTTACATTAAACAATATACTTAGTTTTAAAAAAACAACACCAAAACAATTTATAACTTACATGTTCCCTTCTTGTTCCCATTGGCAAGTTTTGGGAATTAATTTTAAAAAATAATTCTTGGGAATAAACATTGGCGATACAATATTTTTTGTGTTTGTGAATTCACTCCCAACAAAATTTTTTGGGAATGATTCACAATAGGAAATGAGGAAATTTGGGAATTTTTTTATGGGAATAGTTATTTGCGATAGGGATGAATAATAAGGAACAAATAGTTCATAAGAATAGACTTAAGTTATATAACAAATAGTTTTAACTATTTACTAAACATTTATTAAAAACAAAATAAATAATAAAATTCAATAAGAAATAATATTAAATTAAGATTAATATCATACTAGTTAAGTTTACTTATAAAAAAAAATTAATTAAAATAAAATAAATGTAAAATCATTGTATTGTGTCGTGTAAAAGAATGTCCATAGAACAAAGGTTATATGAACATTCTTGTAAAGGGTGGAGGTCTAGCATGACTTTACACTCGTCAATACCAGCACAACTTTGCATGTGCATAAGCAAAAGAATATCGAATTGCATATGAGCGGCGACCACTTGACTCAATGCTGTTGACCGTCGCTGCTGCGTATAACGCCACAATAGTAATGCGCACATGCGGCGATCATTTGACACTTTGTTGTCAGGCTGCCGGCTGTATTGGTATGCATATAATATGCACAATGTCTGTTGTTGTTGTATTGCATTTGCTAGTGATCATGTGTGGCTCTCTTCACACTTTACCGTGGGAATTATTATATGGGCAATATGCGTGTGTCATATTGCACCCACTTGTCACATGATTATTACACACAAACCAATGTAATATTATTTAATATATTTACAATCAAACAAACAATTTTTAAAGCATAAGTAAATATAAGAAAATGTATTATAATTAAGGGGTTGATTTAGAAATGCTAAATCAGCCAAAATTTAGTATAAAAGAAGGGACATTTTCCCTTAAAGATCAATTATTGAATAAACGTCAAACAGTGCATTTAATCCGCACTTACTAATAAAGAAAAACAAAAAGACTTTTATTCTTACAACAAGCTGCGTCTAATAAATTTATACCCTTATCTTCTCTTGCTAAACGTTTTTCAAGTTTTGTACCAGGTCCACAAAACTGATAACCAGGCAGATGTAATTCAACATGTAATTTATTTATTAAGTTATTTTCAAATCTTCTTCCCATCTTACACTGACTGAGTATAGCTGGTATAGCTGATATAGCAGTTATAGCTGGTATAGCAGGTATAGCTGGTATAGCAGTTATAGCTGGTGTAGCTGGTACATCTTGTATAGCCGATATAGATGGTATAGCTGTATAGCTTGTATAGCTTGCGATCATAGCTAGTACAGCTTGCTAGTATAGCTAGTACAGATTGTATAGCTTGCTAGTATAGTGTTTCATACGAAGAGCTATGAAAGTAACGAAAAAAATGATTATAAACTACAGTCAAAAGAAAAAACCTAATCAGTGTAAGATTGGAAGAGGATTTGTAAACAACTTAATAAACAAATTATATGTTGAATTACATCCACCTGGTTATCAGTTTTGTGGACCTGGTACAAAACTTCAAAAACGAATAGCAAGAATAAAGGAAATAAAGGAATAATTTGTTGGATGCAGCTTGTAGAAAGCACGATATAGCGTACTCAAAATCAAAGGATATAGACACAAGCCGTGATCAGACATAAATTATATCGTAAGCAGATATAACGCAGATCGTGACCAGATAGCAAGCAGTTCGTGACCAAATAAAAAGCAGATTGTAGCCAGATACAAAGCAGATCAAAATCAATATAAAAAAATGTATTGTAATGTCTAAAAATGACCATAATAAAATGTTAGAAGATCTTGTAAAGACAAGATCTGTTCCAAAGGAAAAGTTAAAAAATATTAAACTGAATCAAATAGGTAGAGTTAATTTATTAGAAGATACCTTTCAATTAATAACAAAACCAATTAAAAAAAACTAGAAGATTAACATAAGGATATGTATATAGACAACACTATTGATGATGATTATTATGAAGTAAATGGTGATAATGAAATCATTGGAAAATTTGAAGATAAGCATAAGGATACAGACAACGCTATTGATGATGATGATTTTCAGTATGAAAATAAGTCAACTGATGACAATGATGATGAAAAAACTATGATCATAAATAGACCTGTATCAAGTACATGTATCAAGAACTTGAAAAGAAAACGATGTTTAAAACTGACGAAAAACTCTCCCTTATTTGAAAATATTCAAACACTTATTAATAATAAGCAATTGGATAAAATTTATGGTTTTAATCAAGATGTAGACGGAAGGTGGAGATGTGGCAAGGAAAAATTAATATTTAATAGAGATAATACTATGCGGATAGGAAATATGAAATTGAAAATGACGCCTGGATTATTTGAACTAGTATTTCACAAAAAACCTCTCCATTATTCTAAAAATGAATTGAAAAAGTAAAAAGAGATTTTAATTCATACCAATGCACATAAACGTCGCTATGAACCTAATGAACAAGTGAAAAGAACACGAGCCTTCATATATATACGAATAATTAAACATTTATTCGAAACAACAACAAACATTTTAACAAAAGGCAGTGGTTTAATGCTAAAATTACAAAATAATCTGAGATCAAATTACATACATTGGGATGATCCTAATGAACTAGTTGACAGACTACGTTTACTTCTTTCATCGGAAGGTTCTGGTCACAACAATCATCAAAACGAAATAATCTCTATAATCGAAGAACTTAAAGAAGCTAACATAATTTATTAGAAGAGTGAAAGAGATGTTTTATATTAATAAATTTGGAGAAGGTTTCAATAAATATAATCATAAACACAAAAAAAAATATATATATATAACACAAATATATGATGATCTAGCTGATCAAATAAACAATTTAAATATTGAGGTAGAACATGTTTATCTAAAACATGACAATGACAAAAAAATAAAAATAAAATAGACAAAATCACACACGACGAAAATATATCGCACTAACAAAAACCAACAAGCAAAAACAATTTTTGTTTTTAAGATATAAAGTAGATCGTGACCATATACAAAGCAGACCGTGATCAGATGTAAAGTAGATCGTAACCAGATACAAAGCAGATCAAAATCATTATCAAAAAAATTAACATACTGAAGCAGTGATCGTATAAATTGGCATATATACACTGCGGTTCATCAGGATAGAACCAACATATTTTAAATTAAAAAAACTGTATAACTTGCAAATACGGATAGAATAAAAAAAATTTGTTTTGCAGAAATATAGTTAATACTGTAAATGATAATTTGAACACAAAAAATAGTATAAAAATGAATTATAACGGTACTTTTGCACTTTCTTTGTAGTCAAGTATTAAATTTTTCATTTATTTTTTGGTTCAACAGAATAGAACCACGTTCATTTTTAACTTAAATCAGTAGGCGGTTGTAATAAAGCTTTATAAAAACCAAATAAAATTAAAGTCACAGTTTGTGACTGCAGTTATCTAAATCAATATGCGAAGAAAGAGTCCTTTAAATTCGTCGGAAATGGTAAAAATTGATGTTTACCATTCTGAAAATTATTCTTATCGCGAAATCGGTAGAAAAATAGGACGAAGTCACAATGTGGTAATGAATTACATAAAACATCGTGAAACATGTAATAAAAATTACAAAGGAGGTACTTAGACAGGTCTAACACCACAGGACAAGCGAAAAATTCTTCGAATTGCCACAAATTCAGCCCATTCTACCTCTAAAATTAAGCATTTAGCAGGAGTTAAAGCAAGTAAATCAACAGTTCGTCACGCTATTTTAAGCAGTGAACATTTACAAGTCCGAAAACTAAAGCAAAAACCTCCATTAAATGCAATCCGACAACAACAGCGCCCTCAGTTTGCCAAAGATCATATGGTATGGGATGTTCAAAGACTATTAAGCGATAACGATTGGCGAAAAGAAATTTTTTCTGATAAAAAAATTTAATTTGGATGGCAATAACTTTAATTTTCACGATATGCGTAAGGACGAAAATTTTCTGAGCCGCCATCACAGCATAACGCCTCTTATGTAATTGAACATCCCAAAAAAAAATTTTTTATTTTTTTTATTCTATCCGTATTTGCAAGTTATACAGTTTTTTTAATTTAAAATATGTTGGTTCTATCCTGATGAACCGCAGTGTATATATGCCAATTTATACGATCACTGCTTCAGTATGTTAATTTTTTTGATAATGATTTTGATCTGCTTTGTATCTGGTTACGATCTACTTTACATCTGATCACGGTCTGCTTTGTATATGGTCACGATCTACTTTATATCTTAAAAACAAAAATTGTTTTTGCTTGTTGGTTTTTGTTAGTGCGATATATTTTCGTCGTGTGTGATTTTGTCTATTTTATTTTTATTTTTTTGTCATTGTCATGTTTTAGATAAACATGTTCTACCTCAATATTTAAATTGTTTATTTGATCAGCTAGATCATCATATATTTGTGTTATATATATATATTTTTTTTTTGTGTTTATGATTATATTTATTGAAACCTTCTCCAAATTTATTAATATAAGACATCTCTTTCACTCTTCTAATAAATTATGTTAGCTTCTTTAAGTTCTTCGATTATAGAGATTATTTCGTTTTGATGCTTGTTGTGACCAGAACCTTCCGATGAAAGAAGTAAACGTAGTCTGTCAACTAGTTCATTAGGATCATCCCAATGTATGTAATTTGATTTCAGATTATTTTGTGATTTTAGCATTAAACCACTGCCTTTTGTTAAAATGTTTGTTGTTGTTTCGAATAAATGTTTAATTATTCGTATATATATGAAGGCTCGTGTTCCTTTCACTTGTTCATTAGGTTCATAGCGACGTTTATGTGCATTGGTATGAATTAAAATCTCTTTTTACTTTTTCAATTCATTTTTAGAATAATGGAGAGGTTTTTTGTGAAATACTAGTTCAAATAATCCAGGCGTCACTTTCAATTTCATATTTCCTATCCGCATAGTATTATCTCTATTAAATATTAATCTTTCCTTGCCACATCTCCACCTTCCGTCTACATCTTGATTAAAACCATAAATTTTATCCAATTGCTTATTATTAATAAGTGTTTGAATATTTTCAAATAAGGGAGAGTTTTTCGTCAGTTTTAAACATCGTTTTCTTTTCAAGTTCTTGATACATGTACTTGATACAGGTCTATTTATGATCATAGTTTTTTTCATCATCATTGTCATCAGTTGACTTATTTTCATACTGAAAATCATCATCATCAATAGCGTTGTCTGTATCCTTATGCTTATCTTCAAGTTTTCCAATGATTTCATTATCAACATTTACGTCATAATAATCATCATCAATAGTGTTGTCTATATACATATCCTTATGTTAATCTTGTAGTTTTTTTTAATTGGTTTTGTTATTAATTGAAAGGTATCTTCTAATAAATTAACTCTACCTATTTGATTCAGTTTAATATTTTTTAACTTTTCTTTTGGAACAGATCTTGTCTTTACAAGATCTTCTAACATTTTATTATGGTCATTTTTAGACATTACAATACATTTTTTATATTGATTTTGATCTGCTTTGTATCTGGCTACAATCTGCTTTTTATCTGGTCACGAACTGCTTGCTATCTGGTCACGATCTGCGTTATATCTGCTTACGATATAATTTATGTCTGATCACGGCTTGTGTCTATATCCTTTGATTTTGAGTACGCTATATCGTGCTTTCTACAAGCTGCATCCAACAAATTATTCCTTTATTTCCTTTATTCTTGCTATTCGTTTTTGAAGTTTTGTACCAGTTCCACAAAACTGATAACCATGTGGATGTAATTCAACATATAATTTGTTTATTAAGTTGTTTACATATCCTCTTCCAATCTTACACTGATTAAGTTTTTTCTTTTGACTGTAGTTTATAATCATTTTTTTCGTTACTTTCATAGCTCTTCGTATGAAACACTATACTAGCAAGCTATACAATCTGTACTAGCTATACTAGCAAGCTGTACTAGCTATGATCGCAAGCTATACAAGCTATACAGCTATACCATCTATATCGGCTATACAAGATGTACCAGCTACACCAGCTATAACTGCTATACCAGCTATACCTGCTATACCAGCTATAACTGCTATATCAGCTATACTCAGTCAGTGTAAGATGGGAAGAAGATTTGAAAATAACTTAATAAATAAATTACATGTTGAATTACATCTGCCTGGTTATCAGTTTTGTGGACCTGGTACAAAACTTGAAAAACGTTTAGCAAGAGAAGATAAGGGTATAAATTTATTAGACGCAGCTTGTTGTAAGAATAAAAGTCTTTTTGTTTTTCTTTATTAGTAAGTGCGGATTAAATGCACTGTTTGACGTTTATTCAATAATTGATCTTTAAGGGAAAATGTCCCTTCTTTTATACTAAATTTTGGCTGATTTAGCATTTCTAAATCAACCCCTTAATTATAATACATTTTCTTATATTTACTTATGCTTTAACAATTGTTTGTTTGATTGTATATATATTAAATAATATTACATTGGTTTGTGTGTAATAATCATGTGACAAGTGGGTGCAATATGACACACGCATATTGCCCATATAATAATTCCCACGGTAAAGTGTGAAGAGAGCCACACATGATCACTAGCAAATGCAATACAACAACAACAGACATTGTGCATATTATATGCATACCAATACAGCCGGCGGCCTGACAACAAAGTGTCAAATGATCGCCGCATGTGCGCATTACTATTATGGCGTTATACGCAGCAGCGACGGTCAACAGCATTGAGTCAAGTGGTCGCCGCTCATATGCAATTCGATATTCTTTTGTTTATGCACATGCAAAGTTGTGCTGGTATTGACGAGTGTAAAGTCATGCTAGACCTCCACCCTTTACAAGAATGTTCATATAACCTTTGTTCTATGGACATTCTTTTACACGACACAATACAATGATTTTACATTTATTTTATTTTAATTAATTTTTTTTTATAAGTAAACTTAACTAGTATGATATTAATCTTAATTTAATATTATTTCTTATTGAATTTTATTATTTATTTTGTTTTTAATAAATGTTTAGTAAATAGTTAAAACTATTTGTTATATAACTTAAGTCTATTCTTATGAACTATTTGTTCCTTATTATTCATCCCTATCGCAAATAACTATTCCCATAAAAAAATTCCCAAATTTCCTCATTTCCTATTGTGAATCATTCCCAAAAAATTTTGTTGGGAGTGAATTCACAAACACAAAAAATATTGTATCGCCAATGTTTATTCCCAAGAATTATTTTTTAAAATTAATTCCCAAAACTTGCCAATGGGAACAAGAAGGGAACATGTAAGTTATAAATTGTTTTGGTGTTGTTTTTTTAAAACTAAGTATATTGTTTAATGTAAGGAATGCAAATGTAATACTAGTACAAGTTGGAGTGTGATATTTTCAAAGAATACTTAGATTTAAGTATTCCAGAGAAGACTGGTTTTATTTTGTTTTGTTTTTAGGTATGTACATATATGTATACAATTTTTATTTACATAAAAACAAAAGTGATGAAAGTCAACTTGCTATGCTAGTACGAATGCGTTCAGCTTCATTCAGACGTGTTCCTTGAATAACTTCATCAACATTTTCCTGCTCGTTAGTTTCATATAGAACCTTACTACAATTGGTGAGTTGCACTTATAATATATGCATAAATTATGTAACGCACTGCAAATATTAACAATTTGAGCACTTTTCTTTGGGGAGTAGTGTAACTGGTGCTCCGAGCAAACAACCCTAACTGTTTTTAAGAACTCCGTTGGTCCTTTCCACAATATTACGTGCTCGATAATGCACTTCGATAAATTTTGCTTCTGCTGGTCCCTCTGCGGCATTTCTATAGGATACTAGCATCCTAGGCTCAGAGGCATACCCGCCGTCTCCTAAATTATATTTGTATTACATGTATTAAAAAATATGTATATGTAATAATTATTACAAAAGTATACCTAGATCTTCACTGCTACTTTTCCATGGATTGTTTCTCCTCTTCCTGCACCAAGAAACGAATATATACGGTACTCATTTTTTAAGATTTGTACGTTTTTTGAAAAATTGTTGAGACGTAATTCACAATAATTTTTTTTGTTTATACAACATTTATAACTAATTCACAATAAAAACTTTTACTCCCAATATATTCGCAATACAGATTTTTTGGGATGGGAAAAAAAGTTTTCTCCCAAATAATTTATTCCCATAATATTCACGATAGGGATGATTATTTTTCTTATCGACTATGGTTACATTATTTCTTAAATCTATATTTTTAATTTTATAGGGCCCTTTGTACTGACTATCTAATTTGTGTCCTATTTCATTTTCAACTAAAACTAAGTCTCCTACTTTAAAATTTACATCAAATAATGACCTATCATAATTTGATTTTTGTTTCATCTTAGATCTATCTATCATAGCGAGAGCTCTCCTATGTGCTATTTCTAATCTAAATTTAACTTAGCATAGTTGTCTATATTATAACAAGGTGCTATCTCTTGAATATTACTAAACTGTTGGAACCCATTTGGGAGTCTACCAAAGACTAACTCGTAAGGACAATAGTCATGAACTGAAGATGGCGTGCTGTTGAAACAGTATGTGAAATACTTAAGCCACTCATCCCAATCGGTTTTGTCAACGGATATGTATGATCTCACATATTCGTTGAAAGTTCTGTGACTTCTTTCTACAGTCCCTAACGTCTGATGATGGTAAGCAGTTGATGTAATTTTTTCTATCTTTAGTAGGTTGCACAGTTCAGTAAGTATTGTATTTTTGTACTCTGTACCCATGTCCGAAATGAACGTCTTCATTGGACCATAAGTAAGAATAAAATGTTCAAATATTACTTTCGCAACCGATTTTGCGCTTTTATCTTGTATAGGTACCGTTACAAGATATTTCGTCATGTCACATATTATTGTGACGGTATATTCATTTCCGTAATATGATTTTGGTAGTGGACCTATAGTATCCACAATTACTGTATCAAATAGTTTAATTGGTGTATTTGTCAATGTTAATGGTACTTTTTTATGTTTTGTTATTTTAGCTGTTTGGCATTTTTGGCACATTTTAACGTATTTTGCAACATCTCGAGTCATATTCTTCCAATAATAGTATATTTTTATTTTATTAAGAGTTCTTGAAACATCGGAATGACCGCCCACTGCGTGGTCATCGTGGTATCTTTTCATTATCTCTGCTATTGATTTGGCATTTGTTACCTGGATCATCTCACTTTTAATAATTTTAATAATTTATTGCCCATTTCTTTAAATTCTTTAATTGAGACAAATTCGAAAATTTTCTCACTGGGTGCCACTTGTACATTATGAATATTTAATTTCTCATTTAAATGCCGTTTATTGTTTGCAACTTGATACTTTTCAAGTGCCTTATTTGCCATTGCTCGAGTTGCTACTTTAGAAACATACATAGTTGTTTTTGTTATTTATTTCTTTTAAATCGTTAATTGTTTCTGCCTAAAGTATAATATAGCGTTTTGTTGCCCTGTTGCTTTAGTGCAACTATTTAGGAATTTATTGGCTGTTTTTTGTTTTGTTTTTAACATGGTTCAAATTTCAATTGCATATTAACATAAAAATTGAAAGCAAAATAAATTAAAATAATGAAAACAATTTTTACTTTAAGCATAGTGGCTAGATATATAAAAAAAAAGTTTGGCTTGGTGACGTTCATGTTTAATGTGTGCAATTTTAGATTAATAGAACAAAAAAAAAATTAAGCCAACTTTTGTTCGGCCTTGGCTCCAGAAAATTCTTCAATCCTTTGTTTGTTCTTTATGAATATGCAAGTGGACATGCTGGAAATGTTGTATTCTATGGGAACATCATCGCAGTCATCAAAATCGACCCTGATAAAAACAACTCTGTCAGCATAGTCCCTGGAGAGTTCCTCCAACCTGGGGGCCATCACTTTGCAGGGGCCACACCAAGTGGTACAGAAATTGACCACAACCAACCTATCACCAGCATTTTCCAATTGCTGATTGAAATCGGACTTGTTCCTGACAGTATAAACCATTTTGTTGCGAGTAGACAAACTTTTTACTGCGATCATACGCTCTAACCTTTACCTCATTAATGCCCTAAATCAATGTACTAATAATGCTTGATTATCTTAATATTTATCTGAAATTATAGTCTCTTAAAGACCAGTATATCCCTAATGTTTTCTTCCTATGTATTATTGCACATTTTTCCTTATTTTACATATTATATTCAGTATATTAATAATTTAATGTAAACCAACTTATGGATAAACATCTAACTATATGTAAGTATTATTGACAAATCTTATGTTAAAACTCCATGTATATGATTTCTAATTATATTGTAATATTATATTGTTCCACTTGGAAATCATAAATATTGTAGTTAAAAAAATTTCCGTAGCAAGTTTCGACTTAAAAAAAAAATTTTTTTTTTGTGTTATCATTATTTTTGCCTCGAGCGAATCTCGCTTACAGGCTCTACAAGTGCGGACTACGCACTTCGTTTTATAAGCAAAAATAAAAAAAAATTTACATTTTATTATGTTGGCGCAGCTTGAGGTCCTGGTCGACCTTAGTCTTCATGTTTTGAGGATGTGGGCTATTTATCTTTTTGATCTTCTTTATAAGCTGGAGGTCATTGATGTCCTTTGGTCCTTGGTCATCTTTATGCCTCTTAGCCAGGCGGTTCTTCCCTCAACGGATCTTTGGCTGTCTGTCAGGATACGCAAAATTTTTTTTGGGTGCTTTTAGAATTTTGAGTCTTCTAGGAGTGGTGAGTATAGTTCAGCAGTCTGTGTTCCTTTTGGAGTGCTAAGTATAGTTCAGCAGTCTCCTGTGTTCCTTTTCGAGTGCTAAGTATAGTTCAGCAGGCTCCTGGCAGGATCACCATGTAAGAATAAAAGTCTTTTTGTTTTTCTTTATTAGTAAGTGCGGATTAAACGCACTTTTTGACGTTTATTCAATAATTGATCTTTAAGGGAAAATGCCCCTTCTTTTATACTAAATTTTGGCTGATTTAACATTTCTAAATCAACCCCTTAATTCTAATACATTTTCTTATATTTACTTATGCTTTAACAATTGTTTGTTTGTATATGTATATACTATTCTATATTAAATAATATTACATTGGTTTGTGTGTAATAATCATGGGATAAGTGGGTGCAATATGACACACGCATATTGCCCATATAATAATTCCCACGGTAAAGTGTGAAGAGAGCCACACATGATCACTAGCAAATGCAATACAACAACAACAGACATTGTGCATATTATATGCATACCAATACAGCCGGCGGCCTGACAACAAAGTGTCAAATGATCGCCGCATGTGCGCATTACTATTGTGGCGTTATACGCAGCAGCGACGGTCAACAGCATTGAGTCAAGTGGTCGCCGCTCATATGCAATTCGATATTCTTTTGCTTATGCACATGCAAAGTTGTGCTGGTATTGACGAGTGTAAAGTCATGCTAGACCTCCACCCTTTACAAGAATGTTCATATAACCTTTGTTCTATGGACATTCTTTTACACGACACAATACAATGATTTTACATTTATTTTATTTTAATTAATTTTTTTTATAAGTAAACTTAACTAGTTTGATATTAATCTTAATTTAATATTATTTCTTATTGACTTTTATTATTTATTTTGTTTTTAATAAATGTTTAGTAAATAGTTAAAACTATTTGTTATATAACTTAAGTCTATTCTTATGAACTATTTGTTCCTTATTATTCATCCCTATCGCAAATAACTATTCCCATAAAAAAATTCCCAAAAAATTGTATGAGCAATATGCCTTATTTCATCTTGATATACACCTAATTCTGTTTTTACACGGTATATTGGTTCCAGAAAAAACCGTGTAAAAAAAACCGTGTAAAAAAAGACACTGATCGTATGCAAAAATAGGTGATTGGTTCCTAATCTCTAAAACCTATTAAAATTAGTGAAAAACAAGGATTTTTTAAGAAATTTTGTATTTGACATTTTCTTTTAGGGATTCATAAAATATTTAACAAAATTAAAAATATAAATAACTTAATAAATATAAAATATTTTTTGGCTTACCTTTCATCTTAATGCGTTAAATTTAATGTAACGATAGAATAACAAATTTGCCAATAAAAAAATTTCTTTACCAAACACAAAATGTTAACACATTTCAATTGCTCTGACCTTTGTGCTTGTATGCACAAAACGGAATTCCCCTAAATTTGTGCCATTTACATTTGCTTTGACCAGTAAATTTGCTTGTCGCGCAAAAAGGGAATTCCCTTAAATTTGTGATATGAACATACTTTGCAAAAATTAAATTTGACAAAAAAATTTAAGCACAAAAAATTTTAAATTGTGCTAAATGGAATAAAATCGTGTAACAAAAATTAAAAATATTTTATTTTCAAACCGTGTTATATCAAAACCGTGTAAAAAAAGACCGTGTAAAAACAGAATTAGGTGTATTTAGCTTCTGACTTACCTTTTGCACAAGAAACTATATTCATTGGGACCAGAAACCACACACATTTCGATTAATAATTAAATATTTACAAACTTTTAAAATTTTCATTGAAGAAATTAAAAATATTCCAAATTTTCCCTTTTTTAATACAAAATAAATGATTATTTACATTTATTTATTTATTTACAGTTGTTTTTGTTTTTATCAGCTGTTTTCAAGATTTCAGAGCTGGTAGCTCTGATTTAGTACATTTAGTACATCAAAACAAGGTTGTATTTCATAAAACCAACTTAAAACCAATTCAAAAAAGGTTTTATTTTGGTTTTAACACAATAATTTTCTACGGTAAAAACAGGTTTTATTTTTGGTTTTAACGTTAAAACCAACTTTTGCGTTAAAACCACTCGGTGTGAAAACACTATAAAATTTCGCATTGAATATAATTATGAACGAAAACAAAAATTAAATACATTTAATTGTGGGCACTTGTGCTTAAAATTTTTATTCAATAAATATAAATTGAAATGAAGTAATTCAGAGTACATCGTCCCGCACTAACACGACCTACTATTGACTTTTTAAAGAAGGGGAACAAAAATGGTAACATCAGTAATCAGTAATCAGATTGATAAAAAACATGTTGATTTATTTTTAAGTATAATCAATGAACTAAAAATGTGCAACATTAGTAAAATAAGTAATCCATTTTTATGTATTAATAATGTCATACATTTGTATTATTGTGAAAAAAGTTACTCACAATCTTTTTACATTTGCAGATGCCAAACATTTTATGAAAAATATTTGTTAACACTTAAGCTGTTTAATCTGTATAAACGAATGTTTAACTATTATTATGTTAAATAGATATATGTATTGAATTTTAAAAAATAACAAAATCTGAATTAAATATTAAGAAAAAAAATCTAATAAAATAAAAAACTAATTTGTTTTAATTAATCTTTTTATTATATATAATTTCATTTATTTAAAACAGTAAAACTAAAAAATTCTAAATCCTTAAAACAAGACAATTTATACTCTGGGATGTAGATGAGAAAACGTTCTGTCCGTCCAATCATTCGTTTGAAAAGCAATACAAATAAAGTGAACATGTACAATCATCGTATACCTAATACGATGTTATTATTTATTATCACAAAAAAAAACTATCACACAGGTGTTCATCCCTTTTCTATTTCTTCAAAAATTGAGTATGATAATACGTGCCAAGACTTCCTTATCAGTTTAAAATTACAGATCCTTCTAATTAAATCATACAAAAAATAAAAAACACACAACAGTCATACAAGTGTACATCCCTTTTCTATTTCTTCAAAAATTGAGTATGATAATACGTGCCAAGACTTTCTTATCAGTTTAAAATTACAGATCCTTCTACTTAAATCATACAAAAAATAAAAACCGCACAACAACCATACAGGTGTACATCCCTTTTCTATTTCTTTAACATTTGATCATAACCAGCACGTGACAATAATTTATTATCGCAAAAAAAAACGATCACATACATTACATGTTACAAACCTATCAACTAACCGACACTACCGACTGTAGCGTAGGCATGAGCCAAATTTTGTATGGAGCAACTGATCCAGAAACGCCATAAACATACTACTAAAATGACACTTATTATAGACTTTTCAGGGCCCAAAAATAGATCCAGAGACTGGTTTGTGTTCGGAGATATTCATTTTTAATAATTCCTATTCTACAACACAACGGAATACAAAAAATATTCGGCTGATAACACCAAAGTATATATACATATATGTATATGTACATACATATATACACTTCTATCTTGCACATAACATATCTCGATATTCACCTTGATAGCCGCAAAACTTAGAAAATGATCAGTCTAACGAAAATTATAAGTCTACCGTAATTTGGTTAGTAAATATTCATTGATTTGTAAACATGTTGTTTTTAGTGGGAATTCGTTTGACCGTTGTAGTCAAACGGTTCATCAATTCATGCCAAGCCACGTTCAAAAAGGTGGTTGGCAAAAAAAAAAAATAACAAATAAGTTGATAATCATAAATAATATTCAGAAATCTATAGATAACACCGAAAAGAGTTTAATCGATAATCTAAAGAAAAATAAAATTTTTTTTTCATATATTATTTATTGAATCTTTCCTTTCGGAATTTACAATAAGTATTCAAATCTTAACCTAAAATAATACAATTATAAAAGTTGTTATTGCCACTGCAACGTACAACTAAAAGTGCTCATCAAAAGTAAATTTATCTGATCAGATCATTTGTTTGAACCCTTTTGAGACGTCTGTGACCCTCGAATACAAGTAAGTCTCTTACAAGACGGTTGGGATGTTCTGTAATCCTAGAGATGTAATTGGCACTTGCTATTTTTATTTCCTCTCGAACTAAGGCCACCTTCAGATCTTTGTGGATGTTACTGTTTCTCATATACCAAGGAGCACCTGTTATTATTCTAAGAAGTCTAGATTGCCGCCTTTGAAGCTTCTCTACATTGGATGGTGAGGCTGTTCCCCACAGTTGGATACCATAAAGCCAAATAGGTTTCAATACTGACTTATACAAAAGCAGTTTTAGTTCTAAATCAAGGGTTGACTTAGGTCCAATAAGCCAGTAAAGCTGTGGTGTTCTGAGTTTGATCTGGGTAATTTTGGCAGCTATATGGTGAGCCCAGGTAAGGCGACGGTCGAGATGGATGCCCAGATATTTTACACTACTATGTTCTGGTACTGTCACACTATTAATCTTGATGGGCGGACAATTTCCCCTTCTCAGTGTAAACGTGATGTGCATGCATTTAGAAACATTGACTTTTATCTTCCATTTCAGCATCCAATTTTCCAAATCAGTAACATGAGATTGAAGTCTTTGTGACGCAACTGTAGAATCTCTATGAATACTTAAAAACGCCGTATCATCCGCAAAAGTAGACGTGTGAGTCACTAAACTTGTAGGCATATCTGCAGTGAACAATAAGTAAAGGAACGGCCCTAGAATACTTCCTTGTGGTACGCCAGCTGATATCTTTCTGCGGGAAGAGGTGACATCTTTTGATTTTATTTGGAAATATCTATCCCATAAGTAACTTTTTAGCAATTTATGCACATTCTTTGGTAAGAACTGCGTGATCTTAAAAAGAAGTCCTTCGTGCCAGACCTTATCGAAGGCTTGAGATATATCAATAAATAGCGCAGAGCAATACTGCTTGTTCTCAAAAGCACGACTAATTAAATTGGTAATTCTGTGCACTTGCTGAATCGTGCTATGTTTTCGCCTAAAACCAAACTGATGGTCGGGAACTATTGCGTTGGCATCAATATGCGGTATTAAACTATTAAGCAGTATTTTTTCGAACATCTTAGAAGATATTGGGAGTAAACTTATTGGACGATATGATGATACTTGCGTGATGTCCTTGCCTGGTTTAGGTATCATCACTAAATCAGATAATTTCCAAGATGCAGGAAAGTAGCCTATTCGCAACATAGAGTTAAAGATGAACAATATAAAACGCACGGCCGATGTAGGCAAATTTTTAATCATTGTCGCAGTTATTTTGTCACAACCAGATAATTTGTTCGGATTTAGGCTCTGGATGACGGCAATCACTGCAGACAGCCGGAACTTGATCGGCCTACTAACCACATCGTCGATTGTAACTGGGGCAATACTAGAAACAGAATTGTTTGGTGTAAAAACATTATCTAAGTACTTGGCAAAAGCGTCCACTTTCTGTCCTGCGCTTTATGCCCAATCACCGTGCTGTAGTCGTAAAGGAGATTCATGCAAAGTAGGTCTCCTCATTTTCCTTACTGCCTTCCAAAAACTGTAGTCCGAGTCTTTCGTTGCATCCAAATTTTGCAAGTATTTTTGCAGGTTCGACTCTTTGTCCTTCTGCAAAGCGTCACGCAGAAGTCTTTGGCACTGATTAAGTTGAGACTTTAGACCTGGAGAACGATATTCTTGCAATTGGCGTCTTAAATTCCTTTTTGGCGTAAAAGTGCTTCTATGTTATTAGAGCAGGGAAATTTTCGTTTTCTTACCAAAGGGGTAAAGGATGTAGATACCCTAGCAGCTTCAGTTAAGATGTTAGTAAACTGGCGGACGCCGGATTCAATTTCCTGTTCACACTTCAAAGAGATATTTGATTGCAAGTGCGAGCTTACGAACATTTTGTATTTCCACCAATTTGTCCTCGTCTGAAGATAATTTTGCTCCAGTAGGTTTCAGGCGCAAATGTTAGGATGGTTGGTGAGTGATCAGAAGACAGATCCAATGACGGGTGCATACGAAGATTTTCACGTCTAATATTTCTTACTACGGAAAAATCTATTACATCCAGAATTTTGTTTAGATCAGTTGGCCAATAAGTAGGATGACCAGCAGACAAGGCATCCATTCTGTTCGAAGATACTGCGTCCAATAGATTTCTTCCTCTCGGAGTAATGAGACGTGATCCCCAGAATGTGTATTTTGCATTATAATCACCTGCTGCAATAAATTTCGGACCCAGTGTGTTGAAGTAATCGGGGAATTGATCTTTGCAAATGTTGTGTCTTGGAGGACAATAAAGTGCTGATATTGTAACACCAATGTAGGGTAAATTGATTGATGTTGCTTGAATGTAATCTTGGGTGAATTCTGGCAATGGAAAGTGCCTAATGTCCTTGTGAACAAGAATAGCTGACCCTCCGCATGCCCTACCACTAGGGTGTTTTACGTCATATGTGTAGTAGTCATTAATTCTAAAGCAGTTTTTGTCCGAGAAGTGTGTTTCCGATATTAGCATGATATCAATTTGGTAAGTATATCAGAAGTTTTGTACTTCGTTTTTATGATGGCTTAATCCGTTCGCGTTCCAAAAGCACATGAATTTTGGGAATTCGAATGTGCAGTTGGAATGCCTTCTTTTAGGGCGTCAGCATATGAAAAAGCATCTGAAAATTTACTCGTGGTTTGGGCAGCATTTTTGGAGTTTGCCTGCTGGGGAATGGTGGGCTGAGGTAAACTTGGGAAGTTTGATTCACGGTACTGATTATATATAGATCTTTAGACCACCGCTTTATTTTTGAGTTCCAAGTATACTTTGCATCCTCGATAATTAGCCGTGTGGTTTTCACCGCAGTTACTGCATTTTTTACAGCTAACTTCAGTTTTCGGGTGGGGACATTCACTGCTTCTGTGTACGTCTCCGCACCTGACGCATACTGCCGGTAATTTGCAGAAAGATTTTGTGTGCCCAAATTCTTGGCAGTTTTGACACTGAGGGGGCCTTTACGTTTAATGGGTTCCTCTACATATATTCGACGGTTTAGAAGATACCGTAATCCATATATAGGATGATTTTCACCTTTTTTCCTTATATTGTTCGAGTTAAATTCTATTTGACTCTAAAAAGCGGTTGTGGAATTTTATTTTTATTTAAAATATTATGGATTGATTTGACTTCATACCCTTAGATTGAAGGGCATTCTTAATATCGCTAATAGGTACAGTACTGTCAATGCCTTTAATGATTACATTTAAACCTTTTCCACTTTTGAGTTGATAAGTATAGTAGTTTTTCTTTTCAGTATCGAACTTGTTCACAATTGCTCTAAAAATCTTTTCATCTTTAGCTTGGATTTCGGTTTCCCGAATATTACCTTTTCGTAGAGAAACAACGTAGAAATTGTCTTTGCCAACGAGCTGTGTCAACTTGGTTACTAAGGCATTGGTAGTGGGCTCTCGTAGGTACAGTGGTGGGGGTTTGAAGTTCTTTTTTGCAGGTGTATTATCTTCCTTCTCTTTTTCTGCAAGAATTGCAAAACGGTTTACGTTGTCAGTGGTATTTTTTGCCTGTTTTGCATGCGGTTCCAACGTGAAGGCTGCTCTAGGGCTGGACTTACGTTTCGTTATTGTGATATAACGGTCCATACCTGTGAGGACTTTTTCACTGCTCTCAGTCTTCGCTGCAATTAAAATTAAAAAATAAAACTAAGAAATTGCAATATATTTTTATCCATATAACGAGGCTGTACAATGTACGCAAAAATATTGATTGGAACCCTATTGAAAATGTATAGAGAGATTTATAGCCGATTTCAAACGTTAATTACCTAAAAGAGATAATTTTGGATGAGTATTTAAATTCAAACTCTTCAAAACGTTGTTAACTCCATAGAAAGTGTAATATTTCCTGTTATTAGTAATGTTACGCAAAGCGAAACGACCTAATATCGTTTAACAATAAAAACGATAAACAAAAGCTTACCTGGTAGCACCAACACAAAGCCACACGATACAAACACACACTAACACTAAGTATACAATGAACGTGTTGGTTATCTAAAGCTGCACACACACATATGTATGACGAACCTGGTTGCGCCTAGTACGGCAACATAAGCAAAGTACACAAACAACAATGTACTAGCAATAGAGTTCTCGAGAAGGCGCGAGCGAGAAACTTCCACATCGAGAACGTTCATCGTACTGATTGATACGCGTGTGTGCGGACTATAAAAGGGCTGGACAAAGCAAGCAGCAGTCAGAGTTAATTCAGTCAGCCTTGTGTGAAGTTGCATGTGAATAAAATAAGTCGTGGTTGTAAAGATCCAGTGTGAACTAATAAAGTGAATAAGCAGATTATTATTGTTGTATCATTAAGTTCTATACGGTGGCACACAAAAGTAGTGTAAATAATAAAGACAGTTAAGAAAAACTAAAGACGCATTTGTTTTTACTTTGGTTGCAATTAACGAACTCATATTTAAACGTTTTTAAAAAGGTAAAAACGTAACAGTAATAAGGATGGTCAAATAAAATACCAACTATCGTGATTTTTAAAATTTTTTATTTTAGGGTTTTTCATTAAGCGCCGCTTTCCATCTTTAAATTTAAATCAAACGAAATGCATGTTATATATCATCGAAATTTTATATTCGTTAGAAAGATCTATTGATGGCGTTGTGGAATATAACAACGTCTCGGCTTCTCCGTGTGGATCATATCCATCCGCATGACTCAATTTTATATAACTCGCATAAATACAATTAAGGCCAAAAGAAGATTTTTAATCATTTAATATTGTTACGTTTTTACCTTTTTAAAAACGTTTAAATATGAGTTCGTTAATTGCAACAAAGTAAAAACAAATATGTCTTTAGTTTTTCTTAACTCTCTTTATTATTTACACTACTTTTGTGTACCACCGTATAGAACTTAACGATACAACAATAATAATCTGTTTATTCACTGTACTAGTTCACACAAGTATTCGCTAGATCTTTACAACCACGACTTATTTTGTTCACACGCAACTTCACACAAGGCTGACTAAATTCACTCTCTCTGCTGCTTGCTTTGTGCAGCCCTTTTATAGTCCGCACACACGCGTATCAATCAGTACGATGAACGTTCTCGATGTGGAAGGTTCTCGCACGCGCCTTCTCGAGAACTCTATTGCTAGTACATTGTTGTTTGTGTACTCGCTTATGTTATGTACCAGACGCTACCAGGTTCGATACATATTTGTCGTAGCTGGTCTACTTTATGTTGTTGTTGCTACCTGGTTCGTTGTACACATGTGTGTGTGTGCAGTTTTAGATAATCAACACGTTCTTTGTATTCTTAGTGTTAGTGCGAATTTGTGTCGTGTGTATTGTGTTGGTGTAGCTGGTAGCTTTTGTTTATCGTTTTTATTGTTAAACGATATTAGGTCGTTTCGATTTATGTAACACTGCCGCCCACTTAAGCCTGTTCGTCCCGAATAGGCTCATAATCTCTTTTCCCATACTTTGCCAGTCGCTCTTTATGTACGACCTTCATTTTTGTCCGGGGGCTGCCAGCTTTCTGTATTCTGTACACGACATCGTTTAACCGTTTAATTATTTTATACGGTCCATCCCAGCTACTTTGCGACTTGGGGAATAATCCTTTCTTCCGCGTTGGGTTGTAAAATAGCACCAGTTGTCCTTCATGGAAACACTCCGTGTTTGCTGCTCGATCATACCTGGCTTTCATTCCATTACTGGCCATAGCTCTAAACTCCAAAGGTGCGCCCGAGTTATACTGTTGTATCTGACCTTGACTTCTTTTTACTGGACCTTTAGATGCAATACATTGGGTACAGTTTGCTATCCAATCCGCTACTGCTTGCTGACATCCAACCCAATAAAAACGTCGTTTTAGCCTTTCCAACGTCTTTGTCACTCCCAGATGTCCTCCGCTAGCTCCATTATGGGACTCCTTTAGCACTTCTTTCGTCTTGGAGGAAGGCACTACTAATAGGTTGGATAAGGTCTTGCCATCAGCACTTTCCCAACGTCGATATAAGCATCCGTTTATCAACCGTAAACTGTCCCATAGTGCCCAATATGCTTTTGTAAGAGGACCTTCTCCGGATATCTCATTACTGGTAGGTCGTTTATCCTCTTCCTTCGCTGCTATTATCTTCGCCAGTATCGGGTCACTCTTTTGTGCTTAGGACCAGTCTTCACTGGCTTCGATCTGCATTCGCCGGACATCAACGGTGGATTCCTTCTTCTCAGCCTTTACATAATGATTACGCTCCAAATTGCGATTTCGGCTTGATAGAGCATCAGCCTTGCCATGTTTTATGACTCTTCGTTTTGTTAATGGTGATGGTTCGGAATCAGCTCTGATCTTCTTGCGTCCTCTTCTAACTTTTATAACTTCAGTCTTTTCTGCAGTTGTGTAAGTGTCCGAGGACTTTTCGATTTGCATATTAGCCTCTATTCTCGGTACTTTGGACACAGGATGATCCTCGATATGTTCAGGCTTTCCGCGCCTTCTCTTGGAACTACTCATTTCAGCGTAGTGTTCATCAGTAGCCTTAGGCATAGCAATGGCACGTCGTCTTGTTGGTGAGACCAGTCTTGATCTTTTTCGTGGCGCTTTACAGTTTCTTTGGAAATGGCCGCTCTTTCCACAATTGAAGCATTTAGGTTTAGCCCTTCGTCCGTTTTCTTCTAAAGCTTGCTTCACCATCTCCTTAACTTTAGTTAAAAGCCATTCATCTACCTCCTCTACTTCCATTCTTCGCACTTTGCTTACTTGTGGTTTAGAAATAGCTCGAGCGGTCTCTTGGGCTAGTGCGAAGGCCACGGTCTCTGCAAAGGTTGTCTTCTGTGTGGAACATACCGCCAGTTTAATGTCAGGATCTCGTATACCATTGACAAACGCCTCGGTCTTAATGTTGTCTATCAGCGGGTGGTTTTCTCCGGGGTATGTGAGCTGCACTAATCTCTCAACCTCCATTGCAAAGGCTTGTAATGACTCATTTGCCTTTTGCGCCCGGCATCTCAACTCCATGCGGTATAGTTCCCGTTTGTGCTCATCGCCGAATTTACGGTGCAACGCCACCATTAATTCGTTGTAGTTGTTTCTGCTGCTGACATGGTTTCCAGGATCTCAGCTGCGACACCTTTTAGCGCCAAAATTAGTTCCAGAGCCTTCTCTCCATCGTCCCATCCGTTTCTGCTGGCTACTGTCTCAAATTGGAATTTGAATACGGATAGGGGTGAGCTACCATCAAAGCAAGGTGTTCTTATCCTGCTGGTACTTTCCGAAACGACTCGCACTGGTTCTGGTCGCTGGCTTTGGAGGTTGTTGATCTTTTCCTCCATCATCACGATTTTTCCGCTGACGGTCCTTTCCAAATTGTCCACTTTAGTGTCAACGGTCTTTTCCAAATTGTCCACTTTCGTGTCAACGGCCTTTTCCAAATGTGACACCCTTTCTTCGACACCAGTGATCCTTTTGCTGACCGACTCATGGATTTCCTGCAGCTTTCCAGATGTTGTTTCCAACTCCATTTCAATTTTTGACAAAATTGCTGCTTGCAGTCGTTGGTTTTCGGCTCTAGAAGCTTCTTGAACATCAGCAAATAGCTTTTGGTTGGCTTCTTGCATTTTTCGATTTTCGGCTATAGAAGCTTCTTGCACTTCAGCTAACAGTTTTTGATTCTCGGTTCTAGAAGCTTCTTGCACTTCAGCTAGAAGTTTTTGATTTTCGGTTCTAGAAGCTTCTTGCACTTCAGCTAGAAGTTTTTGATTTTCACTTCTAGAAGCTTCGAATAGCTTCTGGTTTGCTACTTGCATTTTCTCCATAATTTGTTCACTATCTTTTCGGGAAGCTTCTTGTTTATCAGCTAATACTTGCATTTTTTCCATCATAGCGGCTAGCAACGAATTTATGTCGACACCGCTAGGCGTTGCAGGGGCCTGTGACTCTCGTTCCTCTTCATCCTCGATCTCGTAGGATTCGATGTCGATGCCCTGAAGCTGAAGTTGTTCCCTTAACCGCCTTTGTAGTTCATTCTTCGTACCCGTTGTTGGCAGCTCTAATTTACCCAACTCTCGTTTCAGCCGGTCCACTCTTAATTCCGATAGTTTCATTTTATTTATTTATTTCTTTTTATTTATTTTTACTTTTGGATTTTGCAATCCCACTTCTGACACCAATTGTTACGTTTTTACCTTTTTAAAAACGTTTAAATATGAGTTCGTTAATTGCAACAAAGTTGTTGGGGTGAACGGGGAAGCGAATAAAATAAAATATTTTATCGAGGAGAATAAAAAACAAATCGATTAGTGATTTCTATAAAAATTTATATTCTCAAGGACACTCAAAACGTACCTTACAATTCGGGGGTGGATTTGATAATAATCTCTTTTCGGGTTTTATAATTAACAATTCACAATTAATTTGTAAATATACACAGTTGTAAAATAACTTAAGGCTAAACTTAAAATTAGGGTGGCCAGCGTGAACATCCCGCCCCCCTTGCAATATTGCAACAAGAGGACCGAGAAGTCACCTGGCCAGAGATCATAGATAAATTAACATTTCAGGGTATATAGATTTGTATTTAAAATTCAGTAAAGTTCAATAAAATTCAGTATAATGGAAATTCAATAAAAATAAGATTACATTTAATACAGCAAGATAAGAATAAGAGTTATCAAAAAAAAATTATCTACTCAGCACGTTAATTACGATTGTAGCCCCAGAAGCCGTGTTGGATGCTGCCATTATGGCCCCATTACCAGAATTCGGAGGTTGACCAGCACATGAGCAGGGTTTTTCCAGAGCCTGGTTGTGGGTTGCGCTCTTCTTGTTTTTGCTATGAGTAGAATTGGCGTTGTTAGCAGCTCTTCGTTTAGGATGGTTCCTTCTGCGATTGCTTCTCTTGGGCTTATTTGTCTCCGAAGCGTTGTTCTTGCCTAGTCTGCCGCCGTCAGCTCTACGATGAAAGTGCAACATGGTATGGTGCTCCTGCAAGCATTCCATACATCGATCTCTGCTCCGGCACTCCTTTACAAAGTGAGAATGTGCCAGACAGTTGATGCAGTGTTTGTGTCGTTTCACTACACTTAACCGTTTAACGGGACTCATCCGACGGAATTTGGGACATTTGCGTAGAGGATGAGCTTCAGGACACAGACGACACTTTGAGCTGGCGGTAGCAATCACTTCGTCGAGGCTTTCATTTTGGGGACGCTCCACGGCTAGTCGACGGGGTGCAAGTTCCGACATCTGTAAATACAATCAACAAAACGGACAAAAGAAGAAAAAAAAATTAGTTCTGTCCATCATTAGGAAGCAGCACGAGTTTGACAATTGGTCGCGTCAAAACGCCATTGGCGGTTCGAACATCGGCCACTCGCACCTTCGAATCGGGGCCGAGATAGACCCGTTCGATCCGACCTAGCTTCCATTCGTTAGGGGGAAGATTGTCATGACGAATGACAACAAAATCATTTACAACAAAATCTCTTTGGGGAACCTTCCATTTGTTGCGTTTATGCAACTCAACCAAATATTCGTCTTTCCATCGACGCGCGAATAAATGGTGCAAAATTTTCAGCTTACGCCACCGATTAGCATAGCTTATGGATTCGTCCGAAAAATCAGGTTCCGGTGGGGATAAGATGGCACTTCCTATAAGAAAATGTCCTGGGGTTAAAGGATTGATGTCAGACGGGTTGTCTGTCATCGAGCTAAGAGGTCTAGAATTCAGACAAGCCTCTATTATTGTCAACATAGTTGAGAATTCTTCATAAGTGAAGCTTTGGGCGTGGGATATCTTACGCAAATGAGTTTTGAAACTCTTCACTCCTGCCTCCCATAAGCCACCCATATGTGGAGCGCCAGGAGGAATAAAATGCCAATCTACCAATTGAAAGACATTTTTGGTGACAATCTGTTGTTTAAGACTCTCAAGGAACTGAGTCTTATCTTTATTCAAGAGATTAGCTGCGCCAACAAAAGCAGTACCATTGTCCGAATAGAGGTGAGAAGGACAACCGCGACGAGAGAAGAATCGAGGAAAAGCGGCCAAAAAACATTCGGTGGATATGTCATTTGTAGCCTCCAGATGGATGGCTCGAGTAGCAAAACAAACAAATACTAAGACATATCCTTTCGTTATTCTACAACCACGCCCTATATATGACTTTATATCAAAGGGACCAGCAAAATCAATTCCGGTATGAGTAAAAGGGCGAGTAAGTGTAGTTCTTTCGGGCGGCAATGCGGACATAATTTGCTGACCGAGTTTCTTTTTATATAAAGAACACACTTTGCAATTGTGAACAACTGTCTTAACCAAATTCTTCAATTTAGGAACCCAAAATTCCTGTCGCATAAGGCGCAGCATCAGAGAGATATCCGCATGAGCCGAAAACTTATGAAGATGTTCCAGATAGAGACGCGTAAAACGGCCATTGTAGGGTAATAACTTCGGAAAACGTTCGTTGTAGGTCAAAGTAGGTGATTCGGAGAGTCTACCATTAACTCGTAGAAATCCACTAGAATCTATAAAGGGGTTGAACACGAGTAGTGAATTCTTCGAGGTTAAGGTAGAGCCATTCTTCAGTGAAGAGTATTCGGGGAAATGGGTACTTTGGCAAAGAATGATCAAACGATCCTTTGCCGACTTCACCTCACTTTGACTCAACGTATGAGATAGGGGGACTTGAGACGACCTTTTTCCGGGAAGTAAAGAGTGATAAAAACGAAAGATGTAGGACATAACTCGCAGAGCACGAGGTAAGTCCGAATATCGACTCAAAAATTCTTCAGACGTATCCGTCTGGGCAACGTTAACCTGTATCAAACGCGTCTCTAGCTGATTATTGGGTTTAAAAGACGACAGTGGCCATTCAGACTGTGGACGAGATAACCATTCAGGACCTTTCCACCAAATATCTGATATAGAGAGCTCCTTAGCGCTCATACCAGGACTAGCCAAGTCAGCAGGGTTATGATGAGATTCGACGTGATTCCAATTGTCAGTGCCTACCTGGTCCACGATATACGATACTCGATTCGCCACAAGAGTTGGCCAATGGCACGGGGGTTTTTGAAGCCAGGACAGAACGATAGTCGAATCTGTCCAATAGAAGGCTTCCGATCTGGTAAGATTCAGCTCCTTACGAAGTGAAAATACCATTTTCGCCAATAGAGTTGCGCCGCAGAGCTCTAAACGGGGTAAAGTTTGCACTTTTATAGGCGCAACTTTTGTTTTAGCAGCGAGTAAGTGGGTGACAAATTCACCAGATGGGGTTTGGACTCTACTGTTCAGAGTGGCAGCATATGCTTTCTCAGAAGCATCACAAAATGCATGAAGTTGTACTTCACACTGAGGGTTAAAATTAACCCAACGGGGGATGTTAATCCTTTCGATGTACGAATAATCATCGACAAACTCAAGCCATCTGTTAAACGTCATGGGTTTCAAGCATTCGTCCCAATCCGTTCCGTCTTTCCAAATTTGTTGCATAAGAATTTTAGCAACTATGACTTTAGGTGCCAACCACCCAACGGGATCAAATAGCTTCGCTATTTGAGACAAGACGGATCGTTTTGTGACTACAGAGAAATCGGGCGTTGGAGCTGGCTTGAAGAAAAATGCATCAATGCTCGCATTCCAACGTAAACCCAGAGTTTTAGCGGTGCTGGCGTCTGACAATTTTAGAAATTGGGAATCCAATAGATGTTCAGGTGGCAAATCATCAATAAGACCTCTATCATTTGATGTCCACTTACGAAGGGAAAAGCCAGCAGAATTCAGAACATGAATTATCTCATCACGATTACGAGTAGCTTCGACAAAGGAATGCGAACCAGCCAAAATGTCATCCACATACATTTGGTTTCGCAAAATCTCAGAAGCAAAGGGGTGATCCGATTTACAATCATCAGCTAACTGATGTAGGGTTCTTATGGCCAAATAGGGGGCACAGTTAACACCAAATGTAACTGTGTTTAATTCAAAATCCTGGACATCTTCCTGGGAGTTCCGACGGAATAATATCCTTTGAAAAGGGGTGTGATCTGGCACGACCAGTATTTGCCTATACATCTTCTGTATGTCCGCATTGAAAACAAATCTAAACAGTCTCCATCGGAGAATCAGAATAGTCAAATCGGCTTGTAAAATCGGGCCAGTGTGCAAGACACTGTTAAGGCTTAAGCCATTAGAGGAGGGGCAAGAGGCGTTAAAAACGACACGCAACTTGGTGGTGGTGCTATCAGGCTTAAAAACGGCATGATGGGGTAGGTAGTAACTGGGTTTAGGAGAATAAACAGCGTCGTGATCGATCTTCGACATGTGGCCCAGGGTAAGGTACTCCTCAATAACCTGATCATATTGATCCTTAATCTCAGGGTTCCTCAACATACGAGACTCATTTCTCAAAAATTGGCCGAGAGCACCTTTCCGAGATGGACCGAGATGCAAGTCCGTCGAAAATTCGGGTTTAAAAGGAAGAGCAACTACATATCTACCCTCTTGAGTCCTATAAGTCGTACGACGATACAGATCCTCACAAAAGCGATCTTCAGGCGACAATACCTTCGACTTCGGTATTTCCTCTACTTCCCAGAACCGACTAATTTTCGCATCCAAGTCCAGTTGCCCAAAGAAGGAAGCAACGGAATCCAACGGGTTCAACTGAGGTATTCTACCAGTTACTATCCAACCAAAGACAGTTCGCTGAGCGATCAAGGGGTTCTTAGAATCCTTCCTAACCTCAGGAAGCATGATTTGAGAGTATATATCTCCACCCAATAGCAAATCCATATGGGCGCATTTCAAGTCTGTCAACGGAAGTTCGGGAGTGTTGAGGTCAACAAACTTCGCCAAGGAGTAGGTGGGTAATCGACCAGTTAGCTTGTCAACCACATATGCCTCCGTAGTCAGACTAAACGCTGGATCTATGGAAGATCCCAGCGAAACAACACAGACCTTAGTCGAGTTTGCTGCTACTGCGCCATTAAGGCCCACAACAGTGGCAGCCGGTGCTAAAAGGGTTGGAAGATCTAGCTTCCGTTGCAACTTTCTGGAGATGAAAGTAGCCTGAGATGCCGGGTCGATTAGAGCTCTAGCAGGAAAAACTACACCATTATGCACTACATTCACCTGGATAGTTCCCAATAAAACTGTCGAGTACGGGGTGGACTGTATACGGGTGGCGAAATTTTGAAAAGATCGAGCAGCAGCGGATGTAGATGGGCCATCATCCACTTCATTTCGCCTTTGTGCAGGAGAAGACCGAGGGATTTCCGGAGAGCTAATAGGGGTAGAAGGGTCAGCGGGGTTAGTTCCAGTCCTCGATTTCTCCCGGGGGGAGGATTCGGTACGATGAAGTAGCGAATGATGTTTTTGTTTGCAGATATAGCAAACATTTGAGCTCTGGCATCTTTTGAATTCATGCGAGGCTGCCAAACAATTCGTGCAGCATTTGTGTTTCCTAACGGTTGCCAAACGAGCACTAACCGTCATTCTTAAAAAGTCGGAACATAAACGGATGGGATGATTTTCGCTGCAAACCGGACATTTTCGTTGGGGTAAGCTAGGGGCCACAGTGGTCCCAAAGGTTTTCAATTTTCGGGGGTTACTAGAGCTGCTTTGGTTATTAACCCGTGCAGTACCTTGAGAAAAATTGTGGCTGCCGATAATGTCCGATACCGACTCCAGAGTTCGGTATCTGGCAGTCAGGAACTCATCCATCTTGCTCCACTTCGGCAGGTCCGAACAAGGCCCCTGAGTCTGTTCCCAAAGACCTAAGGTGTGTTCGGGGAGTTTGGTGGAACAAATGTAGACAAAGATTATATCCCAATTCTGAGTCTGTATGCCTAGCAACGACAAATTCGTTATACAATCATTGATTGTCCGTTGCAAACCTTTAATAGAAGGGCCAGACTCCTTGGATATGGAACGGAGGTTAAAGAGGGTTTTCAATTGAGAATTCACCAAAACGCGTTTATTCTCATAGCTGTCTACCAGGTTCTGCCACGCCATGTCGAAACCATCATTCGTCATGGGGCAAGTTCGAATAATGTCCCTCGCCTCACCTTCCGTCTTTTGCAAAAGATAATACATCCTTTGGATGTTACTAATGTGAGGGTTGGTTCCATAAATGGCCGAAAACATATCCCTGAACGTTGGCCAAGATGCGTAATCACCGGTAAAGGTTGGGGTGTCACAGGGGGGAAGGTGAATCGGGATACTATTGGTAGGGGGGTTCGCGGCCTTGCTCTTAAGGCCGTCAGTTGACCCATCAATGAGCGAGATGCATTGAACATATAGTGTATATCCCGACATATACTTGGCCTTCAGGTCTTTAGCAGAGACCTTGGTATCCTCGGCATTTTCCGACAAGTCCTCGTAGGAGTCACGGAAAGCTTCCCACAAACGGGTTAACTCCTGCCGATGGACACTCAGAGTGTGAACAGAGTGTTCTTCTTTAGGGATAGCTTGAATGAAACTGCCAAAATCGACTAAGCGATTGTAGTTTCTGGTCAAGTTTCTCAATGCGGCCATTTTTCACAATTGGGACGCACAATAAGGTTATTAAAAAACTCAGAATAAAAGGAGAACGAGAAGATAAGGATGTTCACGAAAGGGGACTACTAAATGTATATTCCAAACAAATAGTAACAAACGAGGAAAACTTCAAATCGCGAGAAAAAAAAACCGAAAATTTTCAAAAAATTTACGAATAATACAATCCCAAAATATAAGAAAAGGGGAATGTTTAAAACGATCAGCACGATCAACACGAAATTGATCCGAAAACAAATGAGAAAAAAAATATTCGCGAATACCGATATATAGGGAAAGTTATCAAATCGCAAAATAAAAGAATTAAAATCGCAATAAAAATGATTACTTAAAAAGTCAATCAATAACGATTTGTTTTTTTTTTTCACAAAAAAAAAATATATATATAAAAATATAATAAAAAATATATAAGAACTATAATAAAAATATATAAAAAATATTAACAAAAAAAATATATATGTTTTTCTTTAAATTAAATCAGAAAAAAGAAATGTCTCAAACAAAACCAAAAAATAAGTCGAAAAATATAAAATAATATAATTCGCTTATTATATGGGTGCAAGAATATAAGATATTCGAAACAGCGGCCACCTTATTCTGTGACTACCTTACAGCTGTTTATAAAGCAAGTACACAACAACAACACGCAAGATCAATGCACTCTGTGTTGTTTGTGTATCGTTTTTCCGTTTGTTTCTATTCTCTTGCTTTATATTACTCTTTTATTCTTACACTTCACTGAGACACTTCACTAAATTTTATATTTTTGTCTATTTTATTTATATTTATTTCTTTTTCTTTTCACACTAATATTTCACAAAATTATATGTGTTTTACATACCTTGGAAACAAATTTTTGGGGAAAGGAATTACAAACAAAAAGAAATTCCAACGGTGAAAAGGGTGTGGTCACCAACAACAAAGGAATCCAAAATCTACAAAAAAGATCCTCGTTAAATATTTTATTTTATCTTGGGGATGATCCGGTTCGAAGGACCAAATGTTGGGGTGAACGGGGAAGCGAATAAAATAAAATATTTTATCGAGGAGAATAAAAAACAAATCGATTAGTGATTTCTATAAAAATTTATATTCTCAAGGACACTCAAAACGTACCTTACAATTCGGGGGTGGATTTGATAATAATCTCTTTTCGGGTTTTATAATTAACAATTCACAATTAATTTGTAAATATACACAGTTGTAAAATAACTTAAGGCTAAACTTAAAATTAGGGTGGCCAGCGTGAACAAAAGTAAAAACAAATATGTCTTTAGTTTTTCTTAACTCTCTTTATTATTTACACTACTTTTGTGTACCACCGTATAGAACTTAACGATACAACAATAATAATCTGTTTATTCACTGTACTAGTTCACACAAGTATTCGCTAGATCTTTACAACCACGACTTATTTTGTTCACACGCAACTTCACACAAGGCTGACTAAATTCACTCTCTCTGCTGCTTGCTTTGTGCAGCCCTTTTATAGTCCGCACACACGCGTATCAATCAGTACGATGAACGTTCTCGATGTGGAAGGTTCTCGCACGCGCCTTCTCGAGAACTCTATTGCTAGTACATTGTTGTTTGTGTACTCGCTTATGTTATGTACCAGACGCTACCAGGTTCGATACATATTTGTCGTAGCTGGTCTAATTTATGTTGTTGTTGCTACCTGGTTCGTTGTACACATGTGTGTGTGTGCAGCTTTAGATAATCAACACGTTCTTTGTATTCTTAGTGTTAGTGCGTATTTGTGTCGTGTGTATTGTGTTGGTGTAGCTGGTAGCTTTTGTTTATCGTTTTTATTGTTAAACGATATTAGGTCGTTTCGATTTATGTAACAATATAATCAATAAATATAGGCCCTGCTCAACGAAATATGTACCGCTGATGCCATCAGCCCAAATTCAAAACCAAACTGACCTTAGGAATGCATTGGACTCTTTTAGATATCGTCTCAAATTCGATCAAATTAGTTTTCTATGATCGTTTAGTTAAATAGTAGAATTTACAGTACAGTACAAGCCTAAGTCATGACGCAAGTTGCAATCAGCGAAACGTTGCGTTTCGTTTTTAGTTTAGAGTTAGGATATAAAAACTTATTGGTAATTAAATTCAGACTGAAAATATAATAAATATATGATGAAAATTTATTTTAATACCCTCTTATATTACTCAACTATTTGTGTCTTAGGCAAGGTTTTATTTTTTCTTTATATGTGATGGCAACTTGTATTTTATCTATTCTACTCGATTTATTTACTTCGCTTTATTTATTTCTTTTAAATATCAGAAAACAGATGGCATCAAACGGTTTGAAATTTTCATTGCGGGTTATTCTTGACAAAAAAAAAGACTGATTGATATCAGTTAATATATTACTGTCTTCATGTTTTGCAATATTAATATTACCTCATTTTGCGGTAATTATTGCAAAAAAAAAAAAAAAATTAGCATTTCAAAAAACAATTTCTTAAAAAGTGTAAAAGTTTATCAATTCAGAAGTCAGTTTTTATTTACAATAGGTCAAGATTGTGTTTTCACATTAAAGAAAACTAAAATGTTTATGTTATTTCATTAAAAAAAGTTATTCTTACTTTGAACCAAAAACATTTTTTCATTTGTTCATATTCACCCCTATCGCAAATAACTACTCCCATAAAAAAATTCCCAAATTTCCTCATTTCCTATTGTAAATCATTCCCAAAAAAATTTTTTGGGAGTGAATTCACAAACACAAAAAATATTGTATCGCCAATGTTTATTCCCAAAAATTATTTTTTAAAATTAATTCCCAAAACTTGCCAATGGGAACAAGAAGGGAACATGTAAGTTATAAATTGTTTTGGTGTTGTTTTTTTAAAACTAAGTATATTGTTTAATTTAAGGAATGCAAATGTAATACTAGTACAAGTTGGAGTGTGATATTTGCAAAGAAGGCTGTTTTTTAGGTCAAAGTATTCCAGAGAAGACTGGATTTATTTTGTTTTGTTTTTTGTATGTACATATATGTAAAAGTGATGAAAGTAAACTTGCTATGCTAATATGAATGCGTTCAGCTTCATTCAGATGTGTTCCTTGAATAACTTCATCAACTTACAATATATGCATAAATTATGTAACGCACTGCAAATATTAACCATTTGAGCACTTTTCTTTGGGGAGTAGTGTAACTCTCATGCTCCACGCAAACAACGCCATCTGTTTTTAAGAACTCGTTGGTGCTTTCCACAATATAACGCGCTCGAGAATGCACTTCGTTAAATTTTGCTTCTGCTGATCCGTCTGCGGCATTTCTATAGGGTACTAGCATCCATGGCTCAGAGGCATACCCGCCGTCTCCTAAAATATATTTGTATTATATGTATATGTAATAATTATTACAAAAGTATACCTAGATCTTTGCTGCAACCTTTCCATGGATTGTTTCTCCTCTTCCTGCAAAAAAAAACGAAGATACACACAAATAATTTTTTAAGATTTGTATTTTTCTTTGAAAAATTGTTGATAGGTAATTCACAATAAATTTTTTTGTTTATACAGCATTTATAACTAATTCACAATAAAAACTTTTATTCCCAATATATTCGCAATACCGATTTTTTGGGATGGGAAAAAAGTTTACTCCCAAATAATTTATTCCCATAATATTCACGATAAGGGTGATTATTAATATTATTCACAAAAAGCTCACGTTGATCCATAAATAAGAAATAGATTACAAAACGATTACTACTAAAAAAAATTTTAGTGTCAAAAAACTCCACATATTATTTTTAATTTCATTGAATAACAAACAAACAAAGATTATATAGCTTCAGTACTTAGTATGTACGTCTTTGGTGGCTGCCACACATTGTAATCTTGTTGTCCTTGAGTGAACTAACTTCTGTAAGTTTACTGGTATACATGGTATACTTTGCCACTTCTCCAATATTTCAGCCTTTTTAATTGGCCTTATTTGTTATATACAACAATGGTGCATTTGCTAGGAATGGTGTTTTTTTGGAGGTTTTTAAGATTAGAATTTAACTTTTTTCCATTTTTGAGGAAATAAATTTCTTAAAAGGTTGACTATTGAATATGATGTATATTTTTATAAAATGCTGACTCTCCAAAACTTACAAAATAATTTTGTTTGTTAAAAACACGATTACTTCGAAGATAAAAAGAATGTCGAAAGAGTAAGTTGTCGCCCGTAGATTTGATTATATTTGCTTTTGAATAAAGTTCTCCTCATTTCATTTTTGCGGTATTTTCAGTATTACCTTTCGGCTAACTTTCTTTTGATTCTGAAAGAAATTTAGGACCGGAAAACCGAAAATTGTGTTTACTAGGTCTTGTGTGAGTTAAGGCTTGATTTTTCTGGTATTCGATACTATATTGGAATCTGACCAATAGAAAATTCCATTCCAAATTGTTGAGATTTCACATTTCTTTGCTTAAAGTTCGGATAAATTACCTGTTTGCGTCCTATAATCAATAGAAAAGTCTTTTTTGAAAAAATCTACAGTAAAAACCAAGGTCTTATAGCAAGAAAAGGAGAAGCTGATGTGCCATAATTTATCATACTTAAGTCATATAACGTAATTGGATCACTTACATTTTTTCTTCATAAAATTAACTGATAGTTACGATCTCCATCTTTACCAGGAATTGTCGGTACATTTTATATATTCAGCTGATAAAGCCAATATCTTAAACGAAAAAATATGAAGAGTTATTAATAGTTCTTGTTGTATCGTTCGATCAATCATTAGAACTTCATTCAATGAATTGTTTGTCACAATGACGAATAATATAGTGTGAAAAATTTAGACAATCAAAGCTAACGGGTGATATATGACCAAGTTGAAACCACTTTATAATTTGGAAGCCGTTTTTCTAAGTTACGTTGATCTTTACTTTTTATTACAATGCTACATGACAATGAACGTGGAATATATTGAGTTCATACCATCAATCACCCATGCAAGAGATGTATTTATGAGCCAAGGATATCCATTTAAGGAATACTTCAAAGAAAATTTTGGAACTAAATAAAATATCAATATGCTGACGAATGTAAAACTAGGGATTCCCTAAGATGTTGAGACGAAATAGACATTTGATCAGAAAATTTGTTTTCCATTCAATATCAGATACTCTGGACTTAACGGTCGTTATTACAAAATATGTCGATTGGAGGAATAGAAATTTTCTTTTTGTGTGATATGGTTGACCTCGTAACAAGAATTCCGTTCCAGCATTGGGTGTTGACTGAGCGTTATTTTTGCATAAGGACTTATGATGTCATATTATACAAGTACGACGAGATTTTGATGAGCATTGAGGAATCAAATGACCCCTTCTAAGGCAATTTGGACAGAAGATTCAAAATCAAAACGACGAGGTGTTGGTAATAATAAATAATTGGAACCGTTTTCAATGAAGTGATCATTAGACTTGCAATATTCACAAGTCGTACTTTCGCCAATAAATGATGACTCGGTGAGTTTGGAAACTACTTTAGATTCGTTATCACGAAGCTGTAAACGATACTTCTTATATACTTCTCACTTAAATTGACATCGACGACTCTGAATTGAGGAGAATTGATTCCAAGATGGCAGAGATTTGAACTCTTGTTACTCGTCCTAAACATTTCTTATTCTACATCAATTTTTGCCAGTACAATGTGAATGAGAATGCTTATTGTGTCGCAGTTATAAGTTGATATTGTTATTTTTTGGGTTGGATAAAGAGAAAATGAGAGTAACATATTTGTTTTCCTATATTTCTCACAAGGAAATACTTGTGGTTGATAGTGGAATACAATAAGTAACTTATTGTACTATGCAAATAAAATTTCGTATGTATAATTGACATGATGATTGATGTACAGTGAAGGTAGAAAAGGGATTTTTTGGGAAAAAGGAGGAATTGTTTAGGTAGGGCCTGGAGATAAAGTGATGTGAATTTGGAGCGCCTAGGTTGAGGGGAAAGTGTTTTACCCCTTAAAGTGTCGGCGGGTGAGTTGGTGGTGAAAAGTTCTTCCATCAATTGTAGGTGGCCGTTTAACCGAGGAAGATTGATGAAAGCGTTCCGGAGATATGACGATATTATTAAACTGTTCGCTGGACGCACGCTTTATTGTTGCTATTAGTATTTACTTACAACACTAAATCTTGCTTTTGTATTTATATATTTAAAAATACTTATGGGTACAACAGTTATTTCAAAGGAAGAACATAGCCTATAACATACCCTACCAGAACAATGACGGTCCCATCAAGTTATTAAGGGCAATGTAAAAAACTTGATGCTAACATTCGTGTACATGTGATTTTGCTTCTCTTTTTAACACATTGTTACGTTTTTACCCTTTTAAAAACGTTAAAAATATGAGTTCGTAGATTGCAAATTAAAAAAAATAAATTTGTGTTTAATTTTAATTCCTTATTGCTCGCACAATTACGTGTGGCACCTTTGGTAAAATTGACTTAATTGTTAAATTTACTTAAATTGTTATTCTTTTTGTACACTCGTTCGTTAGAACTTCGAACCACTATTCTCTTCACACGCAACGCAACGTGTCTTCGCACAAGACTGACTGAATTCTTTCTCTTCTCGTTGCTCGCTTTGTCTTGCCTTTTATATCGCTGGATCAACAGTCTAATGAATACTCTCGGACAGTGATGCCAACTCTTAGGACACCAAACGCGTGAACAAAAATGAAAAACGCTAAATTGAAAAAAATTACGTTTTTAGTACAATACAATTTCATTTTTTTTTTTTCAAAAAAGCGCAAAAAGGTAGCCCCCCTTTTTAAAACAGTCTTTTCAGATAAAAACACTACAGTTTTTAAACAAAACAATTTATTAATAGATATTATTGCTTTTGAGATCATTTTACATTCAATAGAATTAAGGTACTAGATTAGTTTCAAATAGAATTTACATTACAATCTTTTAAAGTTGGTCATTGTTAAATAGATTTGTACTTCTTGGTATCCCTCTCTGTGGCGGGCTTGACACCAAACTCTAAGTCACCAGGAAGTTTTATCTCAGCCCCAAAAATAATCTTGGTGGATGATCTAGATGTTGAATCACGGAACGTGGATCGGTAAGCCAGTAGAAACCTCGGAATGTGTTCGTCCCAATCCTTCTGTTGCTCGCTCACTACTTTCCGTAAGTATTCCTCCAGGATTCGATTAAACCGTTCTACCATTCCGTCGGACTGTGGCTGAAGCGGCATTGTTCGAGTCTTCTTAATTCCGTATACCTGACACATTTCCTTGAATACGGCTGACTCGAAATTTCTACCTTGATCGGAATGTAGCTCCATTGGAACCCCGTAGCGGCATAACCAGTTGTTCACGAAAACATTTACTACAGTATTCGCATCCTGATTGGGTATAGTATACACTTCCGGCCATTTGCTGAAGTAATCCGCCACGACGAGAACATATCTTGCTGACATCCAACCCAGTAAAAACGTTGTTTTAGTTTTACAGCGTCTTTGTCACCCCGCTAGCTCCATTATGGTCCTCCGCTAGCTCCATTATGGAACTCATGTAAGACTTCATTCATTTTGGAGGAAGGCACTACTATTATGTTGGATGAGGTCTTGCCATCAGCGCTTTCCCAATGTCGATATAAGCATCCGTATATCACTTTTAAACTGTCCCATTGCTCCCAACATGCTTTTGTTAGAGGACCTTCTGCTAATATCTCATTTCTGGTAGGCCGTCTGTCCTCCTCAGCCACTATTATCATCGCCAATATTGGGTCATTTCTTTGAGCTTCGGACCAGTCTTCGTTAGGTTCGATCTGCATAAGCCGGGTATCAATGATGGATTCCTTCTTCTCGGCTTTCGCGCAATGTTTACACTCCAAATTACAAGGTCGGCGTGAGAGAGCATCAGCATTTCCATGTTTTATACCCCTTCGGTGTTCACTGCTGAAGTCGTAAGTCTGGAGGCGCCCAATCCAACGTGCTAACTGTCCTTCAGGGCTCTTTAATTGCAGCAGCCATCTCAGTGCGGAATGATCAGTCCTTAGCAGAAAATGTTGGCCATACAGATACTTATGGTAGTGTTTTATGCATTCCAGCACTGCGAGTAGCTCACGTCGGGTCACACAATATTTCCGTTCAGGCTTTGACAGTGTGCGACTGTAGTAGCCCACGACTTTCTCCGTACCGTTGACCACTTGGGAAAGTACACCACCGATACAATATCCGGTAGCATCACTATCTAGAATGAATTTTTCTCCTGGGACTGGATACGCCAAAACTGGTGCAGCACACAATGCTTCTTTTAGTGTCTGGAATACGTTTTCTTGTGACTTACCCCATTGATACACTCTTGATTTCTTGTTGAGCTCATACAAGCTTGCAGCCACGCTAACAAAGTAAGGCACAAAGCGTCTATAGTATGTGTATAGTTCCAAAAAACTTCATGAAGATTCTGGGGACGAGGCCAGCCCGTTACTGCTCGTATTTTATCTTCATCCGTGGATATGCCATCTGCTGTAACTAGATTTTTTTTTCATAAATTAATTTCTTTATTTACTTCATGTTTTATACAACTTGTATGTGTATAGTATGTGCATAGTTCCAAAAAACTTCATGAAGATTCTGGGGACGAGGCCAGCCCGTTACTGCTCGTATTTTATCTTCATCCGTGGATATGCCATCTGCTGTAACAAAATTTTTTTTTCATAAATTAATTTCTTTATTTACTTCATGTTTTATACAACTTGTATTAGGTTTACAATTTAAAATTATAACAATAAATATCGAAATAATAACAAAATTAAAATAAAATTAAAAAAAAACTAAAATTATTAATTCATTACTATTAATTAATTACTAGTTCCGCGAAGCAATATAGCTTGTCTACAGAAGTATTAAATAAATAGGTTTTAGTGTGTTTGCTAAATGTGTTTGCTAAATGTTCTTGCAGTCGTCGTAGTCTAGTTCGCTTATTAGACGTAAAGCAACGATTCAAACCAGGGTACCAAATATTCACTAACTTATCACTCACGCTCATGAAAAAGAAAAAGAATTTTGTTTTGTTATCTTCCATTCGTGAACAAAAACAAACAAAAATAAAAGTTTGTTTTATTCATTCATGTATGATATTGTTAGTAATGTTTTTTATTTTCGTTCAAAATTGAGAGAATAAGAAAAACATTTTTTCATGCACATGCACATTTTTGAGAAATAACATTTTTGTAAAAATCTCACAAATGAAAGAGCATAAAGTTTTATTTTCCAATGTTGAGAGTGTTCGGGTTTTTGCATGCAAGAATAAAACAAAAATATGTGCACAGACTGGTAAAACAAAAATTTTGTGCAATTTTATGATGGCTTTTTTGTTTGTGTTTTCCATGCAAACAGGCAGGCAAGTGAAATAGCCTGTGTTACAGAAACATCACATAAATTGTTTAAAGAAATGAGTCACATGTGAACCATGATCGTATTACAATACGCTCATGTGTGGCATATATGACTCATTGGATAGCGAAGTTGTTAAAGTAAACCGTTATAACAAAAACATGTGCACAAGTTGTGCCTAACAACTAAGAAATCAAAATATTGTGCTACATACATACATATTGAATGCAAAAAAATGAGAAAACATCTTTTGTTTGTGAAAAAATTAAAATGAAAAATTTTCATGATAAATTTTCATGAAAAATTGTCATGAAAAATTTTCATTTTCATTCATTTTTGTAAAGTAGCAAATAAAACAAACAACGCACATATGAAAATAAGAAACAAACTACAAAAAGTGCGAACACATAAGATAAAAAAACAACAACATTAATGAGTATGTACTAAACGTGTGTACAAGACATTAAAATTGTACAGTATTGTATTTTTCTCATGAGCGAATATTTACTGTAGCTGCAAATATAAATAAGAGTGAAGCATAGATAGAGAACAAAAAAACAACTGCACTCATAAACCATTGCACAACAATACAAAAGAGAGTTGTGTGAAGAGTACAGCAAAAATATTGTACACTTCATAGTGTCACAACGTGCATTTCTTTTTGCAGTAAGTGTGAAAGAAAAAAGGTTTTTTTTTTTTTTTTCAGAATAAAGAAAGAGTATTTATTCAATAGCAGACGTCGGCACCAATAGCCCCGGGGGCCTTCGGCTTTTTACACACATAGGACACGAACATCAACGAATATTAACATAGCAATTTGAAGAGAGATTGTTGTTGGAAGAGTTCATGGCAGAAGCAAAGAATGTATAGAAACACTTATGTACGCATATTTTTCAACGTAGACACTACTGAAATTCATTTGACAATACTGAAAATTTAGTTTCAGTAGTGAAATATGCTCTTACAATACAAAGCATATTTTCATTACTTCACAGATAAATGAGTGCTGTTGTATACTTTGAATAAAAGAGAAATACACATTTCAGTGTACTCGTATAATCAAGACCAACAAAAAGAGAACAATTCAGTATAGCATTTAGTGAAGGGTAAGCTAGCAAGATGTCTTGTGCACGCGTCTAGTATGTACTTTAATGAGAGCGATGAGAAGGCCTTTCATATTTGTACATTTTACATTTCTTACTTCTCACAATTCATATTCGCGAATATGTACCAAAATAAAAAAAATAAATGTTTTCATTTATGAATGCTTAAAATGAAAACAATTCTTCGCTACTCATTTGCGAAAAGTGAGCATAAAACAAAAAGTTTGAAAAGTACACTCGTGTATATTTATCATAAATGTTTAAATTTATGTGTTCATACATGAATTTTTCTGAACCCTGGTTCAAACTCTAGGTCAGGCATCAAAACGAAATATGAAAAAATATTTCTTCGGCGACTTCCCCTCAGCAGATTTCTGGAATAAACTCAGAGTAAATAAAATTGCAAGAAATGCAGAAACTCTTGACGTTCTGGGCATTTAAATTCAGTGAATGGAATACAACTCTCATGTATGGGCCGGTGCCTAAACTTCTATTTTGAGACTCGCCCGCGTACAGAAGAGATCGAATGTTGTCGGGTATCCAACTCCATTGATTCATTAGAGCATCGTTGCAATGTGGCTTGTGTTTCACTGTTCTATCGCTACTACAACAGATTTTGCTCGAGGGAACTTGTTTCCGAGAATTATGTATTCCTACGTAACACTCTTCTTTCTCGGCGGGCACCTCCGCTTGTTCTTGATTGCTCGCAACCTTCATTACACACAAAATGCGTTCTTAAGTCGGACGATTGGCATGTGTAACTCCCTTCCTGCAGAGGTCTTTCCTGTCACTTATGGTATAAAATGTTTCGAACCTAGTGTCCGCAAACACTACTCCCTCTTTCCTCCTTCCCATAACATATTTTCATAGTTCCAGCACAATGCACAGCATGAGTAGTGTTGGTCGTACGAAAAAAATAATAGCACCTGCCTTTGGTCTTCCTAGGGTAATATTAGAAGCTATATTCGAATCTTTAAAAATAGTCTGCAACGGCAGATGGTAAATTATGCTCAATTACGAAAAGTGCCAATCTTATTTCAAAATTCTTGGTGTTGCATTTCTTTTCTTTTTTATCATTTCTTTTTAAGAGGCTTTAAATGGACAAGTAAATAAAATTATGTAAATTTTTAACTTCCAAAAATCGTCAAAATAAGAGTATAAATCGTCATATCGTCAATATTATATTTCTTGGACTATGTGTGTATCCCAAAAACAGCGTATTTAACTTGATAAATATTGTTCTAAAATTCGAGATCATTTCTCATTGTTATTAGTGAATCTTACCGTAATATTTCTTTAGGTGTATAATCGAAACCTGAAAAAAGCGACATAAACCTTCTTCTTTAGAAGCTGACAAGCAACTGATTGCATTTTTACGAGCATTCATATCACATTTCTTTTTTACGAACATTGTTGATTTTCGTGGGCTATGTGTGTAAAAAACCGAAAATGTTCGGCCCCTGAGGGCTGTGGGTGTCTACAACTGACTCAACCCTTTCGTTACCGCAGTCCATTTCGCCGGAGTGGTGCAACTGAACTTTAAATAAAATAAATAAATAATATATATATTGTTACGTTTTTACCTTTTTAAAAACGTTTAAATATGAGTTCGTAATTGCAAATAAAGTAAAAACAAATATGTGGTTATTTTCTCTTAAATCTCTTTATTATTCACACTACTTTTGTGTGCCACCGTATAGAACTTAACGATACAACAATAATAATCTGCTTATTCACTTTATTAGTTCACACTGGATCTTTACAACCACGACTTATTTTATTCACACGCAACTTCACACAAGGCTGACTGAATTAATTCTGACTACTGCTTGCTTTGTCCAGCCATTTTATAGTCCGCACGCACGTATGATCAGTATGATGAACGTTCTCGATGTGGAAGGTTCTCGCTCGCGCCTTCTCGAGACTTCTGCTAGTACATTGTTGTTTGTGTACTTTGCTTATGTTGTCCGTTACATATTTGTCGTAGCTGGTTTACTTTATGTTGTTGTTGCTACCTGGTTCGTTGTACACATGTGTGTGTGCAGCTTTAGATAATCAACACGTTCTTTGTATTCTTAGTGTTAGTGCGTATTTGTGTCGTGTGTATTGTGTTGGTGTAGCTGGTAGCTTTTGTTTATCGTTTTTATTGTTAAACGATATTAGGTCGTTTCGATTTATGTAACAATATAATCAATAAATATAGGCCCTGCTCAACGAAATATGTACCGCTGATGCCATCAGCCCAAATTCAAAACCAAACTGACCTTAGGAATGCATTGGACTCTTTTAGATATCGTCTCAAATTCGATCAAATTAGTTTTCTATGATCGTTTAGTTAAATAGTAGAATTTACAGTACAGTACAAGCCTAAGTCATGACGCAAGTTGCAATCAGCGAAACGTTGCGTTTCGTTTTTAGTTTAGAGTTAGGATATAAAAACTTATTGGTAATTAAATTCAGACTGAAAATATAATAAATATATGATGAAAATTTATTTTAATACCCTCTTATATTACTCAACTATTTGTGTCTTAGGCAAGGTTTTATTTTTTCTTTATATGTGATGGCAACTTGTATTTTATCTATTCTACTCGATTTATTTACTTCGCTTTATTTATTTCTTTTAAATATCAGAAAACAGATGGCATCAAACGGTTTGAAATTTTCATTGCGGGTTATTCTTGACAAAAAAAAAGACTGATTGATATCAGTTAATATATTACTGTCTTCATGTTTTGCAATATTAATATTACCTCATTTTGCGGTAATTATTGCAAAAAAAAAAAAAAAATTAGCATTTCAAAAAACAATTTCTTAAAAAGTGTAAAAGTTTATCAATTCAGAAGTCAGTTTTTATTTACAATAGGTCAAGATTGTGTTTTCACATTAAAGAAAACTAAAATGTTTATGTTATTTCATTAAAAAAAGTTATTCTTACTTTGAACCAAAAACATTTTTTCATTTGTTCATATTCACCCCTATCGCAAATAACTACTCCCATAAAAAAATTCCCAAATTTCCTCATTTCCTATTGTAAATCATTCCCAAAAAAATTTTTTGGGAGTGAATTCACAAACACAAAAAATATTGTATCGCCAATGTTTATTCCCAAAAATTATTTTTTAAAATTAATTCCCAAAACTTGCCAATGGGAACAAGAAGGGAACATGTAAGTTATAAATTGTTTTGGTGTTGTTTTTTTAAAACTAAGTATATTGTTTAATTTAAGGAATGCAAATGTAATACTAGTACAAGTTGGAGTGTGATATTTGCAAAGAAGGCTGTTTTTTAGGTCAAAGTATTCCAGAGAAGACTGGATTTATTTTGTTTTGTTTTTTGTATGTACATATATGTAAAAGTGATGAAAGTAAACTTGCTATGCTAATATGAATGCGTTCAGCTTCATTCAGATGTGTTCCTTGAATAACTTCATCAACTTACAATATATGCATAAATTATGTAACGCACTGCAAATATTAACCATTTGAGCACTTTTCTTTGGGGAGTAGTGTAACTCTCATGCTCCACGCAAACAACGCCATCTGTTTTTAAGAACTCGTTGGTGCTTTCCACAATATAACGCGCTCGAGAATGCACTTCGTTAAATTTTGCTTCTGCTGATCCGTCTGCGGCATTTCTATAGGGTACTAGCATCCATGGCTCAGAGGCATACCCGCCGTCTCCTAAAATATATTTGTATTATATGTATATGTAATAATTATTACAAAAGTATACCTAGATCTTTGCTGCAACCTTTCCATGGATTGTTTCTCCTCTTCCTGCAAAAAAAAACGAAGATACACACAAATAATTTTTTAAGATTTGTATTTTTCTTTGAAAAATTGTTGATAGGTAATTCACAATAAATTTTTTTGTTTATACAGCATTTATAACTAATTCACAATAAAAACTTTTATTCCCAATATATTCGCAATACCGATTTTTTGGGATGGGAAAAAAGTTTACTCCCAAATAATTTATTCCCATAATATTCACGATAAGGGTGATTATTAATATTATTCACAAAAAGCTCACGTTGATCCATAAATAAGAAATAGATTACAAAACGATTACTACTAAAAAAAATTTTAGTGTCAAAAAACTCCACATATTATTTTTAATTTCATTGAATAACAAACAAACAAAGATTATATAGCTTCAGTACTTAGTATGTACGTCTTTGGTGGCTGCCACACATTGTAATCTTGTTGTCCTTGAGTGAACTAACTTCTGTAAGTTTACTGGTATACATGGTATACTTTGCCACTTCTCCAATATTTCAGCCTTTTTAATTGGCCTTATTTGTTATATACAACAATGGTGCATTTGCTAGGAATGGTGTTTTTTTGGAGGTTTTTAAGATTAGAATTTAACTTTTTTCCATTTTTGAGGAAATAAATTTCTTAAAAGGTTGACTATTGAATATGATGTATATTTTTATAAAATGCTGACTCTCCAAAACTTACAAAATAATTTTGTTTGTTAAAAACACGATTACTTCGAAGATAAAAAGAATGTCGAAAGAGTAAGTTGTCGCCCGTAGATTTGATTATATTTGCTTTTGAATAAAGTTCTCCTCATTTCATTTTTGCGGTATTTTCAGTATTACCTTTCGGCTAACTTTCTTTTGATTCTGAAAGAAATTTAGGACCGGAAAACCGAAAATTGTGTTTACTAGGTCTTGTGTGAGTTAAGGCTTGATTTTTCTGGTATTCGATACTATATTGGAATCTGACCAATAGAAAATTCCATTCCAAATTGTTGAGATTTCACATTTCTTTGCTTAAAGTTCGGATAAATTACCTGTTTGCGTCCTATAATCAATAGAAAAGTCTTTTTTGAAAAAATCTACAGTAAAAACCAAGGTCTTATAGCAAGAAAAGGAGAAGCTGATGTGCCATAATTTATCATACTTAAGTCATATAACGTAATTGGATCACTTACATTTTTTCTTCATAAAATTAACTGATAGTTACGATCTCCATCTTTACCAGGAATTGTCGGTACATTTTATATATTCAGCTGATAAAGCCAATATCTTAAACGAAAAAATATGAAGAGTTATTAATAGTTCTTGTTGTATCGTTCGATCAATCATTAGAACTTCATTCAATGAATTGTTTGTCACAATGACGAATAATATAGTGTGAAAAATTTAGACAATCAAAGCTAACGGGTGATATATGACCAAGTTGAAACCACTTTATAATTTGGAAGCCGTTTTTCTAAGTTACGTTGATCTTTACTTTTTATTACAATGCTACATGACAATGAACGTGGAATATATTGAGTTCATACCATCAATCACCCATGCAAGAGATGTATTTATGAGCCAAGGATATCCATTTAAGGAATACTTCAAAGAAAATTTTGGAACTAAATAAAATATCAATATGCTGACGAATGTAAAACTAGGGATTCCCTAAGATGTTGAGACGAAATAGACATTTGATCAGAAAATTTGTTTTCCATTCAATATCAGATACTCTGGACTTAACGGTCGTTATTACAAAATATGTCGATTGGAGGAATAGAAATTTTCTTTTTGTGTGATATGGTTGACCTCGTAACAAGAATTCCGTTCCAGCATTGGGTGTTGACTGAGCGTTATTTTTGCATAAGGACTTATGATGTCATATTATACAAGTACGACGAGATTTTGATGAGCATTGAGGAATCAAATGACCCCTTCTAAGGCAATTTGGACAGAAGATTCAAAATCAAAACGACGAGGTGTTGGTAATAATAAATAATTGGAACCGTTTTCAATGAAGTGATCATTAGACTTGCAATATTCACAAGTCGTACTTTCGCCAATAAATGATGACTCGGTGAGTTTGGAAACTACTTTAGATTCGTTATCACGAAGCTGTAAACGATACTTCTTATATACTTCTCACTTAAATTGACATCGACGACTCTGAATTGAGGAGAATTGATTCCAAGATGGCAGAGATTTGAACTCTTGTTACTCGTCCTAAACATTTCTTATTCTACATCAATTTTTGCCAGTACAATGTGAATGAGAATGCTTATTGTGTCGCAGTTATAAGTTGATATTGTTATTTTTTGGGTTGGATAAAGAGAAAATGAGAGTAACATATTTGTTTTCCTATATTTCTCACAAGGAAATACTTGTGGTTGATAGTGGAATACAATAAGTAACTTATTGTACTATGCAAATAAAATTTCGTATGTATAATTGACATGATGATTGATGTACAGTGAAGGTAGAAAAGGGATTTTTTGGGAAAAAGGAGGAATTGTTTAGGTAGGGCCTGGAGATAAAGTGATGTGAATTTGGAGCGCCTAGGTTGAGGGGAAAGTGTTTTACCCCTTAAAGTGTCGGCGGGTGAGTTGGTGGTGAAAAGTTCTTCCATCAATTGTAGGTGGCCGTTTAACCGAGGAAGATTGATGAAAGCGTTCCGGAGATATGACGATATTATTAAACTGTTCGCTGGACGCACGCTTTATTGTTGCTATTAGTATTTACTTACAACACTAAATCTTGCTTTTGTATTTATATATTTAAAAATACTTATGGGTACAACAGTTATTTCAAAGGAAGAACATAGCCTATAACATACCCTACCAGAACAATGACGGTCCCATCAAGTTATTAAGGGCAATGTAAAAAACTTGATGCTAACATTCGTGTACATGTGATTTTGCTTCTCTTTTTAACACATTGTTACGTTTTTACCCTTTTAAAAACGTTAAAAATATGAGTTCGTAGATTGCAAATTAAAAAAAATAAATTTGTGTTTAATTTTAATTCCTTATTGCTCGCACAATTACGTGTGGCACCTTTGGTAAAATTGACTTAATTGTTAAATTTACTTAAATTGTTATTCTTTTTGTACACTCGTTCGTTAGAACTTCGAACCACTATTCTCTTCACACGCAACGCAACGTGTCTTCGCACAAGACTGACTGAATTCTTTCTCTTCTCGTTGCTCGCTTTGTCTTGCCTTTTATATCGCTGGATCAACAGTCTAATGAATACTCTCGGACAGTGATGCCAACTCTTAGGACACCAAACGCGTGAACAAAAATGAAAAACGCTAAATTGAAAAAAATTACGTTTTTAGTACAATACAATTTCATTTTTTTTTTTTCAAAAAAGCGCAAAAAGGTAGCCCCCCTTTTTAAAACAGTCTTTTCAGATAAAAACACTACAGTTTTTAAACAAAACAATTTATTAATAGATATTATTGCTTTTGAGATCATTTTACATTCAATAGAATTAAGGTACTAGATTAGTTTCAAATAGAATTTACATTACAATCTTTTAAAGTTGGTCATTGTTAAATAGATTTGTACTTCTTGGTATCCCTCTCTGTGGCGGGCTTGACACCAAACTCTAAGTCACCAGGAAGTTTTATCTCAGCCCCAAAAATAATCTTGGTGGATGATCTAGATGTTGAATCACGGAACGTGGATCGGTAAGCCAGTAGAAACCTCGGAATGTGTTCGTCCCAATCCTTCTGTTGCTCGCTCACTACTTTCCGTAAGTATTCCTCCAGGATTCGATTAAACCGTTCTACCATTCCGTCGGACTGTGGCTGAAGCGGCATTGTTCGAGTCTTCTTAATTCCGTATACCTGACACATTTCCTTGAATACGGCTGACTCGAAATTTCTACCTTGATCGGAATGTAGCTCCATTGGAACCCCGTAGCGGCATAACCAGTTGTTCACGAAAACATTTACTACAGTATTCGCATCCTGATTGGGTATAGTATACACTTCCGGCCATTTGCTGAAGTAATCCGCCACGACGAGAACATATCTTGCTGACATCCAACCCAGTAAAAACGTTGTTTTAGTTTTACAGCGTCTTTGTCACCCCGCTAGCTCCATTATGGTCCTCCGCTAGCTCCATTATGGAACTCATGTAAGACTTCATTCATTTTGGAGGAAGGCACTACTATTATGTTGGATGAGGTCTTGCCATCAGCGCTTTCCCAATGTCGATATAAGCATCCGTATATCACTTTTAAACTGTCCCATTGCTCCCAACATGCTTTTGTTAGAGGACCTTCTGCTAATATCTCATTTCTGGTAGGCCGTCTGTCCTCCTCAGCCACTATTATCATCGCCAATATTGGGTCATTTCTTTGAGCTTCGGACCAGTCTTCGTTAGGTTCGATCTGCATAAGCCGGGTATCAATGATGGATTCCTTCTTCTCGGCTTTCGCGCAATGTTTACACTCCAAATTACAAGGTCGGCGTGAGAGAGCATCAGCATTTCCATGTTTTATACCCCTTCGGTGTTCACTGCTGAAGTCGTAAGTCTGGAGGCGCCCAATCCAACGTGCTAACTGTCCTTCAGGGCTCTTTAATTGCAGCAGCCATCTCAGTGCGGAATGATCAGTCCTTAGCAGAAAATGTTGGCCATACAGATACTTATGGTAGTGTTTTATGCATTCCAGCACTGCGAGTAGCTCACGTCGGGTCACACAATATTTCCGTTCAGGCTTTGACAGTGTGCGACTGTAGTAGCCCACGACTTTCTCCGTACCGTTGACCACTTGGGAAAGTACACCACCGATACAATATCCGGTAGCATCACTATCTAGAATGAATTTTTCTCCTGGGACTGGATACGCCAAAACTGGTGCAGCACACAATGCTTCTTTTAGTGTCTGGAATACGTTTTCTTGTGACTTACCCCATTGATACACTCTTGATTTCTTGTTGAGCTCATACAAGCTTGCAGCCACGCTAACAAAGTAAGGCACAAAGCGTCTATAGTATGTGTATAGTTCCAAAAAACTTCATGAAGATTCTGGGGACGAGGCCAGCCCGTTACTGCTCGTATTTTATCTTCATCCGTGGATATGCCATCTGCTGTAACTAGATTTTTTTTCATAAATTAATTTCTTTATTTACTTCATGTTTTATACAACTTGTATGTGTATAGTATGTGCATAGTTCCAAAAAACTTCATGAAGATTCTGGGGACGAGGCCAGCCCGTTACTGCTCGTATTTTATCTTCATCCGTGGATATGCCATCTGCTGTAACAAAATTTTTTTTTCATAAATTAATTTCTTTATTTACTTCATGTTTTATACAACTTGTATTAGGTTTACAATTTAAAATTATAACAATAAATATCGAAATAATAACAAAATTAAAATAAAATTAAAAAAAAACTAAAATTATTAATTCATTACTATTAATTAATTACTAGTTCCGCGAAGCAATATAGCTTGTCTACAGAAGTATTAAATAAATAGGTTTTAGTGTGTTTGCTAAATGTGTTTGCTAAATGTTCTTGCAGTCGTCGTAGTCTAGTTCGCTTATTAGACGTAAAGCAACGATTCAAACCAGGGTACCAAATATTCACTAACTTATCACTCACGCTCATGAAAAAGAAAAAGAATTTTGTTTTGTTATCTTCCATTCGTGAACAAAAACAAACAAAAATAAAAGTTTGTTTTATTCATTCATGTATGATATTGTTAGTAATGTTTTTTATTTTCGTTCAAAATTGAGAGAATAAGAAAAACATTTTTTCATGCACATGCACATTTTTGAGAAATAACATTTTTGTAAAAATCTCACAAATGAAAGAGCATAAAGTTTTATTTTCCAATGTTGAGAGTGTTCGGGTTTTTGCATGCAAGAATAAAACAAAAATATGTGCACAGACTGGTAAAACAAAAATTTTGTGCAATTTTATGATGGCTTTTTTGTTTGTGTTTTCCATGCAAACAGGCAGGCAAGTGAAATAGCCTGTGTTACAGAAACATCACATAAATTGTTTAAAGAAATGAGTCACATGTGAACCATGATCGTATTACAATACGCTCATGTGTGGCATATATGACTCATTGGATAGCGAAGTTGTTAAAGTAAACCGTTATAACAAAAACATGTGCACAAGTTGTGCCTAACAACTAAGAAATCAAAATATTGTGCTACATACATACATATTGAATGCAAAAAAATGAGAAAACATCTTTTGTTTGTGAAAAAATTAAAATGAAAAATTTTCATGATAAATTTTCATGAAAAATTGTCATGAAAAATTTTCATTTTCATTCATTTTTGTAAAGTAGCAAATAAAACAAACAACGCACATATGAAAATAAGAAACAAACTACAAAAAGTGCGAACACATAAGATAAAAAAACAACAACATTAATGAGTATGTACTAAACGTGTGTACAAGACATTAAAATTGTACAGTATTGTATTTTTCTCATGAGCGAATATTTACTGTAGCTGCAAATATAAATAAGAGTGAAGCATAGATAGAGAACAAAAAAACAACTGCACTCATAAACCATTGCACAACAATACAAAAGAGAGTTGTGTGAAGAGTACAGCAAAAATATTGTACACTTCATAGTGTCACAACGTGCATTTCTTTTTGCAGTAAGTGTGAAAGAAAAAAGGTTTTTTTTTTTTTTTTTCAGAATAAAGAAAGAGTATTTATTCAATAGCAGACGTCGGCACCAATAGCCCCGGGGGCCTTCGGCTTTTTACACACATAGGACACGAACATCAACGAATATTAACATAGCAATTTGAAGAGAGATTGTTGTTGGAAGAGTTCATGGCAGAAGCAAAGAATGTATAGAAACACTTATGTACGCATATTTTTCAACGTAGACACTACTGAAATTCATTTGACAATACTGAAAATTTAGTTTCAGTAGTGAAATATGCTCTTACAATACAAAGCATATTTTCATTACTTCACAGATAAATGAGTGCTGTTGTATACTTTGAATAAAAGAGAAATACACATTTCAGTGTACTCGTATAATCAAGACCAACAAAAAGAGAACAATTCAGTATAGCATTTAGTGAAGGGTAAGCTAGCAAGATGTCTTGTGCACGCGTCTAGTATGTACTTTAATGAGAGCGATGAGAAGGCCTTTCATATTTGTACATTTTACATTTCTTACTTCTCACAATTCATATTCGCGAATATGTACCAAAATAAAAAAAATAAATGTTTTCATTTATGAATGCTTAAAATGAAAACAATTCTTCGCTACTCATTTGCGAAAAGTGAGCATAAAACAAAAAGTTTGAAAAGTACACTCGTGTATATTTATCATAAATGTTTAAATTTATGTGTTCATACATGAATTTTTCTGAACCCTGGTTCAAACTCTAGGTCAGGCATCAAAACGAAATATGAAAAAATATTTCTTCGGCGACTTCCCCTCAGCAGATTTCTGGAATAAACTCAGAGTAAATAAAATTGCAAGAAATGCAGAAACTCTTGACGTTCTGGGCATTTAAATTCAGTGAATGGAATACAACTCTCATGTATGGGCCGGTGCCTAAACTTCTATTTTGAGACTCGCCCGCGTACAGAAGAGATCGAATGTTGTCGGGTATCCAACTCCATTGATTCATTAGAGCATCGTTGCAATGTGGCTTGTGTTTCACTGTTCTATCGCTACTACAACAGATTTTGCTCGAGGGAACTTGTTTCCGAGAATTATGTATTCCTACGTAACACTCTTCTTTCTCGGCGGGCACCTCCGCTTGTTCTTGATTGCTCGCAACCTTCATTACACACAAAATGCGTTCTTAAGTCGGACGATTGGCATGTGTAACTCCCTTCCTGCAGAGGTCTTTCCTGTCACTTATGGTATAAAATGTTTCGAACCTAGTGTCCGCAAACACTACTCCCTCTTTCCTCCTTCCCATAACATATTTTCATAGTTCCAGCACAATGCACAGCATGAGTAATGTTGGTCGTACGAAAAAAATAATAGCACCTGCCTTTGGTCTTCCTAGGGTAATATTAGAAGCTATATTCGAATCTTTAAAAATAGTCTGCAACGGCAGATGGTAAATTATGCTCAATTACGAAAAGTGCCAATCTTATTTCAAAATTCTTGGTGTTGCATTTCTTTTCTTTTTTATCATTTCTTTTTAAGAGGCTTTAAATGGACAAGTAAATAAAATTATGTAAATTTTTAACTTCCAAAAATCGTCAAAATAAGAGTATAAATCGTCATATCGTCAATATTATATTTCTTGGACTATGTGTGTATCCCAAAAACAGCGTATTTAACTTGATAAATATTGTTCTAAAATTCGAGATCATTTCTCATTGTTATTAGTGAATCTTACCGTAATATTTCTTTAGGTGTATAATCGAAACCTGAAAAAAGCGACATAAACCTTCTTCTTTAGAAGCTGACAAGCAACTGATTGCATTTTTACGAGCATTCATATCACATTTCTTTTTTACGAACATTGTTGATTTTCGTGGGCTATGTGTGTAAAAAACCGAAAATGTTCGGCCCCTGAGGGCTGTGGGTGTCTACAACTGACTCAACCCTTTCGTTACCGCAGTCCATTTCGCCGGAGTGGTGCAACTGAACTTTAAATAAAATAAATAAATAATATATATATTGTTACGTTTTTACCTTTTTAAAAACGTTTAAATATGAGTTCGTAATTGCAAATAAAGTAAAAACAAATATGTGGTTATTTTCTCTTAAATCTCTTTATTATTCACACTACTTTTGTGTGCCACCGTATAGAACTTAACGATACAACAATAATAATCTGCTTATTCACTTTATTAGTTCACACTGGATCTTTACAACCACGACTTATTTTATTCACACGCAACTTCACACAAGGCTGACTGAATTAATTCTGACTACTGCTTGCTTTGTCCAGCCATTTTATAGTCCGCACGCACGTATGATCAGTATGATGAACGTTCTCGATGTGGAAGGTTCTCGCTCGCGCCTTCTCGAGACTTCTGCTAGTACATTGTTGTTTGTGTACTTTGCTTATGTTGTCCGTTACATATTTGTCGTAGCTGGTTTACTTTATGTTGTTGTTGCTACCTGGTTCGTTGTACACATGTGTGTGTGCAGCTTTAGATAATCAACACGTTCGTTGTATTCTTAGTGTTAGTGCGTATTTGTGTCGTGTGCATTGTGTTGGTGTAGCTGGTAGCTTTTGTTTATCGTTTTTATTGTTAAACGATATTAGGTCGTTTCGCTTCGCGTAACACTGCCGCCCACAAAAGCCTGTTCGTCCCGAATAGGCTCATTATCTCCTTTCTCATATTTTGCCAGTCGCTCTATGCGTACGACCTTCCATCCCAGCTGGTTTGTAGCTTGGGAGATAATCCCTTCTTCCGCTTTGGGTTGTATAGCAGAACCATTTGTCCCCCATGGAAGCCCTCTGTGTTTGCCGCATGATCATACCTGGCCTTCATTCTATCACTGACCATTTTTATACGGGTGCGCACAAACTCATGAAGTTCATTTAGGCTTTCACCTTTTCCAGTGTATGTGGCATCCCTCTCTGTGCCGGGCTTAACGCCAAACTCTAAGTCACCGGGCAGCTTTATCTCAGTCCCAAAAATAACCTTGGCGGGTGATCTAGATGTTGAATCATGGACCGCGGATCGGTACGCCAGTAGAAACCTCCGAATATGTTCGTCCCAGTCTTTCTGTTGCTCGCTCACTACTTTTCGCAAGTATTCCTCCAGGGTTCGGTTAAATCGCTCTACCATTCCGTCGGACTGTGGGTGAAGAGGCGTCGTTCGAGTCTTCTTAATGCCATATACTTCGCACATTTCCTTGAATACAGCTGACTCAAAATTTCTGCCTTGATCGGAATGTAGTTCTATTGGAACCCCGTAGCGGCATACCCAGTTGTTCACAAAAATGTTAACTATGGTGTTCGCCTCTTGATTGGGTATGGCATATACTTCCGGCCATTTGCTGAAGTAGTCCATCACAACGAGAACATATCGGTTTCCGGCATTGCTGACTGGAAAAGGGCCTGCAACGTCCATCGCTATCCGCTCGAATGGTGCGCCTGAGGTATACTGTTGCAGCTGACCTCGAGTTCTTCTTACTGGACCTTTAGCTGCAATACACTGGGTACAATTTGCTATCCAGTCCGATACTGCTTGCTGACATCCAACCCAATAAAAACGTTGTTTTAGCCTTTCCAGCGTCTTGGTCACTCCAAGATGTCCTCCGCTGGCTCCATTATGGAACTCCTTTAACACTTCTTTCATTTTGGAGGAAGGCACTACCAACAGGTTGGATGAGATCTTGCCATCAGCGCTTTCCCAAAGTCGATATAGGCACCCATTTATGATCTTTAAGCTGTCCCATAGTGCCCAATAAGCTTTTGTAAAAGGACCTTCTGCGGATATCTCATTTCTGGTCGGTCGTTTGTCCTCTTCCTTAGCTGCTATTATTTTCGCCAATATTGGGTCACTTCTTTGTGCTTGGGACCAGTCTTCGTTGGCTTCAATCCGCGTTAGCCGGATATCGACGATGGATTTCTTTTTCTCAGCTTTCACGCAATGTTTACACTCCAAATTGCAAGGTCGGCGTGAAAGAGCGTCAGCATTTTCATGTTTTATGCCTCTTCGGTGTTCGATCGTGAAGTCGTAAGTCTGGAGGCGTTCAATCCAACGTGCTAACTGTCCTTCAGGGTTCTTGAATTGTAACAGCCATCTCAAGGCGGAGTGATCAGTCCTCAGCAGAAAATGTTGGCCATACAGGTATTTATGGTAATGTTTGATGCACTCCAGCACTGCCAGTAGCTCTCGTCGGGTCACACAATAATTCCGTTCAGGCTTTGACAAGGTGCGACTATAGTAGCCTACAACTTTTTCTGTTCCATTGATCACTTGGGAAAGTACACCACCAATACCATATCCGCTAGCATCACTGTCTAAGATGAACTTTTCTCCTGGGACTGGATACGCCAAAACTGGTGCAGCACACAATAGGTCTTTTAGTGTCTGGAACGCCTTCTCCTGTGGCTCACCCCATTGATAGATTTTTGACTTCTTGGTGAGCTCATGCAAACTTGCAGCCACGCTGGCAAAGTTAGGCACAAAGCGTCTATAGTATGTGCATAGTCCCAAAAAGCTGCGTAGTTCATGAATATTCTGGGGACGAGGCCAGTCCTTTACTGCTCGTATTTTATCTTCATCGGTGGATATGCCATCTGCTGTGACATGATGCCCCAAATATTTCACCTGCTTTTGGAAAAATGCACATTTCTTTACGCTTAGTTTTAGTCCAGCCGTTGATATCCGTTGCAGAACTTCTCCCAAGTTCTTGAGGTGTTCGTCGAAAGTTCTGCCCATCACTATTATGTCGTCGAGATACACCAGGCAAGTCTTCCAATGCAGTCCCTTTAGCACACGTTCCATAAGCCGCTCGAATGTGGCCGGAGCATTACAGAGTCCAAATGGCATAACCTTAAACTGCCATAAGCCGCCGTTCGCACTAAATGCGGTTTGCAATCTCCACCTGCCAATACCCGCTTTGTAGATCCAATGTGGAGAACCATTTTGTTCCGGCTAGAGTGTCGAGTGTATCGTCAATTCTTGGTGGTGGGTAACTATCCTTTTTGGTGACATCATTCAGCTTCCTGTAGTCTACGCAGAATCTTGTACTGCCATCTTTCTTCTTTACTAAGACTACAGGTGAGCTCCACGGACCCGATGATGGTTCGATTACACCGCTCTTCCTCATTTCGTCGACTAACTCCTTGACCTCATTACGCTTCGCCAGCGGTATGCTTCTGGGTGCCTGCTTTATCGGTCTCGCTTCGCCAGTATCAATTTCGTGTTTGACCATGGCTGTTCTTCCTTGCGTTTTGTTGTTCGTGGCGAAAGCGAAAGCATACCTCTTTAGCAGCTTTTTGGCTTTGGTTTTCTCTGCAGCTGCTAAACCTGCTTCTCCACATTTTCACCAAATTCCTTTTGATCCTTGGCTGACATATCGGCAGGTTGCGGCGTTTGTTCGCTGTTTATTACCGCCTCTACTGGAACACATTGGCCCACCTCTGAGTTTTTATAGACGACTCTTTCATGGCCTGATAGATTTAGCACTCTCACCGGGACTATTCTTTGTTCTGTGGATTTGACGAGGGCCTTTGCTGATATTATGATGATATTAGCATGAGCTATCATGAAATCGGCACCAATTATAACCTCGTCCACAATATCGGCAACAATAAAGATGTGACTTACACTAATGTTGGCTATAGTCACCTTCGCCTCAGTTTTTCCGTGGACGGTGGCAGACTCTTCCGTAGCTGTCCGTAGTCTTACATTGCTAAGTGCCTCACACTTTCCCTTCACTACATCTGGCCTGATGATAGACTGCGTCGCCCCGGTGTCTATAGTGAAGGTATGTGGTCTGTCATTTATGTATCCGCACGCCGTAAGATTGTTGTTGTTCTGTTGCATCACTGATATTGAGATCGTGGGGCCCTCGCTTGTGGGAGCCAGTACTTGCCCCTCAGCGCTAGCTCGTTTTAGTTTAACGGGGACTCTTGTGAAGATGGTTGGTAGTTCGCCCGTTTATTATTCCTTGATGGTGAGGCGGATCTTGATCTCTTGCGTGGCGCTTTGCAGTTTCTTTGGAAATGGCCACTCTTTCCACAGTTGAAGCATTTGAGTTTAGCCTTTTGTCCATTTTCTCCCAAAACTTGCTTCAACTTCTCTTTAAATTTGTCCAAAAGGCATTCCTCCTCCTCCACGACTTCCATTTTTCGCACTTTACTGACTTGTGGTCTAGAAATCGTGCGAGCGGTCTCCTGGGCTAGTGCAAAAGTTGTCTTCTGTGTAGAACATACCGCCAGTTTAATATCAGGGTCGCGTATGCCGTTAACAAACGCCTCGGTCTTAAAGTTGTCTATCAATGGATGGTTTTCTCCTGGGTATGTGAGCTGCACTAATCTCTCAACCTCCATTGCAAAGGCTTGTAATGACTCATTTGCCTTTTGCGCCCGGCATCTCAACTCCATGCGGTATAGTTCTCGTTTGTGTTCATCGCCAAATTTACGCTGCAACGCCACCATTAAGTCGTTGTAGTTGTTTCTGCTGCTGGTTGACATGGTTTCTAGAATCTCAGCTGCGACACCTTTTAACGCCAGAATTAGTTCTTGAGCCTTCTCTCCATCGTCCCATCCGTTTCTGCTGGCTACCGTCTCAAATTGGAACTTGAATACGGATAGGGGTGAGCTGCCATCAAAGCTAGGTGCTTTTATTCTGCCGGTACTTTCGGACACGACTCGCACTGGTTCCGGTCGCTGGCTCTGGAGGTTGTTGATCTTCTCTTCCATAATCACCAGTTTTCCGTCGACGGTCTTCCCCAAATCGTTCACTTTCGTATCGACGGTCCTTTCTAAATGTGACATCCTTTCCTCCACACCAGTAATTCTTTTGCTGACCGACTCATGGATTCCCTGCAGCTTTCCAGATGTTGTTTCCAGCTCCATTTCAATTTTTGACAAAATTGCTGCTTGCAGACGTTGGTTCTCAGCTCTAGAAGCTTCTCGTACTTCAGCCAGAAGTTTTTTACTTTCGGTTCTGGAAGCTTCCTGCACTTCAGCTAGAAGTTTTTGATTTTCACTTCTAGAAGCTTCGAATAGCTTCTGGTTTGCTACTTGCATTTTCTCCATAATTTGTTCACTATCTTTTCGGGAAGCTTCTTGTTTATCAGCTAATACTTGCATTTTTTCCATCATAGCGGCTAGCAACGAATTTATGTCGACACCGCTATGCGTTGCGGGGGCCTGTAACTCTCGTTCCTCTTCATCCTCGAACTAGTAGGATTCGATGTCGATGCCCTGAAGCTGCAGTTGTTCCCTTAACCGCCTTTGTAGTTCATTCTTCGTACCCGTAGTTGGCAGCTCTAATTTACCCAACTCTCGTTTCAGCCGGTCCACTCTTAATTCCGATAGTTTAATTTTCTTTATTTATTTATTTTTACTTTTGGATTTTGCAATCCCACTTCTGACACCAATTGTTACGTTTTTACCTTTTTAAAAACGTTTAAATATGAGTTCGTAATTGCAAATAAAGTAAAAACAAATATGTGGTTATTTTCTCTTAAATCTCTTTATTATTCACACTACTTTTGTGTGCCACCGTATAGAACTTAACGATACAACAATAATAATCTGCTTATTCACTTTATTAGTTCACACTGGATCTTTACAACCACGACTTATTTTATTCACACGCAACTTCACACAAGGCTGACTGAATTAATTCTGACTACTGCTTGCTTTGTCCAGCCCTTTTATAGTCCGCACGCACGTATGATCAGTATGATGAACGTTCTCGATGTGGAAGGTTCTCGCTCGCGCCTTCTCGAGACTTCTGCTAGTACATTGTTGTTTGTGTACTTTGCTTATGTTGTCCGTTACATATTTGTCGTAGCTGGTTTACTTTATGTTGTTGTTGCTACCTGGTTCGTTGTACACATGTGTGTGTGCAGCTTTAGATAATCAACACGTTCGTTGTATTCTTAGTGTTAGTGCGTATTTGTGTCGTGTGCATTGTGTTGGTGTAGCTGGTAGCTTTTGTTTATCGTTTTTATTGTTAAACGATATTAGGTCGTTTCGCTTCGCGTAACAATATGTATTGTGAGTGTCGAAGTCGTACGAATTACCATTTTTGGTACTTTAAAATTTATTAATCGTACATATTAATCTTTTAAATTTGGACAATGAAAATAATTTTTCTTTAATTACACTTTGCCCCAGTCAAAATACACCCAACTAATATATAGTAATATAGTGTAGGTTGCGAGTTTTGATGAGTAGAATTCCAAAATTTTTTTTATATTTCTCGAACCCTCCAAACTTGTTTTATTTGACAAAAACGGGTTTTTTTATCTTTTCACACAAAATTATTGATTACCCAAATATTTTTTAACCTATTTTCAAAATCTAAAGATTTTTGAAAAGGGGAGAGATGAGCCTTTAAAACGGTAGACATAAACATATGGTTCAAAGTTACATGTTAGGAGTTTTGATCGGGTAAATTTGGAAAATTATTAATGTATACGTGTTATCGTCGAAAACAAATTTGACGACTTGCCTAAAAAAATTCTACTTTAGAAAAATAGAAAATAATTGATGAAGTACTATCAAAAAATTAGGCAGTAGTATGAAATATAGTATGTATATTTAATTTAGCACATTTAGTTGAGCAAATAAAAAAACGCAATCGATTAAAGTAATTGTTTAAGAAATATCTTTGAAATTGACCTAATAATTATGAGATACGCTAATGTAAAAGTCTCCTTGAAATGTGGTTACAAGCGTTGTCTTTCTGCATAATTTTATAGGATTTATATTATAAATTTTTGCGGAGAAAATCCAGTAAAATGAATATAATTCAAGAAATCAGGCATGTCTACTTCTTTACAGTATTAACCGATTTATGTTTAAGATTGAATGATGAAATTCAAATAATTCAATTCAAATTACGCACAAAAGCATACCCTATTCATAAAATGTATATATTGTTACATAAATCGAAACGACCTAATATCGTTTAACAATAAAAACGATAAACAAAAGCTACCAGCTACACCAACACAATACACACGACACAAATACGCACTAACACTAAGAATACAACGAACGTGTTGATTATCTAAAGCTGCACACACACACATGTGTACAACGAACCAGGTAGCAACAACAACATAAAATAAACCAGCTACGACAAATATGTATCGAACCTGGTAGCGACTGGTACATAACATAAGCGAGTACACAAACAACAATGTACTAGCAATAGAGTTCTCGAGAAGGCGCGTGCGAGAACCTTCCACATCGAGAACGTTCATCGTACTGATTGATACGCGTGTGTGCGGACTATAAAAGGGCTGCACAAAGCAAGCAGCAGAGAGAGTGAATTTAGTCAGCCTTGTGTGAAGTTGCATGTGAATAAAATAAGTCGTGGTTGTAAAGATCCATTGAATACTTGTGTGAACTAATAAAGTGAATAAGCAGATTATTATTGTTGTATCGTTAAGTTCTATACGGTGGCACACAAAAGTAGTGTAAATAATAGAGTTAAGAAAAACTAAAGCCATATTTATTTTTACTTTGTTGCAATTAACGAACTCATATTTAAACGTTTTTAAAAAGGTAAAAACGTAACAATATCATAACTAAAATGTTAAAGAATGAATGAAAAATAAAGAATTTTATATGGGAAAAATACATCATTACGAAATTGTACGTACAACGCATATCCGTAGATATTTTTCATTACAGTAAGACCCCGCTTAACGCTGCTTCAGTATTACGCGGTAGTGTTGGGATTCCCCTAAATCGCACACTGTATTGATACTTGCTGTATATGTGTGCAAATGTAACGGCCATGTACCAACCAAAAGCGGTTCATTATATAGCGACAGTGTATACTATGTAACTTTTTCAACGCTCTTTTGTTAGTCTGTCCAGAATAAAGATTCCCACTGTATTTTCCGAAGTCGCAATCACAGTACGAACGCTGTTACGTTTAGCGCTGGAATTTATTGGAACGTATCCCCCGTGTTAAGCGGCGTCTTACTGTATTTAAAAATAAAAATTAATGTAAACTTTCAAATTGCGTATCAGAACTACACAAACATCGCATTTTTGGAGCTATTTAAAGTTAAGTGCAAACTTGTATGTTACGGACTTGAGCATATGTATATTCATAAATGAACGACACTCGAGTTTCAAAACATTTGAAGGATCAAAATAGAGCGCTAAGACTTCAATTTATTCAGAGTTAGTCATAAATCTAAAGTGATGGCAATACCGTAGTACTTCCACGTTACAATGCTTATCGTCTGGAAAAATTTGCAAATAAAAGGGAAAACGTTTTATGATTTGCAAATTTGTCCGTCTTTAATTATTTCATTCTTCTTATTTAAGTGATTTTTTGAGATGAGGAAAAATTCAACCTCGATTACATATGGCTTCATTTTTTGTAGGATAGATTTACGGAAGAAGCATTATGTTTCCCTAAAAAAATTTCGGTGCCAATTCGATAATGAAATTTAGAACATTTTGAAGTGACGGTATGCTTTAACATTTTCGAGTTATCGAATGAATTCTATAGCCTACGTCAGTACGTTGAAGGAGAAATTGATGCAATTTCTAGAGAGTAACACCAATGGAGAACTGATTTTCATTCAAGATAATGCATCAGTAAATAAGAGTGGACATACTTATGAATTCTTGTAATCTGAAAATATTGTAACTACCGACTAGCCTATGTGTTCTCTTAACCAAAAACCCATTCAGGAACATATGGAGATTGTCGGCTTGTCGCTTATATTATAAGTAAAACCCCCAATATAAAATAAAATTTGTTCTTAACCGATTCCAGATGAACAATGGTTAATCCATGAACAATTACAAATTAATTTGGTTAGCTGCAGAATTTATTTAAAAATTAGGAAGCCCATTATTAATTTATTTTTTTTATTTTGGGTTATTACTGTTAAATTAGAAAAAATGCGTCTATAGTTGCAAACCACCCGTATTATTCAAAATAAACTTTTTTGTCTTATGTATTTTTTATTTCTCAATCGAATATGAGATAATAGTTTTCCTTTTTGTTATAGTACCAACCAAAAGTATGTAACTATTGTATATGTATATTTGTATCTATATGTACCGTATAATACATTTTATCTACTCTGTTTCAGGTGTGGGGATTCACAATGTTACTTTTATATGGAAATTGGTAGGCAAAGTACTGTAGGACCTGGTGAGCTTTGGATGGAAACAGAGGACTCATTAACTGCACAGAATATGCATTCAATGATATTAAGGTACTCTTAAAGCTATGTTTCAAAAAGTAACAATATGTATTTTTATGTAACTTTACTTCAACAAAAATAATTAAATTTTTATTTTCTCGTTACGTTGAATAAACTTTATATTAAAATTATCTATTGTTTAGTGTTGAAAAATATATCCTCTATGTTAATTTTTTTTAAACCACTACCACTTTGAGTAAAATTTGGAGAAAAGAAACTACGTGTGAGACTACGCTTATGAGTACGAGTATAAAGAAATGTTCATCTTACCCAATAAACTAATAACTTCACTTCTTTGAATTTTGCGAACTACGTAGACCTTTTGTAGATTAAACTTAAACTATTTTGCTTTTGTTTGCATTAAATTATTGATTTTTTGTGAACCGTTGTTCTATTGTAAAATTTATAACATCTGTTCAAAGTTCTTGTACGCTAATTGTAATTTGTGTGAAATATTAAGAAAACGATTGGCATCGAAGAGTTTTCAAAACTTAACTCCTGCACAAACGAACATAATACGTTTTACGTATTGAAAATCTGCTTTTATGTCAATCCTGCAGTGCAATTACTTGCGTTTAATTTTGAGCGATTTTTTATATAATAAATAAATAAAATCACCTCTTTTTATGTAGTTCAATTTGTACTGAAAAATCTAAACTTTTAGGTTTAAATCCTTCATTGTGATTTTAATTCCTTTTATAAGGGTTTCTTACAGATAAATAAATAAAATTATGCACCTTATTTTTTATGTCATAGTATTCCTTTAAAATACTAAATACGTCTTAGATACTAAACAAAAAGTTAGTAGTCAAATACTTCTACTTTAGAATCGAAAGAAGGAAGAATTACATGTAATTTTTCCGAATTTTGGAAAAATTCTGTAAATTCGGTTAAATAAACTTATGACAATGTGAAGTTTGTTAGACAAATCTTTCTCTATTTGATATCATTATAATAGCGTGATAAAAACTATAAACGTTATTCTTAGCCAACAAGTCCACTGGACGTAGGGTGGTGGAATGAGGATGTTGGCTAATTGCCCTATGTATTGAATCTGTGACCGTTTATATCTGATTCTAAAAAGAGGCTAAAAAGGAGTAATAGATTTTTACGAGGTAAGGTAGAGTTGTCCTTCAGTGAAGAAAATTCAAGGAAATGGGTACTTCGACACAGAACAATCAAACAATCCGTCGCTATTCTAACCTCACTCTGACTTAACTTGCCCACAGGGTGCAAAGAGAGATGAAAATGATATATATAATACATAACTCGCAGGATAAATTCGTAAATCGACACAAAAATTCTTTGGAAATCACCGTTTAGGTAACGTTATATCAAACACATTTCAAGCTGAGTATTCGATTCAAGAGATGACATTGTTACTCAAACTGTGGGCGAGATAATTTTTGCTGTCTTTTTAACCACATATTTGAAAGCAAAAGCTCCTTAGCGCTCATAAAAGTCTTGCCTAACCATCAGGATTATGAGGAGATGCCACGTGATTGCAATTGTCAGGTCTTTGTTCACGATAAACGATATTCCCTTTATCACAAAAGTTGTCTAATGATACGATAGAACGATAGACGAATCTGTCCAATAGAAGGCTTTCGATTTGGTACGATTTAGCTCCTTGCGAAGTGAATGCACCAGAGCTCGCAATTTGTACTTGAGAGCATCACAAATTCCATGAAGTTGTGCTTCATCATGCTTTTCAAACATTCGTCCAAATCTGTTCTGTCTTTCTTAGTTTATTTCATATGAATCTTAGCAAGTATTACTTTAGGTGTCAGCTTTTCAACATGATCAAATAACTTAGTTGTTTGAGACAAACAAACAAACAGAACGTTTTGTGATCACAGAGAAATCGGACGTTGGAGTTGGGTTGAAGAAAAATGCATGAATGCTCGCATTTCAACGTAAACCTAGAGTTTTAGTGGGTTGTTCGGCTGCCAAATTCCCAAAAAGACCTCTATCAATCGAAGTCCATTTTCGAAGTGAAAACAAAGCAGAGTTCAACACATTAATTATAATTAAGATAATTATCTTATGACAATAGAATCCGAACCAGCCAGAATGTAATCGACATACATGTGGCTAGTGGCAATTCTTACTGACAATACTGCTATTTTGAACTGAAAGACTTGTGTGTACATTAAAATATCAAAAGATCATTTAATTGAGTATGAAAAGCAGATGATTTTCTTTTTTGTCAAAAAATAAGGAAACATCAATTTTCCTATGCAATAGTATAAGTGAGAGTTACATACATATGTATATTGTAGTAGAAAAATTGATATTTCAATGTACTAAACCCTAAAAATAGCAAAGAAAGGACGATTTCTAGTGAAATAAAACAAATAAAGAAAAGAAAACCTGGAATTCAACTTTTGTTTCCATTGTAATTTATTTAAATTTGTAACATAATTTATAATTTATAAATTGATTTAATTTTGCAAAATTTGAGTAAACAGTTTGCTCATTTTAATGATGTAAATTTTTTTTATTTTAAATATATATTGATTTTATTGATAAATATTGTACTTACGAATGGACAGAATGAACGAACAAGAGATTTTAGCTTTGACTGTTGAAGGGTTAACAGAAACGCTACCACGGTGCTATTAGTCCTGTTATGGGAGAGACTTTTGCGATATTTTACTCTTAATGCATGTGTATCAGATTCCGAAAATTAATAGGTTGTATTATAGGTTGATATAGAAGATTCGTTCTAGAGGCTATAGGTTAGAGGATTTTGAGGAAAATGCTGAGGCATTAGGTTGGAGTCACTAGCAAAGATTTATATAGCCCAAAAAACTTTTGAAGGGTGCTTCTAGAAATTTAATTCGTACTCAGTCAGGGATAAAGAGCTGCAGCTTGTTCAAAGAGGCGTTAATAGGGGAATTTGATACTAAATTAGCTTATGTTCATAGAATATTGAAAAATCGCAGAAAGAAAGGTAGTGAGAGCTTTAGGGAATACCTATATACCTTAATGGAGATCGGTAAACCTATAAAGCTCGATGAAGAGAACTTGGTTTTATATATTTTTGGTGGAATACTAGATTCGAAGTTTCGTGAAAGCATCCTATACCAAGGATTTAAGGGATAAACTTGCGAGAAGATTAGACAAACTGTTCAAAGAGATCATTTGAGCCAAATAAAGGAGGTTGGTGAAAGCAACCAATAGTGGAAAAAGGAGATGTTAAAAATGCGAAGAAGAAAACCATTTTGCAAAAGAGTGTTAAATGTTTCAAATATAGAAAATCAGGAAACAAATCTTTAAGTGTAAGGACGTAGTCAGCAGAATGGAAACAAATAATAAATTTATGATCAAGACTTTTGAGGACATCACGGGGAAAGTTAAATCTGCAGCGAATCAGAATTTCGTTTACCGGCGGCCATTGTCATTGTCTTTGCAACAGACCGACGTACTGAAGAGTTCAGATAGTTAAAAATTAGTGAAAAAGGGTAGTGTGGAGACATCTGAGGGTGCAAGTAGAATTTGACGTTAGTTTTATACAAAATAATTATGTGATTTTGAATTATTTTGTTCCACAGTAGTAACGAGTAATTTAATAGTACGATTTGTCGAAAATATTATTAGGAGTTGTAGTCTTAAAAAAACGGGAAGAGTCACCAATTAGTATCAAGGTATTTTTGCCTACTGCTGTTCCAATATATCAGCGACCTCGTCGTTTTGTAGAACAGCAGATCGGAGAGTAGCTACGTGATTGTGGTTAAGCTTAAGAAGAATAGAGGTAAAATGTTATGTTGCGACTACCGTAGGGTGAATGAAAGGATAATAAAGGACAATATTTCGATGGTCTTAATCGATGATTTTCTACACATGTTACAATTCGCTAAGATTTTTACTTCGTTAAACTTAAGGACTGCATTTTTTTCACATATCTGCATCTTGCAAGAAATTGGGACTGACAAAGAAAGTGGATAACAGTCTCATCCACGGCAGAAGTCTTTAAATGGGAGCCGCATTCTTTCCGCGTGTCTACCCATAGCACAGTGAGCTGTAAGCATGGCCATTGTGATCGAGATGATGTTACGACCAAGTCCAAGTAACTGGTTGGTGCGCCTTCTATCCTATGAGTAATGAAATTTGGCACACCTATATTAATTAGTGAAACATAATCATGCCTAAAATTTGGTCATTTAAAGTCAAAGGATTCGTGTCCTTATCATATATCCTGAAATTAAAAATTGCTACAACTTGGAGGAAAAAAAACATGTTAATAAAATTTGGTACAGTTATTAGTTTTAACATGCTTAACACTTCCTCCAAATTTCGTTCCTTTTTCAAAAAAGTATCAAAAAGACAAAAAAATTGAATATATACTTTTTTCGAATCGCAAATTATGATTTAAATGTTTTACTAACTCAGAAGCAGCTGAAATTTATATATGTTAAAGTACATACTTGTGGCAATAAAATATCAAAAAATTTCAAAAGTGATATTGGGTGTTTTTTTAATTCACTACTGAAGTTAATAAATGTATGAAAATCTTAATTTTTTGAAGACCTGTATTTTGGCTAACGGTATTTCACATATGATTAATATTTGTAAACAATTACAGCGTTGTAATGACAATTACATACCTGGCTTACAATTCTATTACAAATTATTTAGCTGTTACCAAAACAATTTTTGAATTTTAGCTATGACAAAAATATGTAAAATTTCAAGTTTTCACACAAATTTTCCATATTGCATGGGAATTCTTAACTTTGAGATACAATAACTAAAAAACTACGCAGAAGTTTTTAAAAACTCCGTATAATCATGGTATTTTTAAAACAGCGTTAGGCTTGAAGAAAGAAAACCGTTTGAAAGCTGCTTTCACGAAACGTGGAGTTGTTTAAGCCATGAGTATGATCCAATAAAGATTGATTACCGATCAATTAATGCAATTTTTTCGAAATTAGGATCAATTTAACATGTCTAGCCAGGAATTGTTTGGTTATTGTTGTCATTTTCTATAGACGTTTTGAGTCCTTGCTATTTATTAATTGTATGCCCATTTTTGTTTTTGTATCTGTTTGCATTTTTACGAACTCATCTTTATTATTATGTATTATTATGTATTATTTATATTTTGTATTATGTTTTATTTATATTTTGCGTTGCAATTAAGGATTTTTTATTTTTTTATTTCTTCGTTGGGTATGGTATTGGATAGCATATTTTCTGCAAGAGACGGTTCCAAGGTCGTGACGATGAGTATGATAAGAATTTTGGCTAGGCAAGGAGGGGGTCTTAAAGTGATCCATATAAATGCTCAGAGTCTGAACAATAAAGTCGACGAGGTTAGGTACGTTTTTGAGAAACCAGACGTTGACAACGTTTGCATTTCAGAGACATGGCTCTCACCTGATACACCGGATAGTTTTTTCTGCCTCAGTGGCTACAAGGTATTTAGAGAGGATAGATTGGGTAATGCTGGCGGAGTGACTATTGTTGTGAAGGAGAGCATATCTTGCAAAGTTCGTTTGAATTTCTTCAACTGACATCTCGCATAGTGGGGAGAGAATTTAATATATATATGTCGAATTGAATTCTGGTGGTACGAAATTATTGGTGGGGTGTGTATACAGACCGGATTGACTTATCTAGTTTTTTGCTGACTCTTAAGGTCACAGTGTATGATGATGCTATAATATCGGGTGACTTTAACTCGAATGTACTAGTGGAAACCTTACTAATTGATAATATGTTGTCTCTTGGACTAACCCCTACAAATACAGTTAATACAACACATCATACGTCAACCAATAGAACTCTGTTTAATATTTTCTTTGTAGCAGATGTTTCAAACATATTGCTATATGACCAAGTATCTGCCCCTTGTTTTTCCATACATGACTTGATCTTTATGACATATCGTTTTAATATTCACAAATTTGAGTTCGCTACCGTGATTTTAAAAATATTAATGACAGCGTCCTTGAAGAGAATATTTCTCTTACTGATTGAGCTGGTATGTATTACATGATTTCTGTTGATGAGCAGGTATCATTTCTCGAGAATAATGTACAGCGCCTTTATGATTTGGCAGTTCCTATGAGATCGAGAACAATACTTCCTGGGACAAAACCATGGTTTTCCGCTCGTATAAAATTCCTTATTTGTAAGAGAGATATTGCGTACTCTAGGTGGAAGCGTTTTAGAAGTCCAGAGCTGAAAGCAGAATTTAGAACTGCTAGAAGAAATGTGAATGCCAGTATCAGGACTGCAAACACTGAGTACTATGCTAGGCGTTTTAGTACTGCCGTTGATTCTAGACAAACATGGAAATGCATTAAGGAAATTGGTATTGGTAGAACAGATATGGGAAGCCACCAGTTAGATGTTGAGGAGATCAACAGAGATTTCATGAACTTACCTATGGTGCCAGTCGATAATAGTTTCTACAGCTTTTCAAACTTGGGTTCTAATGATATTGATACTGGTAATTTTCAATTCTCTTGTGTGAATTAGTCTGACGTCCTTTTATGTTTCAATTTAATCAGGTCGAATGCGGTAGGCTGTGACAATATGCACCCGAGATTTATAAGAATATTGCTGACTGTACTTCTGCCATATATAACATATTTATTCAATAGCATAATTACTACTGCCAATACCGAAGAATTAATATAAGACGGTTGATTGCAAAATGTTATCTTCTTCCTGGTTTAATGTACGGTTGTGAACTTTTTGTAAGTTGCGATTCCGTTAGCAAAGAGAATCTCAACGTCTTATTCAATAATATTGTGAGATATGTCTATGGTTTAAGGAGATATGACCATGTATCCCGTTTTTCCACATTCTCAGCAACTTAATAGCAACGCAATTAGTTTTAGAAAATTTTTATTTAATTTTTTTGCACCGTAGTAGATTACAATTTTTATAATTTATGCATGATTTATTACTATTGTTATTATTATTATTATTTTTCTCTTTTACTTTATTCATTAGAAAAGTTTGATCTCCAAATGTTGTTTATGAACACTTCTTTCTTGTACTTTAAATATAAGATTAAATCTTGTTGTACAGGAATTGAATAAACAAATAAATAAATAAATGAAATAAAAAAATTTTACATATCAACTAATAGAAGTGTTTTTTATAAGATAAAGGTAAAAAATAATGAATTTCCCACGTTGACTTTAACCATTTTTGGCAACGCTCGCGACAGTTTGGCCCGTCGGCTCTTCAGTTTACCAGAATGTCACAGTGTCCGGGGATCCACACAAGTGTGACACTGAAGCGCCCAGAAAGAAGGTTGAGGCAGCGGCGGTATTCCCTGACGATCCTGGAATTATTCGCAACGTTCGACAGAGACCTTATGGCAGCCTGGCTATCAGAAAAGATCGAGATGCGAGTGAAAGGAACACCGTATGCGAGGATCCACTGCGCGGCTCAGTAGATGGCCATCGCTTCCGCCTGGAACACGCTGCAATAGTCCGGCAGCGGGAGTGAGATGTGCAAGTCCAATTACCCAGAGTAGACTCCGCTACCCACCCCGCCATCGAATTTGAATCCGTCGGTATATATATCCAGAGAACAGGAAGTTGAAACCCCTGTCAGTATTCCACAGAGAGATAATCGATATCCAGCGGGGCCACAGGATCAATCTCCAAAATAGAGTAGTGACCAGGGCGGACGATGCGCCATTGAGTCTCGTCGCCGTGAACTTAGCCACCTGCTTAGCGAGGAGGTCAGAAAGGAGCCAGTTGAGCATTGCGAACAAAGCTTTTGTGGGGGTGGTGCGTAGAGTACCAGTGATGCGAATAGCAGAAGGTAACGCCGTATAGTAGATTGGGCTCGATGACCGCAGAATAGATCCAGCGCATGACCATCGGGCCGAGACCCCACCTGGATCCATCTGCCCTGCTGCAGCAGTAAGCAGCACAGGCCGCCTTCCGCGCCCTAGCAGCCAGATTGGACCTCCAGTTGAGTTTGGGATCGAGAATCAGGCCCAGATATTTAACTTCGGGACTCAGCGTGAGCCTAGTCCCATTTATACTAGGGAGGGTGAAGGTCGGGACCTTGTATCTCCTGGGGAAAAGAATTGTATCTGTCTTGGTGGGATTAACAGATAATCCAAAAAACCCCGCACCAGTCCAGTACAATCGACAACGCCAAGTTCAGCTTATCCGACAGCGTCTGTGGACAAATTTCCGACGCAGCAATGGCAATATCGTCAGCGTAGGCTATGGCGTTATTACCAGAGGATTCAAGTCTTCTCAGGAGTGAGTTGACTGCGAGATTCCAGAAAAGAGGAGATAGATACAGACAATTCTCTGACACTGTGAAGCCCCCACTGTGGAGGTTATTATTCTCGACTTGAGGAGGAGCTCAATAAACCTGACCAGATTCTGATCCATGTTGAGAGAATTTAGAGCCCTAACTATAGCGTCCGGGTTGACGTTGTTGAATGCACTCTCAATGTCCTGGAAAATGGCCAGAGTGTATTCTTTAACGTGCAAGGACTTTTCCACTCGAGAGATAAGTGTCTCCACTGATTTACCCCTCGTGTAGGCATGTTGGGATGAGGATAGAAGTAATGGATCAATCGAGGCCCTAATATGAACATCAAGGACACTTTCCAGTATCTTCAGAAGAAAGGAACAAAGGCTGATTGGTCCATAATCACTCGCCTTAGTGTGGGACGGTTTCCCAGTCTTGGAAACGAAGATAACCCTAGATGTTCTCGAGCTCCATGGGATATAAAGGAACCTAAGACTAGCGTCATAGATGGCAAGCAGCCAGGGGAGAATAATTTTCTCCCCATGCTGGATGTCACCTGGAATAATACCACCCTGTCCTGGGGACTTGAATGGTTTAAATGATCTAATAGCCCACTGCACTTGGTCTGGGTTAAGAGTTAGGGAAGAGTGGTCTCCAGACGGCGGTACCGTAATCTAATAGAAAGCTTGACCTCTAAGAGTGGCACTCCCCGGAAAATGATCTGGCAATGGTCGGACATATTGCGGGTAGGCAGTTACGCAACCTCTCCTTAAAAGTGGTCCAATTGGTTTTCCTTCTGTTGATTGAAAGGGTCTCCCTATGTGAAGACTCTACCGTGTCAATGTTAAAGGTGATGTATCTGTGGTCCGAAAAGGAGCATTCCACAGATACATAAAAGTCCCTAATATAATCAAAAAAAGTCTGGCAACTCTGTTGAGATTGTGTGTGTTTTTTGAAGTGCTCTTTGTAAAAGTTTTATATTTGTGATTTTTAATTGTTTAAATTAAGTTTTAAATTTTTTATATAAGTGTATTGGAAGCTGTTTTTGTTGTTTTCTTGTTTTTTGAATTATTATCTTAAAATTGTAAGTTTTAATTTGTTAATTTGTAATATTAGTTGTATCATTTCTAGCAAAACAAAAACAAAAAATTGCTTGTTTTAATTATTTTTTGTTTTTGTAAGCTGGTTACGGTTTATTTGTTTATTTCTTTTTTCTTTCTATCAGTCTTCCTCTTTTGTTTTTTTCTTTTTATTTTGTTTGCTGCTTTGTGTATTATTATTTTTTTTGCTTGTAATTCTTACTTATTTATTATTTATTTTTTGTTTTTAAACTTTTATATATATTTTTATTCTTTTATTTCTTTTTATATAGATAATTTATACTGTTTGTTTTATTTATTTATTTAATTTATATTATTATTATTATTATAGAAATAATAATGATGTCACTTCTCATGCATCTTCTAAACCGTCTTCTGTTTCGTATTCATCTGTAGTGTCCGCTAGTTTAGATACTTCTGCTCCAAGGGAATTGGTTGTAGTCAAACCTAAAAGGACTATTTTTGTGTCTCGTCTTTCATGTAATACTTCGGTCGATGATATAAGATGTTTCGTTAAATCGAAGATTAGGGAACCTTTTGAGTTTGGTTGCTATAAGATGAGGCCATCTTTGAATAGCAGTATTTCTTCGTTTAAATTGTATGTTCCCGATGAAAAATTTGGTGAAATTGTTAATCCTGCGTTTTGGCCGCAGGGTGTATTGGTACGGGAATTCGTATTCAGGCTGGGCCAACGAAGGAAGGGTGCTAATTTGCCTGGTCCTATTTCTCAAAAAAACTAACTTCGAAATCGTCTTTTAATTTCAAAATTGCTTATCAGAATGTTCGCGGACTTAGGTCTAAACTTTCTTCGCTTTATAATAGTAGCTTTGATTTTGAATTTGATGGAATTGCTTTTACTGAAACTTGGCTGAATTGTAATATTTTTGATTCTGAGATTATGTCTGGTAATTTTAGTATTTATAGACGCGATAGGAGGTCTAAAAATGGTGGTGGTGTTCTTATTTCCATTTGCTCTAAATACACATCTGAATTGATTGACTTGTGCTCTTCTGAGGATATTGAATTTATTTGCGTCAAGGTCTCTGATCGTGGAAAGTCTATATACATTACTTGCTCGTATATTCCTCCCTGTTCTGACATTCATATCTATAGGGCTCACTTCGATTTAATTTCTAGAGTAATTGATTCAATGGGGCATGAGGGGATTATAGTAGTCCTTGGTGATTTTAATCTTCCGCATACATCTTGGAATTTTTCACCTGAGACTGGCTCATTGGTGCCATGTTCTTCAGTTCCTTTCTATGATGAAATTCTGTCCGCTATGTGTGATCTGGGTCTTCTCCAGGTGAATGGTGTATTGAATTCAATGGGTAGAATTCTGGATCTTGTATTTTTAGAGGATCCAAGTATTTCTTCGTTATTTCGCATTGATCCTATATCTATTCCTGAGGATAGTTATCATCCTACGTTGTTACTTTCTATTGAAGTTGATCTTTGTTTACCTCCTTTAATAAATCGCTTATTTAGTGACGAGGGGCGTCTTAATTTCCATCGTACGGATTTTAGTCGTTTGAATACACTACTAGCCTCTGTAGATTGGTCGTCTGTGCTAATTTCACCACCATATGACTCTCTTTCACTTGACAGGATCTTGGATGGCTTTTATGAGGTATTATTTAAATGTTTTAGGGAGTGTGTTCCATTTGCAAATAGTCGTTTGGAGCGTTCTGGTCCTCCGTGGAATTCGGCTAGACTGTCAAGGTTGAGGAACAGAAAATCAAGATTATTTAAGAAGTTTGTTAGATCAGGTACTGATATTGATTATGCTCTTTACTCTAGGGCGCGTGCGGATTATCGTAGAATGAATCATTACTGTTATGAGGAATATATGATTAGGGTCAGGTCGAACTTCGCTAGCGATCCTAAGTCGTTTTATGACTTCGTTCGAGCTAAACGTAAATCATCTTTGTTTCCCACTGAGATGTTTTATGGGGACGTATCTTCCTCTAATTACCTTGATATTTCTAATATGTTTGCTGACTTTTTTCAGTCTACTTATAGGCAGTTGGACTCGGGACCTTATCTGAGTAGCGGCTTTTCGTATCCTTATTCAGTGGGAAGTGTCTCCATTTCTAATATATATTCATTTGATGAGGAATCTGTTCTTGAGTCTTTGTCTGGACTGAAACTTACATACTTGCCGGGCCCTGACGGTGTTCCGGCCTGTATTTTGAAAAAGTGCGCTGTTGTTTTGAGTGGTCCTTTGACCTTTATATTCAATGGGCTTCTGAGGGCTGGTCATTTTCCATCTATTTGGAAGAGTTCATTTATAATTCCTTTGCATAAGTCAGGTAATAAATCCAATATCTCCAATTACAGGGGTATTGCCAAACTCAGTGCTATTCCCAAGTTAATGGAGAAACTGGTGACGGATTATCTCTCTTTTAATACGAGATCTTTAATATCCCCTTTCCAACATGGTTTTTTGAAAGGTAGGTCGACTGTCACTAATCTTCTTGAATTTACTACGCATGTTTTCAGGGGTTTTCTTGCCAGGGCTCGGACTGATGTAATTTATACTGATTTCAGTAAGGCTTTTGATAGGGTTGATCATAGAATTTTGCTTCTTAAACTTTCATTAATTGGTATTCCTGATATTATTCATCGTTGGCTAGACTCCTACCTCTCCCTTAGGACTCAGAGGGTAATGTTTAGGAATGTATTGTCTAAGACAGTATATGTTACTTCTGGTGTTCCGCAGGGTAGCCATTTGGGTCCTTTACTGTTCTTATTGTTTCTTAATGATCTTCCTTGTGCTATTCCTGATTGTAATATTCTGATGTATGCTGACGACGTTAAATTATTTTATACTTTTGATGATGATCATGGTCAGGCTGTTCTTCAGCGAAATATTGATTTGTTTGTAACTTGGTGTAGAATTAATTTAATGGATCTTAACTTGAAGAAATGTAAATGCATGGTTTTCTCTCGCGGGGGCGTAATTTCGTCCACTTATGTGATTAATTCTTGCCCCTTGGAAACTGTGACTACATTTCTTGATTTGGGAGTATTATTGGATATGAAATTGTCTTTTATTGATCATATTAGTATGATGATTGGGAAGGCTCGGGCTGTTCTTGGTTTTGTGAAAAGATGGGCTAGGGAATTCATTGATCCTTATATAACGAGACTGCTATACATTTCACTTGTTAGACCTATTTTGGAGTATGCGTCTATTATTTGGAATCCATACTATCGTTGTCATAGTGATTCAATAGAGTCTGTGCAGAAGCAGTTTTTATTATTCTGTTTACGTGGCTTAGGATGGGATTATGCCAATGGGTTTCCGTCATATGAGGCTAGATTAGGTTTGATAAAACTTCCAACTTTGGAACGTAGAAGGACTGTTTTAGGGATTTGTTTTGTTTTTAATCTAATTAAAGGTGATATCGATTCTGAGTTTTTGCTTTATAACCTGAATTTCAGTATTCCAGCAAGATTTTTACGACACTATCGTCCTCTTTCTTTAGATTTTTATAGAACTAACTATGGATTTAATTTTCCTTTTCGTAGATTATGTAACGATTTTAACATATATTATGATTTTATTGATTTTAATAGTAGTGTTTGTAATATAAAACGTAGCTTATATGCTGACGTTAATTTGTAAATTATTATATAAAAATGTATTATCGTTCTTGTTATACGTAGTTCATGTTTATTGTAACTTTATTTCAGCTTGTGATTAATTTCTGTAGCTGTTTTATGTTCTCGTTGCCATACTTTTCCCTTACCCGCTATAGTCCGGACTGTAGTGTGTACGTGTCCCTACGTAATGGGGACGAGCCCTCCGCGGTCGGGTGAGGGTGGGTTAGTGTGAGGCCGGGGACGTTCGAAAAAAAAAAAAAAAAAAAAATCAGAGCTAATCAAAGTGATGTCCAATACTTCCTTTCTGTTCGATGTAAGGAAGGTTGGTTCATTACACGATTGACTCTATCTAACTTTTTACTAATAATGAAGTCAAGTAGGCACTCACCACGATCGTTGATATTGGAACTTCCCCATATCGAATAGTGGGAGTTGGCGTCGTTTCCGATAATTACCGGAATCCCACGTAGTTGCGCATCAGTCGGCCAATGGGTTGCTGGAGGGGAGGGATCCCATGGTCGTGCGCAAAATATGTTGTCAAGATCCAGATGGCCCTCGAGTTTAACTCGATAACCACAGTGACGGTGACCCTGTCGATGTACATAGGAAGAAGAGAAGCATTAATGTTAATTTTCACCATTATACAAGCCTGTACCTTGGACGTACACGGTGCGAAAGCCGCAAGCATTAAGTCCGCAAACTCTGCCATCTACTACCCAGGGTTCTTGGACTAGTACGAGCTCTACGTCATTCACTGCTAGGCGGAGGAGTAGAGCGGCGAAAGCAGTTTTTGAGTGTTGGAGATTAATTTGTGTGACCCTCAGCATCGGAGTGAGAATCCTTCATTGTCACATCGGTATCCTCTTCGTCTGATAACGGAGAAGTTACACCCGCGTCAATCTCAATATTGTCGAAAAATTCTCCAGCCAGTTCCGAGTTGAACAATTTTCTAGTCGAGGAGCTTCGCGTCGAGGAGTGGCTACATACACTCCTGAATTCGACTTAATCCGATTGGATGGGGTCCAATGGGATGGGGTCTGACGGGTCTGAAAGACTGCACGAGAGTACGACTTATAGACCCTGAACTCGATTGAGCCGAAGCCATAGTTTAGCACGCCCTTAAGGGCGTTGATAAGCAGGAGGTATGCCTCGTTTAGGATGATCACCGCCTCGCGGTAATCACCCCACTGGTCAGCAACTTGGGCCACACTCCAATTATCGGTAGGAAGGTCTTTGTTGCTGGCCTTGAGGATCCTCAAGATGGCTTCCGGGTCCGGTGGGGATTCTCGCTCTCTATCCGGATGGACGGCATCAAGGCTGGCACCGATCCTGCTGATTACCACTTTGTAGAGCTCCTTTGAATGGAGGTCGGAGCAGGCCATCAGTTTAATATATCCCTGAAACCACCCTGTGTCACGACAATAGGAGAGGGACCGTGATTTGAGTATATGACCTCGAGAAAGACATCGTGTAAAGCGCGTTCCACCAGCCACCACCTGGTGGGGGCGATGGATCCGTCGGGTTGACCCCGATCAATGGCCGCCCGCGCAAGGCCATCCTTTATCACCTCGCTGAGAGGTCTGGAGGTCCTACTGGGTTCAGGGCGTCTAAGCTGGGTGGATTGCGTGGATGTGCAAGTTCTCGTAGGGGGTATTTTGGAGTTGGCCACCTTGGTGCGCTTGGATGGCTGGAGGGGAGCGTTAAGCTAGGCTGATAGTTGCCTCTTGGGGGCCGCCTCTGACGTGACCAGAGAGGCGAGAGGTCGATCATTTTGGTGGGCCTTAGCAGACTCCAAGCTCTTAGCAACGGCTCTTGTCGTCTTCCGATAAAAGAGCTGGGTCGGTGGAGCCTATTCGTACAATTATGTACAATGTTTTGGCGGCATCCGAAAAGTGCATGGCCGCATTCACGGCAGATTTGGAGGTGGATGGCGCTTCGGCCGAAGGTACGGCGGTCAAGGCAAAGGATGTGGCGACACTAGAGACCAGCTTTGCTACCGGTTCCTTGTGTGCCAGACGGGGTGTTGCCAAAGTCGTAGGGACTTCGACGCCTCTGAGGGGAAACTGCTTTTTGGCAGGAGCCTGCCTGGACAGTGTTGTGCGTCCACCGGCAAGAGTGGATGCCTTGGGATTCTGTCCGTTCGTTCGTTTGTCTGTTTATTGTTGTTGTTATTGTTCATGTCTAAAAGGGTCCCCACTCAAAGCCTCTATCCTTGCCATAAACGGTCCCGTGGTTATCTTTGCAAGGGGGACAGGTGCTCAGAGCCAGACAAGGTACTAATCGGGAGTCCTCTCAACCGAACCTACACCACCAACTTCACTGCGGGTTTCACCCCGGTACTACCACCAGCTCGGAGCAGTCATTTCAGAGAAGTGTGCGTAAGATGGTCCGTGGAAAGCCGAAATGGGTCCCTCCAATAGGGTATAAACTTATACGTGGTCCAACGATTAGAAAAGATCAAGCATGACATCAATCCGAAACAGAGTCTTCCTACGATATTAGGGTAGCCTTTATTCATGCACTCCAACTCACTCTGGGTTCCAGAGTGAATCGAAGTACACTTAAGCCCCCACATCGCTTTAAGGTTATTACCCAGGTGGAAAAAACATTCTCTTTAATACTTTAATATTTAATTATGATGATATTTCGTCATCAAGCCAGAAGAAAGTTTCTAATTAGATTCCTTCCTCTAAGTCTGCGTTGATTTATTTGTAAAATCAATATGTGTTGACTTGAACTGTTTAACTTTATGCACCATTTTCTAGTCCATTCTAAGACCAAAGTAAGTGTATTCTGTAACTTGCGTTTCGCCTCATTTTTAGATCTGGCAACAGATTGGCAAATGTAGCTAAGTCGTTCCAGCAACTTCTGGTATATCACTAGTGTATAGAACATACAAAAGGGGACCCAGAATGATTTCTTGTGGCACTCCTGCTTGTATTTCCCTTAGTTGATAATGTTCGTCCTCACATCTAACACGAAACAACCTATTCTCCAGATACGATTCACATAAAGTGCAGTATGCCCTTGGCAATTGCGTGTTTAGTTTTGTGAGTAAACCCGTATGACTGACTTTGTCGAATGCTTGTAAGACGTCTAAGAATACAGCTGAGCAAACATTTTTTCCTCTAAAGCTCTTTCTATTACATCAGTAATGCGATGAACCTGGTCAATTATTTAATGTGCATCTCTAATACCGAATTGATGTTTAGGAACTATGTTTCTTTGTTCAATTATCGGTTTGATGAGAACTTATAATATTTACTCATATAGTTTCGATAAAATGGGCAAAAGCAAAACAGGTTTGTGTGATTTAACCTCAGTTGGAGGTTTTCCAGGTTTTGGTAATATTATTACTTCGGCAACCGCAGAACTATGTTAAATATCTCGTTCATATTCAATGTAATTACTGGTGATATAGGTTCTAGTTTTTTAATCCATAATATCACGTTTAATGTTCCTCAACATCCGTCACGTCATTTTTCCCATTATCAATTTTTTAGATCCAACTATGCTGGTGCTGATCCAATAAGGAGAATGTGTAAAGAATTTAATAAATTGTATATGCTAATAGATTTTTCTTCATCAAATAATGTTATAAAAAATAATGTAATTATATATTTAAATTCATAGTTTTTTAAAATTTATATTTTGTAACTACTAAATTGCCTGCAAGGAATATTTCCATATGCAAATAAAATAAAATAAATAAAAAAATAAATACATGTTTAAGGACTTCAATAGTTCTTAAGTCGAATCCAGGACATTTCTTTAATTTTAGCTTAAGATGGATTTGTTTAAAAACTTTAATTGGTGTTACTTCGGGAGGAAATTGTGTTATGTGTATCTTTAAGTTTTCGTTGATTTTCACAATGAATAGTCTGACGTTTTTTCATTATTCAACCCTTGCAAATAGTTATTAAAACCCGTGTTGTTATTCTTTTTGATTCCTAAGCTAAGTTAGTGTGTTATTCTATGTTTTCTCTGCTGGAAATCTAGATCGTTGCCACATCTTTCTCAATCTTAGGTGGTATGTTTGAATTTTGCAGCACAATCTAAAAATATTGCCAATCGGTAAATGTATTTGTCAAAAGGCGATTTTGTTCTATTAATAGCCTTTTTCATATACAGTCCCATATATCGGCGCATAGTCAGAATTAAGATCAGATCCATTTTCTAACTTGATACACGACTTTGCTATCTTATTTATTAAAAAAAAAATCTATAAGATCAGGTGCTTTAGTACTGTCTCTTGGCCAATACGTTGGATTACCCGTTGACACAACTTTACATCCGGTTTCCAAAATTGCTTCATATACTTCCTTTCCTTTAAGGGTGTTCATACGCGATCCACAGCAAGTATTCTTAGTATTAAAGTCTCCACCCATTATGAGAGATTATGAGATTTTTATAATCAATTGACTTAATTGAGCGACGCGGAGGGCTGTATACTGACTTTATCAGCAGTTTCTGTCAGTTTGTTGTTAATTGAACTGTGGTTGCTTAAAGTTCTTCAGTACTTAGCTTTTCTTCTTCGTAATATTTTATGTCTGTATGTAGTAGTCGCTGTTTAGATAACTATGGGACTCCTAGAAATTGTTCACATTTGAAACTACAATTGGAGGTAGTCTTAATTCTATATTTTCCTTATCATTTTTTAGAAGTGTTTCAAACGTTGTTGTTTTGAAGTGTACAGCGACTTTCGAAAGATACAACCGTAGGTTGTGTTTTTTTTTATTATATAAGTTAGCATTTTCTTCTGTTTGTTTGATGTTAGTTCCAAAGCATTCAGGTGATAATCCAGCTTTCCTTCTTCCTCTTCTTGTCCTTTTAAAGTATTCAATCTGTTTCCCTCATAAGTTCCTATTCTCTGATAAGACTATATTATATTTAATTTGTGGCGGATTTTCTTTATCTGAATTAATATTCTCAGAATTATTTTCTATTACTGTTTTTAGTTTTATATTTTCCTCTTGCAGTTGTATACAACTTTGTCCCAATTGTTTGAGACGTTGAATTAATTCACTATTGCTCTTTTCCAACTCTTTAACTTTGTTAATTCTAAAAGAACTTAGGCTGTTGCGAGGCGTATCGGCACTATTTTGGTCAGTCCTGTCTATTTCCTGTTGGGTATTTTATGCTTTATACCTGAAACAATAAATAAAAAACAATAACTAAACGAACGTTTTAAATTGCAGCTCACCAGGTACTGTTAACTGCCAGTATTTTGTTGGAGTAACACAGCTGTTTATTTATTGTCCGGTTTTATTTTGTCAAATTCTTGCAATTGAGTGCAAATTATAAAGTTATTAAAGAGCAAGTTATTATACGAGCAAACAAAATGTTCTATATAAATCGTAAAAAATTCGATAAAATTTAAAAAGGTGCGGTTTTCTGACCTATTGGGCTTTATAGGTATTGGATCAAGGATTCCAAAACAGTTTTCGCTATGGTCGGGTCACGACTAGGATCGGAGATATAGCCGACGAAGCTAACTTTTTTATACGGGCAAACAAAATGTTCTATATAAATCGTGAAAAATTCGACAAAATTTAAAAAGGTGCGGTTTTCTGAGCTATTGGGCTTTATAGCTACTGGATCAAGGATTCCAAAACAGTTTTCCCTATGGTCGGGTCAAGACTGGGATCGGAGATATAGCCGACGAAGCTAACTTTTTTATACTGGCAATCAAATGTTCTATATAAATCGCGAAAAATTCGATAAAATTTAAAAAGCTGCGGTTTTCTGATCTATTCGGCTTTATAGCTATTAGATCAAGGATTCCAAAACAGTTTTCGCTATGGTCGGGTCACGACTAGGATCGGAGATATAGCCGACGAAGCTAACTTTTTTATACGGGCAAACAAAATGTTCTATATAAATCGTGAAAAATTCGATAAAATTTAAAAAGGTGCGGTTTTCTGATCTATTGGGCTTTATAGCTATTAGATCAAGGATTCCAAAACAGTTTTCGCTAAGGCCGGGTCACGACTAAATTTTATGTATCTGATATGTATTAGAAAAAATAAAAAATTAAAAAAAAATAAAAAAAAAAAACTTTTCGACGTCCGACTTGGGATTTGAACCATGGCATTTCGTCTAATAAGCCAACACACTACCTACTAGACTACAGCAACCTCAAACATAATGGCAGTGTATTGCTATAATAAACTGTCCGACAAAAGCCTAATCTTCTACTGTTCTCTCCATTATAAACAACCCTGTTTCTTTGTTAAATGAGAAATCTGTTCTGTTAAAATCTGAAAACTGTTCTGTTAAACTTTGTTCTGTTAAAATTTGTTCTGTTAAAATCTGAAATCTGTTCTGTTAAAATCTTAAATCTGTTCTGTTAAAATCTAATATGTCAGAAAATTTCAAAATCTACTATGAAATAAAAAAGTTAGCTTCGTCGGCTATATCTCCGATCCCAGTCGTGACCCGACTATGACGAAAACTGTTTTGGAATCCTTGGTCTAATAGCTATCCAGCCTAATAGGTCAGAAAACCGCACCTTTTTAAATTTTATCGAATTTTTCACGATTTATATAGAACATTTGTTTGCCAGTATAAAAAAGTTAGCTTCGTCGGCTATATCTCCGATCCCAGTCGTGACCCGACCATAGCGAAAACTGTTTTGGAATCCTTGATCCAATAGCTATAAAGCCCAATAGGTCAGAAAACCGCACCTTTTTAAATTTTATCGAATTTTTCACGATTTATATAGAACATTTTGTTTGCCCGTATAAAAAAGTTAGCTTCGTCGGCTATATCTCCGATCCTAGTCGTGACCCGACCATAGCGAAAACTGTTTTGGAATCCTTGATCCAATAGCTATAAAGCCCAATAGGTCAGAACACCGCACCTTTTTAAATTTTATCGAATTTTTCACGATTTATATAGAACATTTTGTTTGCCCGTATAAAAAAGTTAGCTTCGTCGGCTATATCTCCGATCCTATTCGTGACCCGACCATAGCGAAAACTGTTTTGGAATCATTGATCTAATAGCTATAAAGCCCAATAGATCAGAAGACCGCACCTTTTTAAATTTTATCGAATTTTTCACGATTTATATAGAACATTTGTTTGCCAGTATAAAAAAGTTAGCTTCGTCGGATATATCTCCGATCCCAGTCGTGACCCGACCATAGCGAAAACTGTTTTGGAATCCTTGATCTAATAGCTATCCAGCCCAATAGGTCAGAAAACCTCACCTATTTAAATTTTATCGAATTTTTCGCGATTCATAGAGGGCATATTTGGTAAAAATACTTGATTTTTCAACTTTATTATCTCCAATAAGCAAATTGTTATTTTCATACATTTTGGTTTTTTGTACAGTTCAAAGGTTTAGCTTCGTCTTCCTTTCATTTTTTTCTCTAATTTATCCCTATTTTTGCGATTTTTAAGCGATTTTCTTTCCTCCCTTCCCAAATTTTTAATTATGTTAAGTTAACAGTGTCTGTTAACATAACATTCACTGTAAAAAAAAGAATATAAAAAAGAATTTAACTTCACAGACATGGCCTTAATGTAAAAGAAATAGGAACTTGTGATAAGCAGTGATGTTTCTTCAGGGCAATTCAGTTGAAATATTTACTTTTTAAAAAACACCAAATGCACAATGTTAAAGGAAATAAGTGGCCAAAATGTCAGATTTGATACAATGAAATGCCCAATTTAATTTTTCTAAATAAAAACACTGGTGATAAGTGTGTGTGAAAAATAATTAACTTCATAAACGCAGTTTGCAATGCAACACACGTCTAATATAGTATATATAATTAGTATTTTGTTATTAAAATTACTTTTATATGATGTTATCAGACAGCGACTCAGGTAAAACATACTTATTTTGTTATGAAAATGTGGATTTCAATGCTCATTATTATTTTATAGAAATATTTTCTAAAATGAAAAGAATCGTTAACCCCAGAAGGAGATATATGAGAGTGATTTCATCAGATGAAAAATCGACTTCGGAGGCATCAGAAAAGGAAAGCATCATAACGGAAGGAACAGAAACCCATCATGTACGAAAAAGAGGACGCAGGAATGAAAAAGAATATACTCAAAACATTATTAAGGAGAAAAGAAATACTGGTGAAAGATATGTAACAGCAAATTCCAAAATTATGTTTACCAAAAAGATTACAGTTAAACCTTGTTGTTTAAAAAATTGTAAAGAAAAAATTAGTTCTTTTAATCGACAACTTACCTTCGACAACTTTTGGAAGTTAGCAAATTTCACGAAGCAAAATTTGTTTTTACATAGTATAGTTAAACGAGATATACCTAGAAAGAGAAGACCAGGGAACAACAATTCGAAACCAAGACAATGCAAATATAAATATTATTTGACACATGAAAATGTAAGTGTACTAGTTTGCAAAACATTCTTTCTGGATACTTTCAACATCTCAGAAGGACGTCTGGCTCATGCTCTTAAAAAGGATCTTCCTGTAGAAGATTTGCGTGGAAAGTCTAAAAATTCCAGAAGAAAAACTGAAGAATCTCTCATAACTGCGGTAAAAGAGCACATTCAAAGCTTCCCTGCCTTTAGTAGACATTACACAAGGTGTCATAATCCCCATAAAAAATAGTCCAGATCTAAACATAAGGAAAATGTACAATCTCTATCTGGAGAAGTGTAAAAACGATAAACAACAGCATGTTAACGAGTGGATATACAGGAAATCCTTCAAAAATGGCTTTAATTTGCACTTTCATCAACCTAGAAAAGACACATGTCAAAAATGCGATTTTTTTAAATTAAAGATTGAAGCTTGTGAAGATGAAGGTGAAAAAAGGCAATCAACACGATTTACATTTGAGATCGGCGGAAATGGCCAGAATACGTCTACAAAAAGATCAAAAAAAAGCAGCTGAAAATCCAGATGAATATTTTGTATTTAATTTGACTTTCAGAAAGGATTGCCATTTCCCAAACTTACGACTTCAATATCTTATTACAAAAGGAATATGTACGTTTAAATTTGGGATTCTATAATTTTCATAACAATAATATTGATATGTATCTTTGGGATGAAATAATAGCATCAAAAGGTTCTCAGGAAGTTGCTTCGTGTTGTATAAAACATCTTAAGAATGTCACAACTCAAAAGCATATTATTGCATATAGTGACTCATCTACAGGACAAAATCGTAACATAAAACTGGCATTAACTTGGATGAAAATTGTTCAGTCTTCAGAAAACGATATTAAAATTCTAGATCACAAATTTTTAATTTCTGGCCATTCATACTTACCAAATGATCGTGACTTTGGTGAAATAGAAACGGCCTTGAAGAAAACAAATGTTTTATACATTCCAAATGATTACTATAGCGTGATAGCCGCCTGCCGAAAAAAATCCTTCACAGTACACAACATGGAGAAAAAAGATTTTATTTCAACACAATCATTGGAAAAATCTGTTTCAATAAGAAAAGTAAATACAGAGCAAAACAAAGTAAATTGGCTGAAAATTCAATGGATACGATTTTACCATGATGTTCCTTATAAAATGTTTTACAAACTATCTTTAGATGAAGAAGATGAATTTCTAACTTTGGATTTGTCACCAAAAAGAGGAAGACCTAGGCGTTATTCACAAATAGAAATGGATCCGTTATACGCTGGACCTCGTCCTGTTTCATCAGCAAAATACAAAGACATGATGGACTTGATTAATTATATACCCCCAATATACCACAGTTATTTTAAAAATTTAAAACAAAACACAATTTCCGAGGACTTCATCACTCTTATTGATGACGAAAATTAAATTTAACTGCTGTATTTTCATATAAATTACTTTCAAAACGAAGTATTTTTTTTGTATTTTAAGATATTTTAAATAAAAAATACTTAAATCAAACCTTTATATTAAATATCCTGATGGTAAGAATTATTATTATTATACACATGTGTAATATATTTAGCAATTTTAGTAAATCACTGCCCTTTCAAAACATCACTTCAGTAAAATACGTCGGATTTAATTGATAAGTGTTAGTCATTTTTCTAAACTATTTATTTTGAAAGTGGCTTAAGTCACTTTACTTTAATGAAAAGTGATGATTTTTTTATTTTTGTACAAAATTATTTATACTAAGAAAAACATCAGTATCATGAGATAACAAATACAAAAAAATTTTACCGAAAGTTAGCGTCCATATTTTTAAATGTGTTAAAACGCAAACCCTTAAATATCTCGACTTAAAAACAAAGTGACTTATGCCACTTTCAAAATAAACGGCTCATATATAAAATATATATGTATATATAAAATATATGTAAATGAGAAATATATCCTTCGGCGCCACGAATTCTTAACACAAGTTCCACTTATTTATGTTCTAACACTTCTTTAATTACTCGAGCTCTCCAAAAGTGCTTGTTTCATTAAAATTACTATAATATTTATTTCTTATAAATTTAGTTATTAAAACACTGTGCTGTTTATACTTAATGAATTTTTTTGAGTTTTTAAAATTATTAATTTTTTCTGATCCTCTTTTTCACATGTTCTACAGCAAAATAGTTTTGTTGAACATACTTTTTGAGCGACTTGAATAAATTTGAAAACTTTTTGGCAAATACTTTAGGAATTAAAAAATTGCGATTAATCAGTTCCATCATCCTTTAAAGATGTTAAACTTGAGTTTGTAAAGATATTTTCCAATTTATACATGGTTTAGTTAATTGCAATATTTATACCTTTTACTTTTATTGATTTTTATATTATTTTATAATTTATAAACATTAGTTATTGCTGAATTTTTCTGTTTTATATTATGAAAAAATTAAATTATTGTATTTAAAATGGAAACTTTGAATTTGTTAATTTTTTAACTGGAAGTATTGATAATATAAATTTTTTTAAATATACAAAAAGCGGTATAGTCTAAATCATCATTATCATTTCTATAATAAAATATAAGTTTTATTTAATGTTTGTTTTTTATATATCCCTTAATTTTTTATATCTTTACTTCTTTCGTAGCAAAATGATAACATTAAACGAATCCTTAGAGCCAATGCGGAAAAGATCTTCCTCAGCAACGGAAACTTCTAATAATGATAGGAAGCCAACAAAACATTTAGACATCTCAAGTAATTATATTCATAATGGTAGGTAAATATATTTTACGTATGTTAGTGTGAGCCTTATTTAAAAAAAAAATGCAAAATTGTACTGTAACGACTATATGCATGATGAATCTCATAACCAAATATTGATAAAACTTAATTATTTACGAAATCCGATTTTTTTTGGAAATAGTACGATTTTAGTTGTTTATATTAAAATAGCTCGTTTGTGCTTAATTTATCTTTATACTTTTTAATAATCTTATCGTTATTATTCAATCACATACAGCAAAATAATTCATATAAAGCAAAATAATATTTTGCAATGTTATTTTGGATTTGTATATATTTATAAATTTTATTAATTTAATAAAACTGATTTGTTTGTATTAGATTATTGTTTTTATAATCAGCTACAATTTGCATTATAAATTATTTGTATTATATATAATATTATTTTTTAAATAATTTGCTTGCTGTTTTCTCGTTCATGAAATGATTTCTGGGATAACGAATAGCTGCTGCGTTTCTTCAAAAGACCATCATACTCACCAACGATGGCAACATTTCATCGTTCCAGTGAACAGCTGGCGTTACTTCTTCGTTTTTATACGTTTCTTAGATTTTATTGTCTGCATGAAATCAAAAATGCATACGACATCGTCAGATTGTCGCTTACGTCACGTTGTAATAAAAAGTTTCATTATTGTAAGGATTTGTGAAAGAATAATAAAGAGTTATACTCTATCATTGAAAGTTGGTACTGATTCTATTCTATTTTATAATAAAGAAAAAACTGGAATTTTATCCAAAGTGGTCCATACAATTCAAGTCGATTTTTTCTCATAAATTTATCACATCCAAGTGAAAGACTTCAAATTTGATGCATACGCTTTCCATAATAACATTCCATTGAAAATTCCAAACGCTTACTTTTATAAGACAATTTTAAACCGATTCCATTTTATTTATTTATTGAACAGCATTAGACAATAATTACAAATTATTACTAATGTATGTAATAGGCCATGGCAACTAGGCCTTAGGCTCAATAACTTACTTATAATAATATATACAGAGGGTTTTAATTAGCTTTATTATCTGATCAAATTAAATTATAAGTTTTAGATTGCTTTAAGAATTCAACAATTTTGGTTATATTACCTGTGGTGGGATTGGTCAGTAGGGTTTTGGGATAGGAACATTTATAAAAAATTTTTGACGTAGTTTCTGGAATTTAATGCATGTGCAAAGAATATTGTCGTGAATTTCCGAAGGATTCACATTCCAATCGCATATTCGGTGCAAATTTAAATTTAATAAGTGACCGTGGGACAGCTTTGAATGTCCTAGGCGTAGCCTTTCAAATTTTGTTAAATCTTTCCTCTTTGTAGGCACATTGTTGAATTTTAAAAAATCATCTATAGATAATTTAGCTAGAGGTTTCTTGAAATAAGGGGTTATTTTCAAGATAATATATTTTAAAGAATTTGTTAATTTCAGTTGGCTGTCGCTATCAATGGGGCATTAGTTGCTTCTTTTGCTATTTTATCAGCGAATTTATTTCCATCTATTTGACTATGTCCTGGAGTCCAGATTATTATTATTTTTGGGTATTTAGAAATTAATATGTTCCTTATATGTATATATTGCATAAAAGTTATTGTTAGCGACATTTGAAATTGCTCTTAAAGATGATAGGGCGTCAGATCAAATCGCAAAGTTTCCCTTTTTTGAGCTTACTTGTTAATTGCTTACATTACGGCAATGATTTCTGCAGTAAATATTGAACTGTAAATTGGAGGAATAGAGTATTTGATAATCTTGTGGTTTTGTGTAACACTGAAACTTACAGCATCGCTTGATTTTGATGCGTCAGTCTATATAAAAGTGTAGTTTGATTTTTCAGATTGGATTTGTCGGAACTATTTCCTGAAAAACAAAGGATCTGTGTTTGATTTAGAGTGATAGTGTAGAGTAGTGTTAATTGCTTGTTCATTTAAACCATAGTTTACCATTTCATAGCACAGTTGTGCAAAGAGAACTCACACGCATTCTTATGTTTTTTCATTTAGTTGTCGATCAGACTGCGACAAGAACACGTGTGCGGCGAATGCTTTATCATTTTATTTCAGCATAACACTCACAAAATATTTTATGTTAAAAATGATCTATGTTATTAGCTAGGCGTATTTCATTTTTTTTATATTGTCGCATAGTATAATTTTTTATATGCTTTGGAATGTTCGCTTTTTTTCTTTTAATAAAAAATGGGTTTTTTATTCTTTTTATTTTTATTTATCTACAAAAACATGGCCTAATTTTTAAGCCAAAGATGGAGAGCTTTATGTTCTTTTAATAAAAAATGGATTTTTTATTTTATTTTTATCTATCTAAAATTATTAAGCCAAAGTTATATAGCTTTACATATGTATGCTGATGAAATGAAAATAAAAATAACGTATATTACTAACACTTTTCTATGGCTGTAAATAAATAAATTCTCTCAACTTATTTTCTCTTCTCTTACTCACTAACACATAACCAAAAATTTTTTGACGAACCCTGATTTAAACACCAAGGAGGGTTGGTAACATGTTTGTATATTTTCCTTGTTAGATGTAAATTATGTTTCCTACAGTTTTTTATTATTCTTAATATAACAGATGGTATTTTTGGAATCTTTTTAGTCTCTTTGCACTTATTGATAATTGAGCTGAGGGGAGAATCTTGGTTATTGTATAGACATTTTATTAGTCTAACCGTCATAAGATCTCGTTGCGTCTCTAAAGGTAGTATATAGGATTCAAATAACATATAAGGGCCGTTTTTTGAATGCAAGTTTAAACTCGAGATTAAGTTAATCTCCAGTTAAACTCCGTTTTCAGTTTTTGAATTCACTTAATCTTGAGTTTAACCTTACGGTTAAGTAGTTAATCTCGAGTTTAAACCAGCAACGTTGGTGGTTTAAACTCGAGATTAACTATGAAAAGTAGTTGACAAATTTTATTTAAAAAAAAAAGCTATTAAGTGAGGGAAAGCCGAATAAGACAAATATTTAAGTGACTATGAATTATATAAAACACAAATTGACAATAGACAGTCTTAATTTATTTATTATTTTAAGAAAATAATTTTTTTACATAAAGATCAATAGTATTCAGCTTTTGTTTGTTTGTTTTTGTTATATACAAAAGCAAATTGTTGTGAAATAATTTGCAAAAAGTAGTAAACACAACAATATAAACGAAAAAAATGTTGCCATTTTTGCTTATAAGTACGGCAGCTCTACAAAGTTAATCTCCAGTTAAATTCCCATTCAAAAAATGAAAACTGAGTTAACTGGAGATTAACTTTAACTGGAGATTAACTTAATCTCGAGTTTAAACTTGCATTCAAAAAACGGCCCTTAGAGATCGGCGATGTACGTTGTCTCTAAAGGTAGTATATTGGATTCAAATAACATATTAGAGATCGGCGTTGTACGGAAATCTCCCAAAGCAAATCTAATAGCTACGTTGATTTTTTTAATTTTATTAAGCAATGTTTTTGAGGAGTACCCGTAAAAAGGTAGTGCATAATTTATTTTTGATAATAGTAGTTTTTTAATTCTAGATACTAGTATGAATGTATTGCAGTTAAATTCTTGATTAGATAGACATTTTATGATGTTAAGTTGCTTTCTTATTGATGCTGAGATGTAATCTACAGTTTGTCAAAAAAATCTTTGCACATAGAGAAAAATAAAAAAACTTCGAAAAATTCATTGATTTCTAATATAAATAACCAACTTTTTCATTTTTTTCAAACAGGATTTTATAAACATATGTTTTGTTAATATAATAAATAAAAAACTTTTATAACAATGAAAATATTCTAATGTAAAATATTAAAAAACAAAAACAATTCAATTTTACTGCTGTCAAAAAAATGTTTGCACACTTGACAAAATATTAAGACTTATAAAATTTTTTTAAAATTATAGTGCTAATATTTTGTGTGTCCACCTTGAGCATCAATCACCGATTGCAGACACCTTCTCATGGATTGAATAAGCTTCAGAATGTCGTATTCTAGTGATATTTTTTCCCATTCTTCTTTGATGAACTTTATCAATTCGTTTTTATTTGTGGGCGATCTTTTTCCTACCTTTTGCTTTAGATGAACCCACAAATTTTCGATAGGGTTAATATCAGGACTTTGGGCAGGAGTATTAATAACTTTGGAGCAGTTGTAAAGTAACCTGGACTTACATAAATAAGATTTATGTATAGAATCATTATCTTGATAGTACTTGTAATTAAATTTATTCGGATTAACCGGGTCAATAAAACCAAATTTCTTAATGCTGGCGGTCAGTTCATTTTTTAAAATATCAAGATATACTTCCTTAGTCATTATTTCATCCAAAATCCTGATTACACCAACTCCCTTGCTGGATACAGCACCATACCATTACAGACATTTTTCCAAACTTTACTGTAGGAATAAGATTTTAATTTTCTAGTGCTATCAGAGGCTTACGCCAAACTCTTTGCAGTCCGTCATGATAATAAAGCATTATTTTCGTCTCATCTGAGAAAATAACAGCGTCCCAGTACTCCGGAGGAAGTGAAATGTATTCGGTGGCAAATCTTAATCTCTTTTCGACATTTTGTGCTGACAGCAGGGATTTTTCCTAGCCACTCTTGAAGAATATTTGTGTTTTTGAAGAACATTTCTGATGGTTTCTTGGGAAACACGTAACCCAAAGTCTTTTTGCACTCTCGTACTGGATTGTGGGCTACCATACACGATTCTAATAATTTTTCTTTCAACTCCCTGCGTCACCTTTTTTGGCCTGCCTGTAAATCCTTTTAAGTCTAGTCCTCCTTCTTTTTCAGCACGGGATATAATATTATATACAGTCCTGATGTTCAAGGAGAACATATCGGCGATTTCCTTGGCAGATTTGCCTTTGTAGTAGTTGAAATAGACCAATTGTATAATATTTTTTGAAACTCGTTTTCCTGGCATTTTTTATATTCAAATATAAGGACACTTGTTACATAAAAAACGATCACTTCATTAATAAAACGTTGTTTACCCCTTTCACATTCCATCTCATTTGTAAAAAACCCAAAATGCACAACATTTTTGGAAATAACGGCATTTTTTGGTCATTTTTTTTATTATCTTCATTCAATATGCAAAGATTTTTTTGACACCCTTTATACTGTGTAAAGTTCTTTTATTGTTGTTATTATTGTAATGTGTGTGACTATTAGAAAACTATTGGCGCCTTATGGTCGTAAACAAGTACAGTTATAGAATGTGTGCAAAAATAGAAAAGTAGGTAAAGATTTTGTTGTTGGAATTCTTGAATGAAGATCACATTTTACATTTTTTTGATCTGTGCAAAGATTTTTTTGACAAACTGTATATGGGAATTCCATTCATATGATTTGTTAATGTATAAACCGAGTATTTTCAGGCTCTCTACTTTTTTAATTAAAAAGTTGTTTTGGGTTAAACTAGGAGCGCAAGCTCGCTTTATGCATATATGTGAGTACTTGCATTAAGTCCTAGATAATATTGCCCCAGAGTATTTTACACCATTCGTTTATATTTTCGAAATTTGGTTGACATCAATGATCGGATTAGTTCCAGTGTTTAATCTTATTATTGGGTTGAAATCATCAGCGTAGGCTGTAAAGTCTACATTATTGTGTAGTGATATAGTGGAATAGAGTTTATTGTAAGCTATTAAGAACAATATTACCGATAATGGTGATCCCTGGGGGATTCCATTATGTAAACTGTGACAGTCAGAATAGTGTTTACCCACTCTGGTTATTATTTTCCTGTTTAGTATGAAATTTCTAATGTAGTTCTTGGGTCTAATTCATGCATTCCGATTTTTTCGAAATCTTTCTCAAAATCAAGGGAAATTAAGGTGAGATGTTTCTTTAAAGATAATCTAAGTATAATAGAGCATCGATTGTGGATTTGCCCTTCATAAATCCAAACCGTCGACTATCTAGGAGCTTATCTTGACAAGCCACCATAGCCTATTCGCAATAATCTTGTCAAGAAACTTTGATAAGCAAGAATTAAGTGAAATTGGACGATATGAGTTAGGTAGAGTCTTGTCTGATTTAGGTTTGAGTATGGGAACTACAATACTTGTTTTGAATTGCTGTGGGATTCTGTATTTTAATATATTGTTATAGAGTTTGACTATTCTTCTTATTCATATCAACCGGTAATTGTTTTAGCACTGGGTATGAGATTCTGCCTAATCCTGGTGTTTTCCCCTTTAAAGAGTGAGGTACGTTTGTGAGTTCGGAGAGGCAGATATCGCTCTCATTTTTTTCAGCCGTTATCGATGGTATTATAGAATATGGTAGTGACCTGTTTTTTTGTATTTGAACTTCAGCAGGAAAATTAGAGTCAGCTGAGTTGTCCGACCAAAATTTGTTTAAGATATTAGCGATATGATTTTTATTGGTAGTTAGTGTTGAGTATGTGTTATCTGTAAATATTTTATAGTAAATTTATTTATATTTTCCCATAGACGATCTATTGGAGTTGATGGATTTATAGTTGATGTAAATTTTTGTATTGATTTCCTTTTTTCAATTTTAATTTCCCTTTTCAGTAGTGCGTTAAGTTTTTTGTATCTTATAAGGTTCTGATTGTTTATGTTTCTTTTAAATAAATTTCAAGCAGTATTTCTATCTTTTTTTAAGTAGTTAAGATTGTCGTTCCACCATGGGACATGTTTTGGTTTAAAATTTGTTGAACTTTGAGGAATTGAGTGATTTGCAGCTTCTATTATAATTTTCCGAATATTTGCAGCTTCTTTGTTGATTTCGTTATCAATTAGCCTTCTTGTATTAAATCGTAAGCAGATTTTGCCAAATTTTATCCAGTCTGATTGCTGTGTTTTAAATGTAGGTTTAAGGGATAAAGGGGAATGTTGCCCCTGTTGAAGGTGGATTGAGATTATTATGGGGAAATGGTCGCTTCCAAACAAATTATTATCCGTCTTCCAACTAATCCTCGGGGTAAGAGCAAAATGTGAGATCTATATGTGTAATACTACCGTGACTGCTTAAATGTGTTGCCGATCCGTCATTTAAAAGAATAAAAGGAGAATTTGTTATGTAGTTTTCTATTATACTTCCTCGCATGTTATTAGATGGAGAACCCCAAGATCTGTGCCAAGCATTGAAGTCTCCTGAAATAATTGATGGTGAACTGAGGTTACCGAAAATATTATTTAAATTAGCTGTATGGAGTTTCATTTGGGGGATTAACGTATGCGCTAACAATGTTCAATTTTATTCCAGATTTTACTTCAAGACATAATGTGTCAAAGTCTTTTTGTAGTGTAATAAGTCTGTGTTCCATTGAATTGTGAATTAAGAGACCAACTCCGTATCGAGTGGTAGACGAATTTGTTGAATATAAATTATAATTAATAGGGACAGGAATGTTTGATAGGGAATGTAAATGAGTGTTATTATTTCATCCAAAATCCTGATTACACCAACTCCCTTGCTGGATACAGCACCATACCATTACAGACATTTTTCCAAACTTTACTGTAGGAATAAGATTTTAATTTTCTAGTGCTATCAGAGGCTTACGCCAAACTCTTTGCAGTCCGTCATGATAATAAAGCATTATTTTCGTCTCATCTGAGAAAATAACAGCGTCCCAGTACTCCGGAGGAAGTGAAATGTATTCGGTGGCAAATCTTAATCTCTTTTCGACATTTTGTGCTGACAGCAGGGATTTTTCCTAGCCACTCTTGAAGAATATTTGTGTTTTTGAAGAACATTTCTGATGGTTTCTTGGGAAACACGTAACCCAAAGTCTTTTTGCACTCTCGTACTGGATTGTGGGCTACCATACACGATTCTAATAATTTTTCTTTCAACTCCCTGCGTCACCTTTTTTGGCCTGCCTGTAAATCCTTTTAAGTCTAGTCCTCCTTCTTTTTCAGCACGGGATATAATATTATATACAGTCCTGATGTTCAAGGAGAACATATCGGCGATTTCCTTGGCAGATTTGCCTTTGTAGTAGTTGAAATAGACCAATTGTATAATATTTTTTGAAACTCGTTTTCCTGGCATTTTTTATATTCAAATATAAGGACACTTGTTACATAAAAAACGATCACTTCATTAATAAAACGTTGTTTACCCCTTTCACATTCCATCTCATTTGTAAAAAACCCAAAATGCACAACATTTTTGGAAATAACGGCATTTTTTGGTCATTTTTTTATTATCTTCATTCAATATGCAAAGATTTTTTTGACACCCTTTATACTGTGTAAAGTTCTTTTATTGTTGTTATTATTGTAATGTGTGTGACTATTAGAAAACTATTGGCGCCTTATGGTCGTAAACAAGTACAGTTATAGAATGTGTGCAAAAATAGAAAAGTAGGTAAAGATTTTGTTGTTGGAATTCTTGAATGAAGATCACATTTTACATTTTTTTGATCTGTGCAAAGATTTTTTTGACAAACTGTATATGGGAATTCCATTCATATGATTTGTTAATGTATAAACCGAGTATTTTCAGGCTCTCTACTTTTTTAATTAAAAAGTTGTTTTGGGTTAAACTAGGAGCGCAAGCTCGCTTTATGCATATATGTGAGTACTTGCATTAAGTCCTAGATAATATTGCCCCAGAGTATTTTACACCATTCGTTTATATTTTCGAAATTTGGTTGACATCAATGATCGGATTAGTTCCAGTGTTTAATCTTATTATTGGGTTGAAATCATCAGCGTAGGCTGTAAAGTCTACATTATTGTGTAGTGATATAGTGGAATAGAGTTTATTGTAAGCTATTAAGAACAATATTACCGATAATGGTGATCCCTGGGGGATTCCATTATGTAAACTGTGACAGTCAGAATAGTGTTTACCCACTCTGGTTATTATTTTCCTGTTTAGTATGAAATTTCTAATGTAGTTCTTGGGTCTAATTCATGCATTCCGATTTTTTCGAAATCTTTCTCAAAATCAAGGGAAATTAAGGTGAGATGTTTCTTTAAAGATAATCTAAGTATAATAGAGCATCGATTGTGGATTTGCCCTTCATAAATCCAAACCGTCGACTATCTAGGAGCTTATCTTGACAAGCCACCATAGCCTATTCGCAATAATCTTGTCAAGAAACTTTGATAAGCAAGATTTAAGTGAAATTGGACGATATGAGTTAGGTAGAGTCTTGTCTGATTTAGGTTTGAGTATGGGAACTACAATACTTGTTTTGAATTGCTGTGGGATTCTGTATTTTAATATATTGTTATAGAGTTTGACTATTCTTCTTATTCATATCAACCGGTAATTGTTTTAGCACTGGGTATGAGATTCTGCCTAATCCTGGTGTTTTCCCCTTTAAAGAGTGAGGTACGTTTGTGAGTTCGGAGAGGCAGATATCGCTCTCATTTTTTTCAGCCGTTATCGATGGTATTATAGAATATGGTAGTGACCTGTTTTTTTGTATTTGAACTTCAGCAGGAAAATTAGAGTCAGCTGAGTTGTCCGACCAAAATTTGTTTAAGATATTAGCGATATGATTTTTATTGGTAGTTAGTGTTGAGTATGTGTTATCTGTAAATATTTTATAGTAAATTTATTTATATTTTCCCATAGACGATCTATTGGAGTTGATGGATTTATAGTTGATGTAAATTTTTGTATTGATTTCCTTTTTTCAATTTTAATTTCCCTTTTCAGTAGTGCGTTAAGTTTTTTGTATCTTATAAGGTTCTGATTGTTTATGTTTCTTTTAAATAAATTTCAAGCAGTATTTCTATCTTTTTTTAAGTAGTTAAGATTGTCGTTCCACCATGGGACATGTTTTGGTTTAAAATTTGTTGAACTTTGAGGAATTGAGTGATTTGCAGCTTCTATTATAATTTTCCGAATATTTGCAGCTTCTTTGTTGATTTCGTTATCAATTAGCCTTCTTGTATTAAATCGTAAGCAGATTTTGCCAAATTTTATCCAGTCTGATTGCTGTGTTTTAAATGTAGGTTTAAGGGATAAAGGGGAATGTTGCCCCTGTTGAAGGTGGATTGAGATTATTATGGGGAAATGGTCGCTTCCAAACAAATTATTATCCGTCTTCCAACTAATCCTCGGGGTAAGAGCAAAATGTGAGATCTATATGTGTAATACTACCGTGACTGCTTAAATGTGTTGCCGATCCGTCATTTAAAAGAATAAAAGGAGAATTTGTTATGTAGTTTTCTATTATACTTCCTCGCATGTTATTAGATGGAGAACCCCAAGATCTGTGCCAAGCATTGAAGTCTCCTGAAATAATTGATGGTGAACTGAGGTTACCGAAAATATTATTTAAATTAGCTGTATGGAGTTTCATTTGGGGGATTAACGTATGCGCTAACAATGTTCAATTTTATTCCAGATTTTACTTCAAGACATAATGTGTCAAAGTCTTTTTGTAGTGTAATAAGTCTGTGTTCCATTGAATTGTGAATTAAGAGACCAACTCCGTATCGAGTGGTAGACGAATTTGTTGAATATAAATTATAATTAATAGGGACAGGAATGTTTGATAGGGAATGTAAATGAGTTTCTTGTAAGGCAATCATTTTATGGGAATATTGATTTATTACTAATAGCAAATTATTATAATTTTTAAGATAACCATTCATATTCCATTGTATTATTCTACTTGTCATTTATAGTTTATATTAAGAGTATACTCATACTGTTTTGGTAAATTAAATTTACTAATAAATTCTTTTTGCACATATGAAGTGGAGTGTAAATTAAATTTAATTACAAGAACTTTACAAAGAAATGTATTTATATAATTCAAAACATATGGCATCATTACTCTTAAAATAAGTGAGATATTTAATTTTTTGTTTTTGGTCTAATTTAATTATAATCGTTGCATAAGAGCATGTTATTGATATAATGAGTTTATATAAAGAGATTGTGATAATTTGTAATTTTTATGAATTCATAATTGTATCTTGAGTTAGTAAAAGCGTGTTACTCAGAGAATTTAATGTTTGTTGTAACTGATCTGCTATATGTAAGATTAAATAATATGGGGAAAAAGAGAGTATTAATGATATTTAAGAAGTTCGTTATGATTTGTTAAGAGAAGTATTAAGGGAAGTTATTTATTTCTTTTTACGTGCGCCTGTTAATTTTCTTTTAAGCTTTAGTATATTCTTGTTCGATGTATTCTTAAGTAAGAGAAATGCGTTGCTCGTTGGCGGTTGGTTTGTAATTAATGCTGGAGTTACCCACACGTAACGTAACGTACCGTAGAAAACGTTCTCTTTTTAGCATATGGAGAACAATGTAAACGCTTACCCAAACGTTCTCTCTCGTTAGCAAAACGGAACGATCTGTATAAAACAGAATTCTCCCACGTTTTTACGTGACATTTGAACATAAGAGAGAAAACATGAGAGGGAGTGCAGTGTTGCCACGAAAAAAATATTGTAACCAACATTTGTGAAAAAATCACCAAATAAGGAAAAATATGATCAAAATTAAATTTGTAGTTTTTTTTTTTATTTTTTTTTTTTCAAGTTTAAATTATAATTGAGAAAAAAGAAACAGAAAATAAGAAAACAAAATTATAGTCTCATAATTAATTAATTTTAACAAACAAAACAAAAGCTATTTTTATAAGACAAATAATAACCAAATCCGGAATAATCTACACATTGAACAAAAAACGGCAACACTGATGAAGAGTCTGTATACCAATTTCTATGCATTGTGTTGTGTTTGTTTGTGTGTCGTTTTGTGTTCTGTTTCGTTTTTATTTACATTCTTAGTTGACATATGTCCCGTTTTAAACGTTTCTATAACTACACAAACGTTTTTAAGGCTACGTACGTTACGATTTTACGTTCCTAACGCTTGGTTAACCAAGGCATAAATCCAATGTTAAGGATCTTAGATCAGATTAGTTCTATATCATTTAAATCACTGCCTGAGATTTCTATATCGGAGATTACAGTGGAATAATCAACTAAAGCACGTGGTGTATTTTTATCTGTTGTCAGCTGATTTATGTTATTATTATTGGTATTAGCAATGCTGTTGTTATATGTAAAATTGTTATGTTTAACTTGTGCTATTAGTGTTTGATGGGAAGGTACTCCATTTAAAGAGGTTGGATTTTTTAGAGTTGAGGAATATGATTTATGCATATTGGGATGGCGTTCTTTGAATATGTTGACTGCTTTCCTTTTGCTTACCTTCTCAAGCGTAATGATTGCCTAAATTTCTTTTTCTTTGAGAAAAGTCGGGCATTTTTTTATCGGTTGTGGCGTGATCATAGACTTCGTTTTGTTCTTTAGAGTTAATGCAACATCTTGTTGATTCGCACACTTCTTCAGAGTGTTCGGAAATATGGTATTCTTTTGAACAATTGGAACATAAGCTGGCGTCTTTGCACGATTTCGCTATATGCCCGTAACGTAAGCAGTTCTTACAACCTAGGGGTAGGGGAATATATGTGCGGATTCTTACATTTTCGTAACCGATTGAGATTACAGTTGGCAAAGTGATTGTGGTAAAGGTAAGAATTATCAAGCCTGTCTCTTCCTGTTCTCTTTTCGTTTTATCTTTTCGACCGTTTTTGGTCCTTTAATTCTTCGCGAATTTCTTCTTCAGGGATTACCCGCAGATCGTTACAATATACATATAACCCCTTTTGAGTAGTTGAGCGAGTTGTGTTCAGAAACAGTCACCTCAATCGAAGTAGAAAGTGAACATAATTTTACTAATTTGTATCCTTGGTACTCATTTTTAGTTTTAATTAAAATTGTGCCATTTCTTAACTTGTTGCAACTAATTACTTCACTTTCACTAATCGAATCAATTACTTTTTTGATTAAAAAGTGTGATACCTTCGAGAGGTTATCATCACTTTTTATTCTTGACATGACGAAATACTTTGGCCCAGGAGTAGTTAATTTTAACGTTTTATTATTGTCTATAATAATTGGAGGTTTGTATATCCCTCCAATATCTGGTGGTTTATCCATGCTATTATTTTCAGTAATAATAACAAAGGAGAGAGAAAAGAAAAACAAACGGTAAATATTAAGTACACTTGTATTATACGTCTCTTAACTTCAACAGTTAAAGTCGAACTGCGATTCCATTTTTTTAATTAATTACAATAAAATTATTGTATGCTAAATCTTTATGATCGGGCCCACGCTATGCTGTGTGGTAGCTGGCCTTTTCACTATTCAACTTCTCGATCCGTGGACGCCGCACATTGTTTTTCAATTAGAGTCAAACTGATTGAATTCATCACTATTAAACTCGTTTTCCTGAGTAATGTTAGCTTATTTTTTATATTTAAGCGAAGGAGAGACGACCCGCAAGATTTTTGATATTATATGTTCTTGTTGTACTACAAACCTAATTAAATTGGTTGCATTTAGTCTGCAATGGACAATTTTTGTTAATATTAATTTTAAAATTAATTTTGTTAAAATTAATAAATAAAATAATTAAAATCAATAATCTTGTGTGAAAAGTTGAAAAAAACACTTTTTGTCAAATAAAATAAGTTTGGAGGGTTCGAGGAGTATGTATAAAGAAAAGTATTCTTGAGCTCTAATCTACTAAATGTACAACTTAAATTATTACTATGTATATAACTCAGGCGTATTTAATTTTTTGTGCTTTGTCGCATAGTGTTATGAGATTATCTGTGGTATTAGTAGTGTTTCTTGGTCGGGGTTTTCTTCTAATGACCGCAGTGGTTCTGTGAATTTTTTGATGCGATAGTATTACTTGACAATTTTTAGGAGTCTGCCAATAGAACTTGCAATTTCAGTAATGTATTTGTTTTCATTTTTGGGCATATTATTATAATTCTGCGAAACTTGTAGATAGAAACTTGTATATAGGAAAACTATCTACCCAGTTTAAAAAAAGTGTATTTTTTTAAACACGTAAATGTTATAGAATTAATTTTTTCATCTCATATAAAATAAATAAAATTGTATCGAACTCCTTTTGGAACCCACTTCATGCATTGAGTCTTGAATGTATTCTACTTTAAAATTTTTAATAGCCTCTTCACCATTTGACAGCAAATTGAAATTGTCATATTCGCCTACTGTATGTTTCTTGGAGGGGCGTTGTTTATTCCTCGTTCGAAAAAATAAATTTTACTTTTGCTATAAATTTTAGTTACTAATTATCATTGGAATCGTCGTAGGTAAACGTTGGGATATTAGACGTGAGACTACGGTTCAAACCCCAGGTCAGACATCTCTTACAAAACGAAATATGAAAAAATATTTCTTCGGTGGCCTCCTGCCAGCAGCTTTCTGACAAAATATCCTAGATTTAAAAAAATTGCCATGAAAAGAAATCTGTTGTTCGGAATCGACTTTATACTATGTTCAGACATGCACTTTTATTGAGTCAATATTCGGTTTATTGATTACAATATTTTAAGTGTTTAGACATAACAATGTACGCAGTTCAGCTGCTTATTCAATATTTATTTGACAGCTAAACAAACAGGTAAACAAAACAGCTGGATGTTTCAACAACATTGTTTTTATTTTGTTCGCTGTTTCTTTGTTTTATTATTTTTTTTGTTTGTCGTTGTTGATATTTGAGTTGTCACTGAACGTACTTATGACAGTGCTGTATTTCAAGTTTCAATCAATATTATAACAATTTATGAATTTATTAAGCAATAATTAATTGAAATTTTATATGAAATATTGAGGTCAATAATGCCGTTTATTGCGATTTACTCAATATAAGTGCATCTCTGAACATAGTATTAAACTGTAGGTATCACCACTTATGGATAAAATTAACACACATAACATAAGCGGTGTGAGAGAATAGGTCGTAATCCTGAATGAAGGATTGTAATGACCAATTATGTATGGATGTGTGTAATTGGCATGTAATGCGGGAAACTTTACATGCAGTTATGAAAAATTCATTAGAAACAGGACAATTCCATAAAAATTGGAGGGAATTTCAGTTGAAAAAGTGGCAAAAACGAAAAGATGTGAAAATATGTTGAAAACTTGTGCGAAAATATTAGAAAAAATCGTAAATCGACAATTGGAGGAATATATGGAAGGCAATAATTTATTTTCAAAATATCAGTCTGGCTTTAGGAGAAATTTTTCTTATGGAACGGTTGTGAATTATGTGAGTTATATTGAGGAAAACAGACTTCAAGAGAGTATTTGAAACTATCGACAGGAAAATACTAATTAAAAAATTATATATGTATGGCATCTAAACCAATGATATATGAATAGCAGAAGGCAAATTACTAGAATTAATAGAATGACCTCTGATCCAATTATTAATATTAATATTGGAAGGCTTACTATTCATTATATACATTAACCCATTAGGGGTCAAATGAAAACCGGCTTTAAGTTTTTGTTTTCAGATGTATTTATTAATAAAAACAAACATAAAAAACATAAAATGAAATAAAAATTATAAATTTTTGTTTTGGAAACGAGTTTTAGGGGTGTACTCAAATGAGTACACCGACTTTTTAAGTATGCAATTTTCCAAAACATTCTTTTTCGACTAAAAGTGTTTTATAGCATTTGTTGCATTGCCAACGTACTCGGGCATGGCAAATTACGCACCGTAACTGTTTTTCTATTTTTGCGGGATAGTGCCCAACTCTATCTTGAGGTAAACCTTCAACTATTGACCCAGATTGCCGTGATTTGTTTTGCCCACCTTGGCGTAAATAATAACACGCAATGTTTCGGCGAAACAAAAGTTGATCCATGGGACTCTCACTGCTCATTACATGTAGCCTCCAAGCGTTAGAAATTGTCATATCATGCATGTATGTAAATAATACCCACTAAAACTTCTTACCATCAACACCTTCCTCTTCGACAGTTAGTTCACTCGGATTAGGTGGTATGATTGCGATATCAATTTCTTCATCTTCACTATAAGCTAAAATGCTATCAATGGCCTCTTGGACCCCTTTGAAACTCTGCTGGCCATTAAAACGTATACCACTCATATTTAAATCTAACAAAAAAATAAAACATTCATACTAATGGATGCTGTCATTGTACTCAATCGAGTACAGCCAACTTTATACCTTTCTATTTTATTTATTTTTTTATTTTTAAGTATTTTTTGAAGCCTGTTTGTTTCGTTGTTATTATTTTTATAAAAATATTGCAAAATTACTAAACAAATTTTAGTATTGTATCAAATATTTTCAAAATAATTTGCTAAACCAAACACTTTATTCTCGACACAATTCAGACTGATAGTTCTGCATAAGCAACAGAAACTACATACAAATTCTTTTTCTGGAGCTCTTAATGTTGTTGTTGCGAAACTAAATAACGGTACAACGATTGTTTTTTCTTTAGTTTTGCTTGGATACACGTAAAAATACAACTGTAATCAGTTGAGTACGGAGACTTCTAATGGGTTAATGACATGCCAGATGTTGTATTATTATTATATATAATATGTGGACAATACATTCATATACATAGAAGGAAGAGTATATGGATAATATGGTTAATGATATAAATTATGTTATGGCTGAAAATTAACAAATTGCTATTAAATATAAAAAAGATATTGGAAATAAATATGAATAGCGAAACAACATTCATGAAAAGAAATTGGTTTTTATAAAAGAATTGGGAATAAAGATTCTATAATGACGGCAATAAATATTTACAACACAATAATAGTCTCACTTTGAATACGGGTCAACAGTAATATATACATGCTACAATGAATCTCATTTGGAAAGATTACAAAAATTAAGGTATAAATATATAAATGGCCGACGACAGAAAGCTGCCAAGAGTAGAAAACATACGTTTATATGAAGACGATTATATTGAGTAGTAAACAGAAAACGCCAAGGCATCAACTTAAGTTGTTTCTCCCCTTAGTTGTTTCTAACTTAGACAAATTTCTATTTTTGTGAGCAGCTAAAAGCAGATTAGATATGCCAATACAACATGAAATAATAATTAAATAACGGCTTAAAATACGTATTTTATTTAAGAGAAAAGATCAATTCAAAAATTAAATAATAATCCATGATAAAAAAAAATAAAATTGAATTATTAAAGGTTCATTAATCATATTTTGAATGCGAATTCGTTTGATCAGCCCGTTAATCAAAAATATTTTTTATTAGGTTAGAGGACGTGTACCTGTCAGTCAAGACAGGTACAGTACCCGGAGGTCAGATTGACCCATTGTACAAATATTTTTTATTAGTAAAGTACTAAATTTGTAAAACGAATAATTTCTTGCAATGCTGAGCTACATTTGCAAATAAATTAATAGAATTACATATTATAAAAAATAATTTAATAATTTTTTTCGCTATTATCTTTTTGGCAACACTGGTTTAAACAGCTCACGCTGTTTCGAGTTTTTTGTTTCACTGTCAAACATCTTCAGTTTGGTCTATAATTTAACCATGAATCGTCTTTCAAACGAACAACGCTTGCAAATCATTGAATTTTATTATCAAAATGCGTGCTCTGTTAAGAAAGTTCATCGCGCGCTTCTTCCATTTTATGGTCAGTTTAATCGACCCACTGAAGCGGCTATTCGGGTTATTGTGACCAAATTTCGCACCAAATTTACATTGTTGGACATTAAACCACCAACACGCTTACGTAGAGTGCGAACTGAAGAAAATATCGCAGCTGTATCGGCCAGTGTTAATGATGACCATCAATTATCGATTCGTCGCCGTTCGCAGCAATTGGGCCTCTCAACAACGTCTAGATCGTGCGATTTAGCGCCTTTAGACTATTTTTTGTGGGGCTATGTTAAAGCTCATGTCTATACAGACTAGCCCGCTTCAATTGACGCATTGGAAGACAACATTGAAGCATTTATTCGTGAGATACCGGCCGAAATGTTGGAAAGACTATGCCAAAATTGGACTAAGCGGATGGACCATTTGAGACGCAGTCGCGGTCAAGATTTTCATGAAATAATCTTCAAACATTAAATTATATGGACCGTACTCTCGATTCAAATAAAGATTTCATGCATTTTTCTTAATTTTATGTGTTTTTTTTTTTTGAAAAAATTTCCTATAGCTCTTAAAAAATCACCCTTTAGTAGCAATAGAGTTCTCGAGAAGGCGAGAGCAAGAACCTTCCACATCGAGAACGTTCATCATACTGACTACGTGCATATATAAAAGGGCAACAAGGCCAGCAGTCAGTCAGTGATAATTCAGTCAGTCTTGTGTGAAGACGCGTTGCGGTTGGAACGTACCAGCGGCATTGCTTGCAAAAAAATTGTAAGCTGAGAAGATCTAACGAACAGTTGTTAGTGTTAACGCGGACAGAAGTGTGAAATAGAATAGTGTACAAGCAAATTATTGTTCTATCGTTAAGTTGTATACGGTGGCACACAAAAGTAGTGTAAAGAATAAAGAGAAAATAAACACATATTTGTTTTTACTTGGTTTGCAATTAACGAACTCATATTTAAACGTTTTTAAAAAGGTAAAAACGTAACAATTGGTGTCAAAAGTGGGATTGCAAAATCCAAAAGTAAAAATAAATAAATAAATAAGAAAAAAAAATTAAAATGAAGCTAACCGAACTAAGAGTGGAACGACTGAAACGAGAGTTGGGTAAACTAGAGCTGCCAACAACGGGTACGAAGAATGAGCTGCAAATGCGATTAAGGGAACAACTGCAGCTTCAGGACATTGACATCGATTCTCACGAGTTCGAGGACGAAGAGGAACGAGAGGTAAAGGCCCCTGTAACCCCTAGCGGTATCGACATAAATTCGTTGCTAGCCGCTATGATGGAAAAGATGCAAGTATTAACGGATGCACAAGAAGCTTCTAGAGCTGAGAATTAAAAGTTATTTGCTGATGTACGAGGAGCGTCTAGAACCGAAAATTAAAAACTTCTGGCTGAAGTGCAAGAAGCTTCTAGAACCGAAAATCAAAAACTTCTGGCTGAAGTGCAAGAAGGTTCTAGAGCCGAAAATCGGAAACTTCTGGCTGAGTCGCGACAAGATAGTGAACAAAGAATGGAAAGAATGCAATTAGCAATTATGGAACAAATGGAGCATAGAGAACAAAATTTGTTGTCAAAAATCGAGAATAAACTTGAAGCGACCACAGAGAAGCTGCACAAAATACATAAGTCGGTCAGCAAAAGAATTAGCAGTGTCGAAGAGAAGGTGTCAGACTTGGAAAAGTCCGTTGACGGAAAACTAAACATAATGGAGGAGAAGATCAACAACCTCCAAAGCCAGCGACCGGAATCAGTGCGAGTAGTATCAGAAGGTATCGGCAGGATAAAACCACCTTGCTTTGATGGTAGCTCACCCCTATCCGTATTCAAATTACAATTTGAGACAGTCGCCAGAAGAAACGGATGGGACGATGGGGAGAAAGCTCTAGAACTAATTTTGGCGCTAAAAGGTATCGCAGCTGAAATTCCAGAAACCCTGCCATCCAGCTGCCGAAACAACTATAATGAATTAATGGTGGCATTACAGCGGAAATTCGGTGATGAGCACAAACGAGAGCTATAGCATGGAGTTGAGATGCCGGGTGCAAAAGACAAACGAGTCATTACAAGTTTGCAACGGAGGTTGAGAGGTTGGTGCAGCTTACATACTCAGGAGGAAACCACCCGTTGATAGACAACATTAAGACCGAGGCGTTTGTCAATGATATACGCGACTCTGACATTAAACTAGCGGTATGTTCTACGCAGAAGACAACCTTTGCAGATACCGTGGCCTTCGCACTAGCCCAAGAGACCACTAGTTAACAAAGTGCGAAAAATTGAAGTAGTGGAGGAAGATGAATACCTTTTAACTAAAGTTAAGGAGATGGTGGAGCAAGCTTTCGAAGAAAACGGTCAAAGGGCAAAACCTAAATACTTCAACTGTGTAAAGGGTGGCCATTTCCAAAGAAACTGTAAAGTCCACGGAAAAGATCAAGACTGGTCTCACCAACAAGACGACGTGCCATTGCTACGCCTAAGGCTACTCCTGAACACTACGTTGAAACGAGTAGTTCCAAGAGAAGGCGCGGAAAGCCTGAAAATATCGAGGATCATCCTGTGTCCAAAGTACCGAAAATATAGGCTAATATTCTAATCGAGCAGTCTCCGGACACTCATACGGCAAAAGGAAAGACTGCAGCTGGAAAAGCGAGAAGAGAACGCAGGCTAATTAAAGATAACTCGGAACTATCGCCATTAACAAAACAAACTAGCATAAAACGTGGAAAGGCAAATGCTCTCTCAAGCCGATCTCGTAATTTGGAGCGTAATCGTTATGTAAAGGCTGAGAAGAAGGAATCCATCGTTGTTGTCCGGAGAATGCAGATCGAAGCCAACGAAGACTGATTCGAGGCACAAAGAAGTGACCCAATACTGTCTGAACGTACGGGTTATATGGTAGGGTTAGTATTTAGGGTAAGAGGGGGTAGGGTGTATAAAGGAGTTGATAATGCACAAACCTTTTCTACTATATAAATTATGTATGTACGTAAATGATAAGTGTTTGTTAATGTTTCATGTATATATATAGTATATATTTTTAAAACGTTATAAAACGTATTTATTTGTATTTGTTTTACAATATACAGTACGTGGAAAAAATAAGTTGTCAAGACTAATATTTCAACAATGGTACGCAGTAAAATTTATTTCAGTATTTTTTCTTTTAATTTGTTTAATGAATGCCATTTACATATCCCATAGTTTGAAATTAAAATATATTTTAAAACAAAAACCAACCTTATTCCAATTTTGAAAAAGAAACTAAATGATACAGTCGAAATTCATGTTGCAAAAATAAGTTGTCAATAAATTAATATCCGCAATGACCGAAGTTTTGAATGGCCATTTTGCCAAGTCTTTGTGTCATCGAGTCCACAGGCTTCAAACATTGATCCCTAGGAAAATTCGCCCAGTGTCTAATGATACACTCTCTCAAATCTTCTATTTTTTGGGGCTTATCCTCCGAAATGCGCATTTTCAAACTTGCCCATGCATTTTCTATTGGAGACAGATCTGGACGCTATGGAGGCCAGTTTAGAACATTTATATTTTCCCTTCTAAAATAATCCTTTATTAATTTCGCTGTATGGATTGGCGCATTGTCCTGCTGTAGAATGAAATTTTGCCCTATTAGTCGTCTACCTTCTGGTATTGCAGTCTATTCAAGGATTTTCAAGTATACAACGGCAGTCATTCTGCCTTCAAGAATAACTATACTACCAGTACCATATGCCGTATACCGTATACCAAAAATTTGGAAGCTTTAATATGTGTTCCTCATAAAATTGTCGTCTCTTTTGTTTGTTTTTCTTGCTTATAAACCGAATTTTACGAGCAACTCGACCATGCTTATTACTTTCACGCAATCGATTACGTATTGTATAGACCGAAGGCGCCTGTTTGCTTTCATTTAATAGTTGCGCCCGAATTTTCGGTGCAGATTTGAATGGATCAGCATTGGAAATTTCCAAAATTCGCCTACTTATGCTTTCAGTGGTTATTTTAGGACGCCCAGGTCGCATTTTTCCGCAAACTCGGTGTTCTTTCTTATACTTCGTGTTTACTTTCCAGATTGACGTTTGACTTTTATTAAATTTTTTTGCTATATATCTCTGTGTGTGGCTGTCTTTATATAAATTAAGTATAGCAGATCGCTCTTTATTCTTTAATTGCCTAAATTTTGACATTTTTAAACTTATTTATAGGTATCCTAGGAAAAAATACATATTATTTATAAAAAAATATAAAGAGACCTCCTTTTATAATAAAACTAACCAATTATACTTACAATTAAATACTTTCAATTTAGTTGTAGCTAGCCACAAAATTTTGCTTACTTACTTTTAGTTTTTTTATATAAAAACCGATAGACACTTCAGATGACAACTTATTTTTGCAATGCCACACCAGCAACTATACCAATTTAAAACACCACCAAATACACATTGTTGAAGCAAATCGTACCAAAATGCACGTGCTTTTTTCTTTATAACGGTACTTCAAAAATATATAAAAACAACACACAAAAAAAAACAGAGAAGGATCGTAAGATCATCTAAAAATTTAATTTTTGCTTTGACAACTTATTTTTTCCACATACTGTATGTAATTTGTTCACAATCGTTCAAAATATGTTTTTAATTTTGTTAATGTTCACAATGTTTATTATTTCACAATATTATGTTTTATTTAAAATAATAATATTGGCTATAGTGCACTCGTGTAGGGATTGTTGGATATTTCGTTTTGTGTTGTTCGGTGATCGATAGCAAAGAATAGCAAAGATAGCATCATGTAGAAGTAAAATTTCTTATGGCGGGTCGTAACATCACGACCCGCTCTCACCAAATTTTTTTTAAAAATCATTTCTGGGTGAGGGGAGAGGAAGACAGAAGGAAAATGAACACAAACAAAGAGCGTAACAATGTGTTGCTCTCATCGTACGTATGTACATGTGTATGTATTCTTGTGTTTTTTGATTTAGTTGTCGATCACACTGCGACAAGAATACATGTGCTGCGGATGCTTTATCATTTTATTTCAGAATAACACTCGAAGAATGTTTTGTGTTAAAAATGTTCTATGTCATTAGCTGGGCGTATTTTATTTTTTATTTTGTCCCATAGTATATTTTTTTAAATGCTTTGGAATGCTCGTTTTTTTTTTCTTTTAATAAAAAATGGTTTTTTATTCTTTTTATTTTTATTTATCTAAAAAACATGGCCTAATTTTTAAGCCAAAGATGGATAGCTTTATGTTCTTTTAATAATAAAATCGATGTTTTATTTTATTTTTATTTATCCAAAATTATTAAGCCAAAGATAGACAGTTTTACATATGTATGTTGATGAAATGAAAATAAAAATAGAGTATATTACTAACACTTTTATATGGCTGTAAATAAATAAATTCTCTCAACTTATTTTCTCTCTCTCACTCACTAATCCATAACCATAGGCATGTATTAACCTAGAGAAAAATTGTTAGTAATAATGTCAAGTCTACTTATTAACCCAATGATATGTATATATGATCGGAAAATATAGAAAAATTGTACTGCACTAAGACACTAAGACACCAACTTGGCAAGTGTTCTTCCAAAAATCGAAATCATTTCTCATTGTTATTAGTGAATACTACTGTGATATTTCTTTGGGTGTATCATTGAAGTGTGAAAAAAGCGACATGAACCTTCTTCTTTAAAAACTGACAAGATTTGTACGCTCTTTTTAACGAACATTCTTGATGTTCGTGTCCTATGTGTTCTTACCCTGAGGCTCATTGGTGCCGACGTCTGTTTTTAACACCAGAAAAATAAATAAAAAAGTGGTCAAACAACAAAAACGCACGATGAGAACAACGCATGATGAGAACAACGCATTGTTACGCTCTTGGTTTCTGTAACCTTCCCTTCTATCTTTCCCCCCGCGTCATGAAATATTTTTGAAAAATATTCCAAAATATGTTAAAATGCACATTCTTTATACTTTATGTTCTTTGTCGATAGTCAACTGATCTACAAAAGCTGTGAATATTATGTTGAAGATGTTAATGCATTGTGTATGTTGATGTAAGCTGTGAATGTTGATGTGTGTTGGTGATGTTGTTGTCATTATGTGTAAAGGATATTGGAAGGCAGGATTAGAAATGAGTAAATTTGTTCACTCGTGTGAACATCCTCCCGGGCCGGCAACCTGTGAATGAAAACAAATTATTTTTAATTGTTCAAAAAATGGGTGTGGGTATAAATTATTCATTCAGGATGTCGGGGTCTTCCCATGGGTCCAAACATCAATCTTTGGCCTCTAAATGGGCCATAACTCTCTGTCAGGTGGGATCTGAAATGAATCCTTGGGTGAGTAATAGTAGTTGTGAGTGTTCTGGGTAAGAATTTGGGTAGCTAAGGAGTGTTTGGGTGAGTAGTGGGTGATTATTAAGGGTGTATGGGTGAGCAAATTTGATCTTTTCAGACTATAATATTCCCCATTGAAATACTGTGTCTATAGCGGGTAGTTTTGATCTCATGCGCATCAAGTTTAATACTCGGATGGGTTAATAATCTATTGAGTCTTTCGTCAATAGATTGTGGGTTTTTTCGACCCAGAAATATGCTGTCATGTCGAAATTTGTTTCTTCGAGTAAATTATACGCGATCATAAAACCGATAGACATGAGACAATATTCTAAAAGCTTTGGACCATTGAGAAAATCTTTCCAAAATGTCCTGGGTAGGGTAAGTGAAGTTCATAGATGGTTGTGGGTCTACAGTTTCAACTTCAGCTTGAGTTTCGGAGGGTAGATGTGTTGTTGGCCACTTTGTCGGATATTCCTTCAACGAGGTTGGTTCATTCCAAAAATTGTCATCCTTCAGTCCGTCTGCATTGCAACCATGACTGACAACATCGGCTGGGTTGTTATTAGAGTCCGCATTTTTCAAGTTTCTGGTTTCTCCCGCATCGGAAATTGGATACACACGGTCTGTCAGACAGCTGTTTGAAGTAGTTGGGGTTTTGTTGAGCCCTGCCAAAACTATCGAGAAGTCCGTCTAAAAATTCATTGGGTGTTGGGTTAGCCTTTGCTGGGTAATCAAATTGTGTGCCATTTTTGCCAACAACACTGCATCATAAAGTTCTAATATCGGCGGCGAAATGACTTCGATAGGTGCAACTCTCGTCTTCACGAAGAGTAGGGTTACGGACATAGGTCCACTTACAGGTATAACAGGTAACTCAGAAGCATCTGAAAAGTCATGAAACTCAATTCCTGCTGAAGGTGAAAAATGTATCCATCTAGGAACCCGAATATTGTCATTATTACAAAACTGCAAAAACTTGTGCCATTTAATAAGGGTGAGTGGGTTAATTAATGCATGAAATGGGTGGGTGGTCTATTTCGGGTGTATACCGTTAGTGGGTTTGGTTAAGTAGTTAATATTCTGGGTGAGTAACGAGGGTGAAATATGGATGGTTATTTCAAGGGAGTTGACTAGTGTGTGGGTAGGACTACGACCTTAGTTATGGGCCAAGTCAACGTTCCGGTAGTGTTCCTCCGTTTATGGAGCTCTTTTAAATATTCATCCTTCCTTCTCTTGCAAAACTGATGGTCCGGTTAGAATCCAACCAAACTCAGTTTCTTGAGCTATTAATGTGCCAAGAATATCTTTCTTAACACCAGCTCTTATAATTTGTGGGTAAAAATCGCTACCAATTATAATATCAACTGAGCGGCTTTCATAAAATTTAGGATCCGCCAATGGGATCCGGTCCAACTCTTTTATGAAAGTAGGGTTTAAGTTTCGGGTGGGTAAACTTCGGGAGAGTGTTTTGACAACAATTGCCTGAATATTCAGTGAAAATTCCTTATTCGTTTTAGAACTAAGATGTATATCACACATCTTGTTCGAACGTGCTGAAACAACCTCATTTAGACCTGAGATGTCAGCAACTATGGGTAGGGTGGGTAAGTGTAATTTGCGCCTTAGCTTATCAGAAATGAATGAAAAATCTGAAGCTGGGTCAATAAGCGCTCTCGCAGGGAATTTCTTACTGTGTATCTTAATATTCAGGGCACCTGTGCCTAATAATTTAGCTCTGTCATCTAATTGGGTTTTGCTTGATTGGGTTTGAGTAGAGAAAGACTGTATTGCAATTGACGTAGAAGGTTTATCGTCATTTTGTGGGTTAGTGTTTGGGGTGGGTTTGTGTAATAGGGTATTATGTCTGCCGCCACAGTATCTGCACGTAAATGTGCTTCGACATTCTGATACCATATGGCTAATGGCCAGACAATTGTAACAAATGTCATTCTTTTTTACAAATTCAATTTTTTAATTTACTCCCAGGGAAGTAAATAATGAGTGAAATGAATTTTGAAATTTTTTGAAATTTAAAAAAAATCGCGACAAATTATGCGACATATATAAAATAACGTAAATAGAAAAATTTTAACTTACCTTGTCTGCCGAGGGTAGGGTACAAACCAATTTCTTTTTTCAATTCCTCTTTGTGTGATGTTTGTTGTATTGTGTTTGTGTGCAATGTTAATAATGTTAATTTGTTAGTAGTTACTTTGTAATTATTCTTGATTTATTTTTTGTTAGTGAACTGTATTGGAATTAGAGATGAGCGATATTTTCAAAACTGTGATTTAATCATGGTGATTGATAATTCACTGGTAACTACAGTGATTGAAATTGCCAAATAACAGTTACTAATAATGTTGTTCTTTCAAAATTGTTACATACTCAAATCTATTTCTTTTTACTTTGAGCGAGGCTGAATTACTATTAGATGATGCTGATTATTTACTTTTGTCTTTTATACATGAACTTTCTGTGAAACTTAATTGTCAAACATCATATAAAAGAAAAATTACATTAAAAATAATAACATTGATGGTACCACTTTGATTTTGTTTAGTAGTCTTTTCGTAGTATGTATCTAGTTGTCTCTTTCTTACAACTTAATAAAATACGTTATTGTCATTATTGTTTTCTTTTGGAATACTGTGATCACAATCACTATTTTAAAGAACAGTGATTAACAAATCACGTTCACTGAGAACAACGTTCTTCAAAAATCACTGGATCGCTCATCTCTAATTGGAATGCAATTGTTTGTGCACTTTATATTTTTCAATTTTTTAATTTTGTCGCTATGTACTTTGTTGCTACTTGTTTTGAATTTTGTTAAATTTTTTATTTGTCTTTTCTCACTTTTGATTTTGTTTATGTTTTATTTTGAAAACTGTGCAAGATGTGTTTCTCTTTATAATGTGTATTTTGTTTCTATTTTTTTGAACCTGTTTCTTTTTAATTTATATTTGTTTTGGACTTTTAAATTTTTTGCTTTTGTATTGTTTTAAAAATATATAATTTTTGTTTCTTTAATGTAATATGTGTTTTGTTTGTATTTTTTGTGAACTTCAGTAAACTTTTGTGCTTTCCTTTTGATTTTAAATTTGTTTTTAACTTTTATTTTTACAGTTCTATTAATTTCACTTTATTTTTGTAATTTTAATATGTGTGATAATTTTTAATATGTGATGTATTATTATTTTTGATTTTGCAATTTCTTATTTTTTACTGTTTTATATGTATGTTGTTTTCTTTAATGCACTCTTTCTTTTAATGTGACCTTCTGTGATTATTGTTTGTGTTAATTGTTAATTTGTGTTTTCTGATTTATATTTAAGTATTTTGTTGATTATCGAGTTATGTATTTTTTGTAGGGTATTTGGTTGTGTTTTTTGTATAGGGTGATTTATGTTTTACACTATTTTTGTTAGTGCATATGTGTTCATTTTAATTTATTTATCTGTTCCACTTGCACTAATTTATTTAAGGCACTGTACTATTATTGTCAGATTTCTTTTTGATTTTTATTAAAATTTTAAAATTAGGGTTTTATGGGTTTATATATTAAAGGGGGTAGGATTTTCACAATTTAGAGAGGTTATGCGTTTTTTGTGGACTGTATATTTGTGTCGCTGTCTCTTCTTTTTCCTTGAAGGACCTTGAACGTACGGGTTATAGGGTAGGGTTAGTATTTAGGGTAAGAGGGGGTAGGGTGTATAAAGGTGTTGATAATGCACAAACCTTTTCTACTATATAAATTATGTATGTACCTAAATGATAAGTGTTTGTTAATGTTTCATGTGTATATATATATATATTTTAAAACGTTATAAAACGTATTTATTTGTATTTGTTTTACAATATATGTAATTTGTTCACAATCGTTCAAAATATGTTTTTAAGTTTGTTAATGTTCACAATATTTATTATTTCACAATATTATGTTTTATTTAAAATAATAATATTGGCTATAGTGCACTCGTGTAGGGATTGTTGGATATTTCGTTTTGTGTTGTTCGGTGATCGATAGTCAACTGATCTACAAAAGCTGTGAATATTATGTTGAAGATGTTAATGCATTGTGTATGTTGATGTAAGCTGTGAATGTTGATGTGTGTTGGTGATGTTGTTGTCATTATGTGTAAAGGATATTGGAAGGCAGGATTAGAGATGAGTAAATTTGTTCACTCGTGTGAACACTGTCAAAGATAATAACAGCTAAGGAAGAGGACAAACGACCACCCAGAAATGAGATATCCGCAGAGGGTCCTCTTACAAAAGCATATTGGGCACTATGGGACAGTTTACGGTTGATAAACGGATGCTTATATCGACGTTGGGAAAGCGCTGATGGCAAGACCTTATCCGACCTACTAGTAGTGCCTTCCTCCAAGACAAAAGACGTGTTAAATGAGTCCCATAATGGAGCTAGCGGGGGGCATCTTGGAGTGACAAAGGCGCTGGAAAGGCTAAAACGACATTTTTATTGTAACCCGTGTCGGATTGGATAGCAAACTGTAACCAGTGTATTGCAGCTAAAGGTCCAGTAAAAAGAAGTCGAGGTCAGCTGCAATAACAGAACTCGGGCGCACCCTTCTAGCGCATAGCGACGGACGTAGCAGGCCCCCTTCCTATCAGCGATAGAATGAAAGCCAGGTATGATCGAGCAAGTAACACAGAGGGTTTCCATGAAGGACAACTGGTACTATTCTACAATCCAACGCAGAAGAAGAGATGATTCCCTTTTGAGGGAAAATTCGTAATGATGGAGGAGAAGATCAAGAACCTTCAGAGCCAGCGACCGGAACCAGTGCGAATCATATCAGAAGATACCGGTAGGATAAAAGACCTTACCTGTATGGTCAACCTTATGAGACCTTATTTTTCAGCTGTTTAAAGAAACCTATCTTTTTCCTATTTTTCTACATAAATACTCTAAATGTCCCTATAGTTTTAATTCCCTGTCTATTATGAAACCTAGATACTTAATATTGTTGACCTTCTCCATTACTACATTATTTATTCTAAATGAACTATTAGTGTGCATATTAATTTGCATCAACTTTGTTTTATTTTCTTTTAATTTGAATTTGTTTATCTTCAACCATCTATTTATATTATCCACATTTTTTTCAATCTTTTCATAACATTCCTCACACGTTGTACACTCAGTAAAAATGAGAGTATCATCTGCAGATAAAACTATCTCTCATTTCTCTATTACATTTTCAATAATGTTGATGTATATTATGAACAATATAGCTCCTAATATCGAACCCTGTAGGACACCGAAATCATTCTCCCTCATATTCGGCTCAACATCATTTACGTTTGCTATTTGTCTACATCTCGTGAAATATGAACCAAACCACTTTAATTCTTTATCCTTAATGCCATAACATGAAAGTTTTTGAAGCAAAATATCTCTATCTATTGTTTCGAAAGCTCTGTTGAAATCTAAAAAATTGCTAGAACTTTGCGATCATTCCCTATAAATTTCCATCTGTTTATCACATAGTTAATTGTCGTCTCACATGAATACTTCTTCCTAAATCCTGAAATATTTCGATAGTAGGTTATGTTTCTCAAAATATTCTTCCAATTGGTTCTTAATTATCGGGCGATAATTAATCACACTCAATAATATTTCTAACCTTCTCAACAGGCGGAACCATCGATTTCTTCCAGTCCTCTGGGAATATTCCAATTTCTAACGATCTGTTTATAACTCTGAGCAAAATATTACCAACTGTGTTCTAATTGTCCAATAAAATGCCAGTTGATATTCTCCTGTAGTCTTTCTTTGTTTCATATTCCTACATATATTCTCTAATTCCATTAATGATATTGCACGAAAATTCTTTTTGGCGGCATATGAGGATTTCAAAAAAGATTTCTGGCAAAAACTCTGAGAGTAAATAAAATTGCCATTAAAAGTTTCTCAAAAATCTGTCGATCGGAGTCGACTTTAAACTGTAGGTCCCACCACCCATGTATAAAAATTAACACACACACAACATAAGTGGCGTGAAAAACTAGGTCGTAATCCTGATTGAGGCTGAAGTCTGAAAAATAAGTGCCACATGAATTAAATTACAGAGAGATGATAACCGAAAAACAACAAAATTTTGGTTCAAAGACACTATTGAAAATCAGTGTTGCATAGGATTGTTACTCGCTATGAAAAATGAATATATTTTCAGAATTCTAAAAATATATTCAATGATACAAATATTTACCCTTACTCGCTGACATCGGCTCAAGTAATATCTATTCCAACATTTAATGACTATGATATTTTCGTGAACCTGAAAAATTTAAAGATGTCTTTTCGTCCTGGTCCAGATGGGGTTCCAAGTTGTATTTTAAATCGATGTGCAGAGTCATTCATCACATCATTAGTCATATTGTTTAATACCTCGAGTAATTATGGATATTTTCCTGTGTTTTGGAAGAACTCATATATCTTACCGCTTTTTAAATCTGGCAATAAGTCTGATGTTACAAATTATAGGGGCATTGCAAAACTGAGTGCTATTCCAAAAATGTTCGAGAAACTGATTGCCGATTTTTTGTTTCATCATACTTCATCGTTATTATCACCTCATCAACATGGTTTCCGAAAGGGCTGTTTAACAACGACCAATATACTTCAGTTAACATCCATGATAAATGCGGCCTTTTCTCAACAGAAGCAAACTGATGTAATTTTTACGGATTTTAGCAAAGCGTTCGATAAAGTGAATCACAAACTTCTGATACCAAAATTGGATTTAATGGGTGTAAATTATATGAGTTTAAGATGGCTTGAATAGTATTTGACTGGTAGAAAGCAGACCGTATGTGTGAACAATAGCTTATCTCAGCATATTTATATGCTAACTGGTGTTCCTCAGGGCAGTCACCTTGGTCCACTTCTTTTTTCGCTGTTTATAAACGATCTTCCTAACATAATTAATTTTGCCAATATCTTGATGTATGCTGACGATGTAAAAGTTTTTCTCTCGTTTAATAATTTCATCGAACATATTTATCTTCAAAATGATCTCAATAATTTATTTTTGTGGTGCGAGTACAACATGATGGAGCTGAATATTAAAAAATGCAAATGTATGCGGTTCTCAAGAAATAATTTTATCACGGTTAATTATTTGCTTGGTGGTCATCAATTGGTGATAGTGGACTCTTCTTGATCTTGGGAATTGGACACAAAATTAAACTTTAATGATCATGTCACTTTGACTGTAAATAAGGCAAAAAACACTCTTGGCTTCATAAAACGTTGGGCAAAAAAATTTTCTGATCCATATATTACGAAACAGCTTTATGTATCCCTTGTCAGACCAATTTTGGAGTATGAATCCATTGTATGGGATCCTCACTATAATGTTTACAGCGAACACATCGAATCTGTGCAGAAACAATTTTTACTCTTCTGTTTGCGTGGCCTTGGATGGAATTATTTGGATATGCCCTCATATACTAGCAGACTGGCATTAATAAAACTGCCTACCCTTAAGAGTCGTCGAACAATGTTAAATATATTCTTCATGATTAATCTGATCAATGGTAATATTTGCTGTGAATTTCTGTTAAGATCTGTTAAATTCAATGTTCCTTGTCGTAACTTCCGCTGTTATAATCCTATTTATATTCAATTCTGCAGAACTAATTATGCAGTTGCTGATCCGTTAACTGGAATTTGCCGTCAATTTAATAATTCGTCAGACATTGTCGATTTTTCTTTAAATTCTTCCGTTGTAAAACGGAACATTATTGTTTTTCTCAAGACATAACTTTTCATATTTTTATTGTAACAATTGCTTGTATTTTTGTTGAGACTGTTTGTAATTATATTTAATTTTATTCGTACCTATTGTTGTTATTCGTCAGTAAGTAATTTGTCCATTGACTTAAATAAATAAATGAATATTAAATTAATCCGGTACATCTGGTAGGCTATTCATTTTTATATTATTTTTTTTTATCGCAGCTTTTCTTGAAATAAACCAGAGATCAGCAATGAGTATTCAAAAAGATAAGTAGATTCGAATAATACTCATAATTTCTGATACTTATACGCATTCATACTTATTCTAATATCACACTCATACTACTCATATTCAAAGTTTGAAGTACTCATCGTACTCATACTTAACAACACGCATGATGGTGCTGATTTCGACTCTCTCAACATTTACAATAATCACAAAATAAGTATGATTCGCGTATGAACGCTACAATACTCACTAGAAGGTTTTGTGTTTGCTTTGCTTGCTGTCTTTGTCTTTCTATTTCTTCTTTTTTTGTAGGTGCAACATCAACTAAGACTGTAAATTTTGATGAATGATTCGAATCACTCGAATCATTTATGAGTATTATAAGTACTTTTCTAAATTTATGAATCTGAATCAGTAGGCGTATTAATCAAACATATTCTGAATGTTATGAGTTTGATGTCAACGTTGTACTCATACTCATTGCAACCTGAATTTATAAATCAATGTTGTAGTGAGTACGAATGAATTTCGATACTGTTGTCATACTCGACTCATTTCATGAGTACTTATGAGTAGCGAAAAAACGATTCATTGATGATCTCTGAAATAAACAGAGGTTTCGTCCAGTCCTGGTTGAGCTTAATACTTTCGTTAAATAATAAATTCAGGTTTTGGAAGTTATGATGTTATTTTTAACTGATTAAAGTTATAAAATAACCCTTATATATTTAGATATATCCCGTATATTTACTCTGATTGTTAAACTGTTAGACCTATTCTTCTTTTAATAGCATTAAGTTTATTATAGTATACCGGATATTCTATATTCGCCGTTGCATGATTTTCTAAAGATAAGTTTAATCTCCTATGGATCCTATCACAATTAATACATTTGATCATATTTTCGTTGCTGCATTCGCCCGATCTATGTTCACCAGGAGATATATAGCATTTCAAGTATTACATAATATTCGCAGCACTATAAAGTTTTCATTTTGCTCATCCAATGTTAAGTTTTTGAGTCTATTGCCTGTATATGTGAGTCACAATTTATCTTCAATTTCGTGTTGCATAGAGTACGACCATTCTTTCTAATGAAATGAAAATTTTTGTTCACAAAGTTCCCATATATTGTATGGCAATCCTCTAGCAATGAAATACGATTTGTCAGATTTTCGGTATATTGCCACATCTTAATAAATAAATTTTGAAATACATATTAATATATTCTAAGTTTTTACATGATTTAATGTTTTAAGAAAATAAAGCAAATTTGTTGTGCAAATATACAAATATTTTATTTTTTTGTACATATATAATTTACAAATTGTATTAATGGATAAGTGTATTCAGAACTGTTAATTATTTCTATTTTAATTTTTGATAATAATTAATTCTTAAGTTAATAATATTAATATTTTTACGAAATACAACATTTTTTTTAAAAAAATATTTAATTTATTTTCAGTTCAAAGTTATAGTCGAGATAGGTGTGACAGTTTACCTTCCAGAAATCGAACATCTAGTGAATGCAGCAATCACAGCGTTCGGGTGACACCAACAACATCAGTTCAACGCGTAATTAATTTCCATATTAGTAATACATCTCCTATTACCTGTTCGGCAAGTGAGGAATCCGTTAGTGTTGATGATTCAGAAGAATGTTTGGGAGTGACCAACATTTTAAGGTAATTTCTGAAATTAAATATGACAAACGAAGTCTTAAATGCAATTCTTTGTTAACACAATATTCGGCCCATAAGTCTCTGTATCTATAACACCTCTCTTATATGGTTGTTAACCAACTAAAATTGACATTAGTACATTCCTTCGACAGGATGGCCATCCTTAAAGCTGGGATGGTTATCATGTTTTTTCATCCAATTAAATAAGGTCTTTTTTGTTTGGAGGTTTCGTAATTTTCACTTAGGGCAGCAGAATGGCAGTATGTTTTATTTTACCCGTCTGTAGGTTAAAGGGAACATTACTCTTTCTTTGGCTCTTTTCTTTACTGTTCCTTCTACGCAGATGGTTTTCAAGTTCAATCTATATAGCATCGTTGCTTAACTGAAGGTTACAGTAACTATATTGCCAAAGCTCTCTCATTTTGCTCTCTTTTCGGATGCTTTTCCCGTTCGGAGTGCAATTCTGCTCTATCCGCTTTATTGCTTCAGCTAGCAGAAGCTGTAATTCGTGGACTGCTATTACAGAATACTTCATTCAGCACTGTGTCCATTCGTATTTTTTCTCATTTGTTCCATTTCGTTAACGGTTGAGTTATTTCAGTTGCTCAAAGTAACAGAACAAAATTAGATTTCCAGGAATTACAAAACCAATATCAGTAAATGTAAAACGCTTTTTAGTTTAAAAGATGTTTTAAAAAGAATTAGTAAAACCGATGATTTGGGAACATTTCACTAAGAATTTTGGTAGAATTTTTTTTCGAGCAATCCTAGTTAAAATATTCATGAGAGTATAAATAAATTCTCGAAGAGAATAAGTAAATTTCCGAGAAACTTCGTTACCTGGGTAATATGAGTGAAGGTCTCTGATCTACATTACATTACATAACATAATTGGTCATTACAACCCTTTATTCAGGGTAACGACCTTGCTTCTCACACCACTGATGTTGTGTGTGTTAATTTTATACATGAGTGGCGTGATCTACAGTTTAAAATCGACAGATTTTAGAGAAACTTTTCATGGAAATTTTATTTACTCACAGAGTTTTTGCCAGAAATCTGCTGAGAAAAAGTCGCCGAACAAATATTTGTGCATATTTTCATTTTGATGTCTGACCTGGGATTTGAACATTGGCCTCACGTCTAATAAGCCAACACACTACCTACTAGACTACGGCGGCTACAAATATAATAATTTATACCACAGGCCTCCGAGAAACAAATTCTTCCTATTCTTTTCAAATCTGTCATTTGAGCTTTAAAAGTGTTCTAAAATTTAAATGCATTATTTTTCGCCACAAAATTTAAAATAAGCTGCGACCAATCTCTCTTTTCCAAGCCCTAATGTTAACATCAAAATCAACAAGGGAAACATAATTAATTCAATTAAAACATAATAGAGCCTTGTCACAGCCCTCTTTCTTTAGCTAGTCCATTTGCACTGACTGAAAACTACATTTATATTTTGTGTCATTTCTAATAGTATTTACTTACTTCCTCGTGAATGATTATTTAATTTAATTGTTATTTATAATTGTTGTAAAAATTAAATTTGTTATAAAGGGTGGAGCAGTTCAAAGTTTAAATTTTAAAATGCGATAAAAAAAATGCTGCCGCGGCTGGCCTCACAGTACCTTATTCGATCGGACCTATTTTCGTGCGCTTTTTCGAGTGTGTGGGGTCGCATCTCGGCATTAGCATCACGAATGTCGGTCTTCGCATGCTCAATTGTTTCTGGTTTGTCGGCATAACACTTTTCTTTAACGGCGCCTCACAGAAAATAGTCCAACGGTGTCAAATCGCAGCTTCTTAGTGGCCAATTGACATCAGCTTTTCGGGCTGTTGAAACCAAACATTGTCCACGTCAATACCATAAAGAACGGGTACAAAAGAAATCTGTTATCATGGTGAGATAGGTTTCTCCATTGACCGCAATGGTTGCGCCGTCCTCATTTTCAAAGAAATATGGGTCATTGATGTCTTCACTCCACAAGCCGCATCAAACAGTCACCTATAACGGGAGCATTGGCTTCTGTAAGACCACGTGCGGGTTTTCTGAGCCACAAAAACAGCAATTTTGCTTATTAACGTACCCACCTAGATGAAAATGAACTTCATCTGGAAAGATTATTTATTTTTGCTAAAATCGACATCATCGTGCAGTTTCTCGTTGGCCCATCTAGCGAAGCCAAAACGAAGCGGATGGCCATGCAGCTTCAACTCTTGAGCCAATTGAACTTTGTAAGGCGTTATACAGAGACCTTTTTAGACGTAAACTGGTGCGTGAAATGTTCAAGTCTTGAGGACAATGACGAGTTAATGTTGATGGATTCTCGCGCACTCTCTCATCACAGCTTCGATATTTTCGGGTGAACTTACCGTACAGGCGGTCTCACGTCTTAGCGCATCAACAATGAAATCTGATTCACGAACTGTAGCAATAAACTTGTGTATACCTGGCACTTCGTCCTTCCCTGCGGCCAAGTTTTGTACAACATTTCCGTGTAATTTTCGACCAATTGTCTTTGTTTTGGAAATAATTTTCTAATAAATCCCTCAAGCTCAAGCGTAAATCGATTCATTACGTTCAGTGGAGAATTTTGTGACAGAATAGAATGAAATTTTAAAGTTAAAGTCCAATTTTTCTTTTTCTTATAACTATAATAATTTTTTACATATTTTCTAATGAATTTTTATTCATAAGTAATTATTAAAAATTCGTGAAGTTAGTAGGACTATAAAACACGTATTTGGCGGTCAACCTATGAGCTAATTTATTTCTAAAATTAACTATGTCTTCTACTTAGTGTTAAAAACTTAGTATAAAAACCAAAATTAAAAAAAAAAAAGAATAAAAGACAAATTTTAAATATATTTTAAGCCATAAAATTGTTTCGAATAACAGATTAAAAAAACCTAGTTACACCAGAGTATATAATACAAAATCGTGAAAAAGAGAAAAGAACTACTGGTTGAGAAAATTATACAGGTTCATCATCTGATAGGGAGTGAAAAATAAAAATACTTTTTATCATTGCGATAAAATTTTTAATTTAAGTAATATTGATTCAGTGGACATAAAAAGTTTGATTAATTTATTTAACAACAGTGTCAATAATGATACTGTTGACAGTTTGGCTAAATTAGTGCTGTACTTTGATGCTGCTGAATATGAATATAGAGTGAATACGTTCCTAAAATCTAAGCAGTGTGGAAGAGGAAGGTGGCAAGCACCTGCAAATGATACACCCGTAGATGAAGGTTCAATTACTTCAAGGCTACATGCGATTTTTAATGAATAATAAAGCAACAAGACTTACTTATTAACATTGTTCCAGAAAACGCCTGGAAGTGGAACCTGCACAACATCTGGCGACGCACTATGTGTCATTTACCCTGAAAAGCTGGCCAAAAAAGCAAAAATGAATTTAAAGAAATTTAAGAAATTTTGCATTATATAGTGATTTTTCACGACTTTAAGTCGATTTTTAGATTTGAGACGATGTCAAAGTCAGGAAAGTGAAGAAAATTAAATGCGTTTTTGGTGTTTTTTGAAATTTTAATAGGTTTATATGATACTTTTTTGTGGCTAAACGAATAGAGATTTTATATTGATTTTTTTTTTATTTGAAAGGTATGAGCAACTGCTACTTTCAGTTTTTTATACATATATTTCATATATTAATGTTAAAATTATTCGTTCAAAACTTAAAAATAATAAAAATTTCACATTTTTTTACCCTTCCTAAAAAAAGATAAGGACTTTAAAGGTGAAAGTAGTTTTTAGTAGTTTAATGTTATATACCACAAGAAAATATGAACAATGAAAATATGAAAAGAAAAGTTTGCGCAAATTTGCGCAATTATTTTTGGCGATTTTTTGAAAATTTTACTTTTTTTGAAAAAGCCATAGGCAATAAAGCCATTATGCGAGGAAATTCAGTAGAAGCGATACCAATTTTAAGCAGTGACCCTTTTATAAGCTGCAGTACACAAAAATTGCGAAGGAATTCAGATATTATTAAATTACTCCTTCCTGACATTGATGATGAAAATGATAACGATTTTAACGATTGTAGTTAGTTTCACTTTTTAAGTATTTTTAAGTTAAGTATTAAATAATGTAAAATAAATATTATGAATAAATATTAATTATCATAGAAGTTTAAAAACTTAATTACATATGTATATCGACTATTATAACAATATGAGATGTATGTTTAATTTTCTTAATGGACTGTATGTGGTACCTAAGGCCACTTATGATACGATCATAATAAAATGTAATCATAAATGATTCAGATTCATATTAAACATGTTCATGTCGAATTTCATCGAGGTAATAAAATTTTTAAGCCAATTATAATTGCTAAACATATTTTCTTAAGGGGCCGACCATAACAAAATTTGGTAATATGATTTAGATTTACAAAATACACATTCATACCGAATTTCATCACGATACCGATGTTTTTAAGCCATTGATAAGCGCAAACGTGAATTTCTAAAGGGGACTTTATATGGGGACTAGGGTCAAATGTGATCCGATTTTCACAAAACTTTGCACCATGATTTCTTGGTACACAAAACTAATCCATGCTAAATTGTATCATGATTGTTGTATAATTACCATAGTTAAGTGTAAATAAGTGCAATTTCGAGGGGAATTTGTATGGGAGCTAGGCGAAATCACGGCCCGATTTGAACCAAAATCAGTTGGGTTCATTCTTGGGCCTAATTATCACTAACACTATCTAAAAATTCCAGCCATTAACTCATAAAACACTTCTATTAAATTTGGCCAGGTTTTCAGGCAAAATGCCATATAGTGCGCCATATGGCTTTATTACACTGCGTCTAATTTTTTTAATTTTTCAAAAAAAAGTAAAATTTTCAAAAAATTGCTAAAAATAATTGCGCAAATTTGCGCAAACTTTTTTTTTGTTCCTGAATGTAGAGAGTTCATATTTTATTGTGGTATATAACATTAAACTACTAAAAACTACTTTCACCTTTAAAATTCTTGATTTTCTTGATTTCCTTAATTTCTTGTGACATTTTTATTATTTTTAAATTTTGAAAGAATAATTTTAACATTAATATATGAGATATATATATATATATAAAAAAAAACTGAAAGTAGCAGCTGCTCATACCTTTCAAATAAAAAAAATCAATATAAAACCTCTATTCGTTTAGCCACAAAAAAATATATAAACCTATTAAAATTTCAAAAAAACACCAAAAACGCATTTAATTTTCTTCACTTTTCTGACTTTGATATCGTCTCAAATCTACAAATCTCAAGTCGTGAAAATTCACTGTATAATGCAGAATTTTGTTGTCTATCGAACTGTATACTCAGTTTCTTCAATTTCTTTAAATTCATTTTTACCTTTTTGGCCAGCTTTTCAGGGTAAATGCCACATAGTGCGACGTTTCGATTAACGAGACACGTTGTAATTACTGGCTAAAGTGAAGAAATGTCGCAATCGCTACAACAAAAGAATTTAGCCTAATCATCATTGCCTGGACTAGTTGATATTGAAAACGGTACAGAAACGTACACATTTTTTATTATTTAAATTATATGCAGCTGTCTGATAATGCCATATCACATGCGCGGTGTGAATCACTATGTCAGTGGGCACATGGTAAAATAATTCACCTCCTTACCAACAACCTAAAAGTTAAACACTATTATCAAAGACTATAAATATATTTATAGTCTTTGCTATTATGGTTAGCATTTCAACATGTAGCGGCTCGCAAAGGATTCGCAAGACATTCCAAAATGTATCAACAAGCCAGAATCCTGTTTAAATCCACGTGTGTGTAATAAACAGACAGAGTGAAGGTTTATTTACAGACATTTATTTTGTCTGTAACAATGTTTGCACTTCAGAAAATATGTTTTTCAAATATAATTTAAATGTGCCAGAATTTTTTCTGATAGTGTGTGTCCTGAAAATGTGTTGGCAAAATGTTTGTGAGTCTTGTACCAGCGGACAGATTTTTTAGATGAGGGATAATATGATATTACTTGACCAGATCTGTCTATGCCAGACATATTCGCAATTAGCATAATTAACAATATCAATTATCTTAGAATTCTCTAAAATTCACGTCAAGAATTGCACCCCTATTTTACTCAATTTGACCGTTTACAAATTTGGTTACTACGAAGAGAAGAGGTAAAGTAGAACGCAAGTAGCTAGTAAATAAAATAGTTATGGTATAATAGTCTTGTAAAATTGCAATTGAAAATTGCAACTGAAATTTTAATTGTATAGCATTCACTTTATTTTGCAACAATCTGAAAATCTATTGCATTTATTCCTCTATTAAAGCGTTATTTCTACAATGTAATTTTATGCATTTTTGTGGTAAAAAATCATTTTTCTCACTTTCAAGAACGCTTTTTTTGTTTTGGTATTTGATAAAAAAAAAGACATATCAAAGCTAATAATTATAAATTTTGCTTTTCTAAAAAATTAACGACGACTGTTTAGCGGGTGTTCAAAATCATTGTTTGTGATCAAATTTGAAAGGAAGTATAAACAGTGTGATTTGGTCGATTTTTTGAGGTTAAATTATAGTGAGTGCTTAATAGTTTAAGAGCAAAAAGTTTTATTAAAAAACTGGTTTGGCGAAAAAACTCATAGTTCTGACATAACCATCACTTAATTTTTGTTTCTGAAAATTGAGTTTTGGATAAGCTTTTTTAAGAAAATGGGGAATTTGGTCGCGTTAAAGCAATTATGAACGTGTTGAATGAAGAGTTTTGAGTTTATTTTTGTTAATTTCATGTTGCGATTTTTTTGCGTTTTTTAAGAAATATCATTTTTTGTAGGCATCCCTGCTGGACAAAAATGTTTTTAAAATAATTATGTTCAAAATAAATAGTTTATACAAAAGTTTCCAATTAATTTTTTATATTTTGGAGGCTTGGACACAAAAAGTTTGCATTTGGCACAGTTAACAGTTTTACCCACTGAAATCAGTTGAAATTTTAATATAGAATAATTGAACCGCCATTTTGTATTTAAAAAATGTTATCCCTAATTTGAAATTGACATCCTCTAAAACATACATACATACATACAACTTTGCCTGTAATTCGAAATTGGCAACATTAAAAACATACATACGAGTACATACATATTTTAATGTAAATCCGAAGAAATTTAGGTAGCCATATTGGATCCGTCACTTTGAGTTTGAAAAATTTTGTCTCAGATTCGAAATCAGCAACCTCGAAAATTCCCATATACCGATTTTCATCCTTATTCAGTGATTCCTAATAATTTCATCCAGAAAATGTCACTTTACCTATAGTGCAATGTGGTAAAAAGTGGAAAAAATAATATTTTCCAAGTTTACCCCATCAAATCTCATAACATATAAGTTTGAACAAAATGATTATGTATACCGCTTGAAAGGCTAATCTCTCCCCTTTCTAAAAACATTGGATTTTTAAAATAGGTTCAAACATATTTGGGAAATCAATAGTTTTGTGTGAAGAGATCAAAAAACAGTTTTTGTCAAATAAAACACGTTTAGAGGGTTTGAGAAAAATAAAAAAGTATTTTTGAGTTCTACTCAAACTAGTCAATAACTTAGACTGTGTAGTTGTTACTCGGATGTATTTTCACTGTCGCATCGAGTTATTAAACATTGTTTATAATCTTTTTTACTTACTTAATTGGCCATTAACAACCCGATTGTCAGATTTCAGTATGCCGTAACACATCCTCCCAGGCTCCTCTGCTTCTTGCGCGTCTACGCCAGTTGGTCACACCAATTATAGGGCTTCCTCGATTTGGTCCTTCCAACGCAAACAAGGCCGTCCTCTTCGCCGACTTCAGCAGATACCCGCTTCATGTACCCGTCTCGCCGGAGCATCCACTTCCATTCGAACCAAATGGCCGAGCCAGCGCAGCCGCTGTATATTAATAAACTGCACAACGTCTATGTCGTTGAGGAGCTCATACAGCTCACTTTTGGATCGGATGCGGAAATCATCGCCAACTCGCACTGGACCGAAGATCTTACGTAGGACTTCGAATACTCCCAAATCTGCTGCATCAGTGCTTAATAGAGTCCATGCCTCTGCGCCATAAAGAAACACGGGGATGATGAGCGACTTTTAGAGTATTAGTTTTGTCGTTTTGGTGGTAACGGCGGAGCCAAGATAAATAAATTCCTTGACTATATCGAAAGTATAGTTATCCGCCGTTATCCAATACGCCGCACGTCTCTACTTGTCGAAAACATATACTTTGTTTTGCCTTCATTTACTGCCAGACCCATCTTAGTAGACTTCCGTTCAATACCACTAAAGGCAGCAGTAACATCTCGCTTGGTACGCCTTATAATGTCAACGTCGGCAGCGTACGCAAGCAACTGGACGCTTTTTTTTAAAAATAGTGCCATTGCGATGCACTCTCGCCTTTCGCAGACACTCTCCATGACGAAGTTGAAGAGGTCGCATGATAAGGGATCGCCTTGTCCGAAACCTCGCACGGTATCAAAAGGTTCGGAAGGGTCCATCCCTACCTTGACGGAGCTGCAGGAATTGCTCAACGTCATTCTGCATGGCCTTATCAGCTTCGCAGGTATACCGACCTCAGACATTGCGGCAAAACACGATCTCTTATGTGGCTATCGAAGGCTGTCTTATACATACGTACATACATACATAATTGGTCATTATAACCCTTCAGTCAGGATTACGACCTAGTTTCTCACACTACTTATGTTGTGTGTGTTAATTTTATACATGAGTGGGTGGATTCCGAACGACAGATTTTTGAGAAAGTTTTCATGGCTATTTTATTTAGTCTCAGAGTTTTTGCCGGAAATGTGCTGAGAGGAAGCCGCCAAAGAAATACTTTTTGTATTTTGTTTTGATGTCTGACCTGGGCCTCGAAGCCTGGCTTTACGTCTAATAAGCCAACACACTACCTACTAAACTACGGTGACTTCAGAAGGCTGCCTTATAGTCGACAAAAATATATAATATGGTCTTTTCCAGGATTTGACATAGTGTGAATATCTGGTCGATGGTGGAATTGTCAGGTCTGAAGCCGCACCGATAAGGTGCAATCAGCCTGTAAGAACTTTATATGCGATAGGGAGAAGGCTTATACCCCCGTAGTTGGCGCATATCGTAGGGTCTCCATTTTTCAGGACAGGAGAGAGGACACTGAGGTTCTAATCGTTGGGAATGCTTTCATCTGGCCATATTTTGTAAATAAACTGGTGCATGCGCCCTAACAACTCATTACTTCCGGTCTTAAATAATTTAGCGAGGAGGCCATCTGGACCTGCAGCTTTATTGTTTTTAAGACGCATAATCGCGACTTCGACCTCTTCATGGCTACGGAATCTCCACTCCGGTATTGGTGTCTTCATCGCCTTGTAGCAGAGTAGAGAAGTGTTCCCTTCATAATCTCGGCACCCCCTGCAGGAAGACGCTCCGGGCTTATAACCTTCGGTTAGAAGCTTAACCTTTTAATAGAATTTTCAAGTGTCATTTCTACATCTATACATCTCGACTTCCTCACGCTCACGCCTTTTCGGCGTTTCTTATCCCTTCTTTTTTAATTATCTATAAATCCGTATGAAAACTTTTTTGAAATATTTCCATTGAAGTAGAAAAAACGGCATTTGAATAATCTCAGACCTAGTATCCAATTATACGTTTGAGCCTCTGTATTCAGTAGAACAGTTAAAGAATGCTCAAGTAAGATGCATGTAGCCCCTAACGGCTGCTTTTACAACTTTACCGTAAATAATTTTGTATGCCACCTTCGTATATACGTCCATGATGTTAATACAGAGCTCTTTTGGGGGCTAAAACTGTTATTTTTGCTAGGTTCTTTGAACGTAAAAAAACTAACTTTTGTAGGACTATCAAAGAAGTTGAAGTTAAGAACAGGAAATATAATAACATATCATTTACATATATAAATACATAAATGGTATTTAGTTAGGATTACGATTGTGGGTTAATTTTATACATGAGTGGCGGGATCTACAGTTTAATTCGACTCCGAACAACAGATTATTGAGAAACTTTTCATGGCAATGTTATTTACTCTCAGAGTTTTTGCCAGAAATCTGCTGAGAGGAAGTCGCCGAAAAAATATTTTTTCGTATTGTGTTTTGAAAGGCAGTGAAAGGCATTGGGTTATCCAAATTTGTGGTATGTAATACTCTGGTTCTAAAAGCTAGTATATTTGCTTGTTCATTGAATTTTGTTAATCTTATTATCATCTGACTATGAATGGGTATATTCAAATTCCTATATGATAAGTTTACCAAATTATCACTAACCCAGATAGCACGTTCCCTGATCGCACGAACCTCAGCATTTACAAACGTGTTCGAAATAATAAGAACATCCAAAGCGAAACAAAAGATCGTTTTAAAAAAATTTTTGTGAAAGATTTGAAAATATGGCTTTTTATTATTTTTATTGTAGACATCTTTAGCTTTTTAAAAATACTTAAAGTTATGTTTTAACTCATCTAGTTTTTTTGTACTGCCAATAATGTTGAACTAAGTCGAAAATCAGGTGTTCGAAAAAATAAGAACAAATTGGAAAATTGGTAATAATTTCAGTTTTAACGTTTATTAAATTTACAGATTAGTATTATTTGTTTGTAAGTAGTTAATATGAAGTAGCCCCTCCACGATTAATGATTACTTCGGCACATCTGGACCTCATAGAAGCTATCACAGTGTGACATCTGTGGAGTAGAATATTTTCCCATGTATTCTTCGCTACAAGTCAAAGTTTGTCGATATTTTTGAGCCTTGCATTTCTAACACCTTTCTTTACATCAATCCAAAGATGGTCAATAGGATTTAGGTCCGGCGATTGTGCCCGCCAATCCATAACGTGGATATTATTGTCCTGGAACCAACGCTTTGCTTTCTATAAGGTATGCTTCGGGTCGTTGTCTTGCTGAAAGACACATCGCAAAGGCATTTCCTCTTCAGCAGAAGGCAACATTACGGCTTCAAAAATATTTTGAACGTAATATGTGGTATCCATCCTCCTAACGATTTGAACTAGAGATCCAACGCTGTTCTACCCAAAGCACCCCATAGCATGAGCTTGAAACCGCCATGATTTATAGTTTTGATAGTGTACTTTTCGTTGAATTTTTGATTAGGAGGGCGTCTAACGTACTATTTATCTTTGCCGTGGTAGAATTGGACTACTTTTGTTTCATCGGTCCATAAGATATTACGCCAAACAGTGTCAGGTTCATCGATAAACTTTTTGGCAAACAGAAGTCTGTTCTTTAGATGTATTTTTTTCAACAATGGTACTTTTCTAGGACTTCATGCTTTCAAATTGACTGCAATAAAACGTTTTCTTATCATCGATGTAACAATTGGGAGGTTTAATTCGTTTCTAATCTGTAAAGACGTTATAGAGGGGTTGTGAACGCATTATCCTGCCTTTTGTTAGTTTCGATCTTCGATGACCAATTCCTAGCATTTGTTATCGCTACGTTGGAAATTCCAAGCTGTTCCCTTATGAAAGCACACAGTTTCCCTTCGCTGAGCAATTTTTTTATTATCTTACGTTGTTCGATAGAGCAATGCTTGCTTCTTCCCACTTTAGAAGAATTTTTCACCAAAATAAGTCAATATTCTGCACAAAAAATGATCAAAGGCATCTCAACAATTATATTTGTAACAAAACTTTAGACTTTTTTTCACATGTGAGGAATGTAAGTGGGACCAATATGATTTGTTCTTATTTTTTCGAACACCTGATTTTCGACTTAGGTCAACATTTTTGGCAGTACAAAAAAAACTAGATGAGTTAGAACATAACTTTAAGTATTTTTTAAAAGCTATAGATGTCTACAATAAAAATAATAAACAGCCATATTTTCAAATCCTTCTCAAAAATTTTTTTTAAAATGGTCTTTTGTTTCGCTTTGGATGTTCTTATTATTTCGAACACGTCTGTAAATCCTTATTATAGGCAAATTCTTCAACATTGTAATGTATTGAAACGATTCGATTAGAGTCCACTCAATAACTAACTTTATTTATATTTCAATAAAAAGGAATTAATAAATAATACATGGGTGCCCTGGTAGTCTAGTGGGTAGTGTGCTAGACTATTAGCGTGAGAGTCGTGGGTTCGATTCCCACCAGAGACTCTGGTCTGTGACACTACACCGAGCACATAGTCAAGTTACTTCGCTTGTATATAATTAGGATTTAATTTGTAATTGTATTGTAATTAATAAATAAATAAATAAATAATACATAATTACTTAACATAAGAAACGCTTAAAGCTAAGGGATTAGTTCCAAAAGCTTAATTATAAAAGAGGTAGAGAGGTATCTATAAGAAAGTTGCATTCATAACACGCCTCCCCTTAAATATGATTTTTAATATTTTTCAAAATATAAATTTTAATCATATTTACAAGAGTATAAGTCATAAAAATTCATATATAAAAAGTGTATATACAGGTATGTAATGAAAATTGATTCGTTTTCAAGTAAAATCGAATTTGGAAAACGAACGTTTTGTTATGTGTCCGAACGGTTTTAGTTTTAATTTTTTGTTTCATTCTAAACCGTTTCATGTAAAATAACAAACTTTTTAGTAAAAAAAAATATTTTTTAATTTGTAAAGCGTAACAATAGCATTTGTTTTATCAACCTCAATTTAAATAATCAACAATTCCAATCGTTTTGAAAATATTCAACGAAAAAGGTTAAGGGATGCATCAAACCCATTAAATATGCCGGAAAAAAGGTAAAACGCCATAATCTAAATTAACGAGTTTAATAGTACATAATACAAATACATATTTTTAGTTTTAAAGAATGCTTTAGATTAAATAAGGAAGGGTTTTCCTATATATTAAACAAAATTGAACCCCGTATACAATCGAAATCGATTCCATTGGTAATCGAATTAGCAGCCAAATTAAGAATGTTGACAGGAGATAGTTTTCAACGGTCCGTTCGGAATGATTCCATTGTAGCAATGCACAGAACTTCATTTTCTAAATCATTTTATAAAATGATAGTTGTATTGGAAAATGTTTCATGCGAATATTGGATAAAAATTTCATCCGATGTTCGTGATGTTCAAGAGTCGAAACAACATTTTTTTTTTTTCAAAAATACAAAATTCCTGGCGTAGTTGGTTGTATCGACGGTAAAATTTTTAGAATCGTTAAACCTGGGAACCAGGACTATTTATACTGTAATAGAAAAGGCTATTATAGTATAAATGCGATGATAGAATGTCAAAACTTTTGAAATTAATGAAGTTATTTTATGATGTTTCCCTGTTTTTGTGATATGTGATCACAAAATGAATATTGTGGCAATTGAAGCAACTCGAACCGGATCTAGTCATGATTCCTTTGTTTGGAATCTCAGTTTAGCACGAAACTTTTATAGTAGGAATTTTGAAAATGGAGATCGTAGTTCATGGCTCTTAGCTGATTCCGGATATGCGTTAGAGCCTTTCGTACTAGTTCCATTTAGAAACCCAAGTGCGGGATCAGTTCATCATATATTTAATAAAACCCATGCATCAGCTAGAAATCTTATTGACAGAACAATCGGTGTTCTCAAAAGCAGATTCCGTTGCTTGCCTGGCGCTTTATGGTATAAACCTCAGAAAATTGTTAAAATAATAAATATATGCTGCGCACTTCACAATATGTGTAACTTTTATAAATTAGACCACAATTTTGATACTACGACTACTCCACTTGAAGAACCTGATCCTAGTGAAATCGAACTTGACTTAAGTAATCCAACAAATACTGAGGCAAGCAGAAACCGGGATGCAATTACAGAAAGCCTATTTTTAAATAATTTTATATAGTAAATAAATGAGAAATATAAACCGTATTTAAAGTATTTTTATAAAAACAAAAAAAAATGCTGTATTGATGAATCACACAATTTTTTTTATTATTAAAACAGAAAAATTTTAGCAAATCGTATACAAATGGTTGCTCGATTTAAAAACCTAAATCAAACAAAATTTTTGTTTTCTGTCGCATTCTTATTTTTTGAAATTTTTATAGAACAAAATGAAAAATTAAATTGAATTCGGTTTAAGAACAAAACCAAAACGAAACAGAAACAGGTGGTGCCATCACAACTATTTCCGATTTTATAGCGTTTTTTGATCGAAATCGTTTTTCATCAAATACCTGATAATTTTAATATACAATATACATATGCATTTTATTTAATTAAATGAAAGTTTAGTTTTTAGTAAAATATAAAAAATAGCAAATTACATTTAAGTATATCTCTTATGTGCTCTAGGTCTTAGCACTCTGGAAGACACGTTTTCATTATATCTGTTTTGATTTGTATTTGACAAATTTTTATTATTATCTTTGTCTATGTTTTTATCACATTCTGAATTAGAAGTTAATTCATCTATATTTTTCTCATGATTATAATGTGACTTTTCAAGAGCTTGATTGGTGGAATTTCCATTTGAGCATGATGGTAAATCTGACGAATCATTTTGATTTTCGTGATTGGTTTCAATGTTTTGATTCTCATTCACTCTTGCCATAATCTGATCAGTATGTCTTTTTATAATTCTACCTGGTTAAAAGGATACATTGACATGAACGTGGTCATGTCTTTTATATTTTATGATGGTAGGGGCCCAAGACTTATGAAAACATTTTGACCTTTCTCGAAAGCAACCGATCTCTTACCGTTATAGTTTGAAATACTTTTATTTTTATGTTCTATTATTTTGTTTCTAACAAGAGGTGGTTTAATTAGATTAAATCGATCTTCCAATGAAAAGTTTTGTTGGGCTTTCAACAGTTGAGCTGTGTTTAGTATTATGATAATTCCAGAAACAGGTGTCTGAAAGGCACTTTTATGTTAATGCAATTCGTTCATGGAACCAACTTCCGCCAGAAATTCAATTGAAAAGCAATGTAATGCAATTTAAACTCCAATTTTAACACACTTTTCTTGTCTTTAAGATTTACAATTTAATTCAATCCAATTTATGGCTAACTTAAATTTAATTAATATAATTTTGCTTTTTTTTTATGAAATTTACATACATATATATATAACAATTACTTTAATTATAACAATATATAAACAGTACTATTAAATAAGACTAAATGCTTGTTGTACTGAAGTTAATCAATAAATAAATAAATAAAAATAATCCATTAGAAAACGATTTAAAATAATTTCGAGATTTTCATTTGTTTCAGGCGAATAGAATAGATTTTTTAACGTCTTCACGAAATTTTCAGCCTGGCCATTGATGGCTGGATGCACAGGAGCTATTAGTACGTGTCTTATTTTTTGAAGTAAAAATTTTAAATTCTTGGTTTTGAAAACATCTCCCATTTGGAAAATGAGTCTATGACTACAAGAAAATGCTAATTTTCAATGGGACCTGCGAAGTCTATATGTATTCTTTGCCATACAGAGTTTGTAGGACTCCGTGGTATAAGAACACTTTTTTCTGGATTAGCCATAAGTGTTTGACATGTAATATATTCAATATCTGAATCGAGTTTAGGTCACCAAACAAAGGATCTGGCTACTGCTTTGTTTTTAACGATGCCTAAATGAGTTTCATGTAGAATTTGGAGTACTGACTCTCTCAGTTTTCTTGGTATTATTACTCTATAACCCCATAATAAACAATCATGGTCTACAGTTAACTCAGAATCTTTGAAAACTAAAGCTTTAAATTGTTCGTCTTTGAGTTCACCCATTTTTAGAAATTCACGTACCTTAGAAAGTATAGAATCACGCCTAGTTTCCCGAGATATGTCCTTAAAATTAAGATTTAAAACGTTTTGCTTTTGTATATATGTAATTTACAAAAGTAGCACTATCATTGGTATTATCAATGTTACTACCTGTATTTTTATTTTATTTTATTTGCCTATGGAAATATTCCTTTCAGGCAATTTAGTAAAGTTACAAAATATCAATTTTAAAAAACTATGAATTTAAATATATAATTACATTATTTTTTATAACATTATTTGATGAAGAAAAATCTATTAGCATATACAATTTATTAAATTCTTTACACATTCTCCTTATTGGATCAGCACCAGCGTAGTTGGATCTAAAAAATTGTAAGGGGGGAAAATGACGTGACGGACGTTGTGGAACATTAAACGTGATATTATGGATTAAAAAACTGGAG